>JAGSMR010000022.1:617500-965000 GCA_029286605.1 Sericinus montela | reverse complement strand
GCGATCACATTATCCTGCTACCCATCACCGGTTTAAGTTTGGTTGAGTATTTTTCACGATGTATATTCCGCTATCTGATGGTAAGCTTAATAATATTTAAGGTTTCTCTTACTACAGAACTTACAGTGATCACTTAACCACGTCACGATAGCCAAGTGTGGGGTGATCGGAATTCGAATCAAGAGACTCGAGCTTGAACCATTATTTATCTCGATTTATATTATTGGCTTGGCCATAAATACAGTGAAAGTGTGACTGTGTGCAGTGAATGGTGGGTCGCCACGATTTAATTATCTAAGTTAAAGGTTAAGTTAAAGTTAAATTAAAGAATTAGGAATGGCGTGAAGATATTTATTCACTTACCTAAGAATAAAAAGAAGTAGTAAATAATAATTTCGATATCTACGGTTTAATTTAAAAAAATGTAAATGTCGCGAACCGATACTGGATTAGCGTGTTGAACATTCCCTCCTTTCTAATATTATAGAGAATCTTTATAATATTTGAGAGATGGTTTTGTGTTAGCATTAACTGTTCAGCTATAAGATTTACTTTTTTGAGTAATTTAATAATAACCCTATAATTTATATTATTCGATGGATTACTTGCTAAAAAATTTAAATAAAAGGCTAGTGCAGTCTGCACTAGCTTTTTATTATGCTAATGAAACCTATCTCAGTATCTAGCGTAGAATAATGGAGGTTATAAAATTGTAACGAACACAATTGCATTTTTCTCAGTAAATGTATTTTGTAGACGATGGATTTTTAAAAAATACATTCTTGACTATGGGAAAATAAAAATGTATTCAATTTAAAAATTACGCATCATTATTATTATTATCTCAATTGTTTAGACTCATCTGTGGATTTCTTCAAAAAATATCTTATAAAGAAATCTATGTATTAATTTGTTGTAAGTTTCATAGAACAACGATTCTTTTGATATTCTATAAGTTTTACAGGTAAAGTACGCGAGTTTTCCTTTCTTTTATTTATATAATTCGCTCATCATACTGTTTTATATCAACACGTATTTACCGATAGAGGGGTGTGTCAGAGATAATTACACAATTTATTTATTTGGAGCCAAATTACAACGGAGATTGTTTGAAAAACCATGTCAACGAAATAGTTACAAATATAATTATGTAATTTATTGCTTACGCGAGGAAAATATGTTTTGAATTTTTTGCCGCATGATTAAATAGCTTGACTAGGCTAACCACTTGTCACGTTGGCCCAAAAATCCGGTAAAAAAGGTATCGAAAAAACACTAAATTTTATCGGCCTCAGTCTATCCTAGTATTAGGAAAATGTGTGAAGATATGAATTAAAAAACCTTTGGTCCACATCTACCTTTCGGGATTAACGAAAAGGCTCTTTTTAGTTGTAGGTACTCACATTCCGACGTCCATTTCCAAACTGATAGTGTGTAAATGGGTGTCAGAAATTACTTGTTGTATTAATCAGTAAAAGCTGAAAATTTTAAACCTTTACTACCCCCTCATAACAAACAAAAAGTTTTTATAAAAATAATAAATTGTGTGGGATGATTATGTCACTTTAATATCAATTTCGTTAAAAATATGTATTTTTTTCAATTTTGAAATTATGCCTTCCATCAGCTTACGGACGATTTTAATTAAATCTGAAATTGGATTCGACTGAATACTATCAAAGGAACGTAAAACCATTTTATTACATTTAAAATGTGATATTTATGAATTAGATGGACTATGAATTTTTGTGCCTCATCTTATTTCTATAGTTTTTTGACTCAATCAAACCTTTTACTTTTGAAATATTTATTGATGAAATTAAGTCTTATAAACTTATCTTATTCAAAATTTATGTTTCTAGGGGATCCGGCAGACGCAGTCCTGCCACTGTTTGCAGCGCCATTTACCGGATTCAAATGTGAATCCATTCAAAAATCCACTTCAAGACACAAAGAGTTTCATCAAAACCGGTCTAGCCGCTTAGGAGGATTTCAGTCAAATTAAATGAAATTCAATTTCATTTAAACGAAATTCAATTTCAAATTAAACGAAATTTGTCAATAACTAAGAATTACCTAAAATTTGAAATTTGAAATTTTGAAATTGCTTAAGAAATTTTGGTAAGTGTAAGAAATATTGTTGTAAGTGTAAGAAATAGTGTTTCTTTTTCCTATACTAACCCGGGAATCAAACCTTAGACCTCAGAGCTGGCGATGCCATGAAGAAAACCGCCCACGCCACTCATTCAAATAGGTCGGAAAATATAAAACAGCCTATTTATATCTTTTTGTAATAAATCACAACGTTCATTATAATTTACTGGATTAAACAATAAATATCTTCACGCCATTCCCAATACTGGGGTAGACAGAGGTCTATACAATTAAGACCTTCCATCGAAGACATTTGTGGGACAACGTGACAGGAGGTGAGCCCGTCGCCGTTAAGTTTGAAAAGCCATTGGCAAGAGCCTCAGGAAATTTTTAATAAACAAGTTAACTAACAGTTTCGAGGAAATAATTTACAGACAGAGAAAAGATTCAATTTCAAGTTATTATGAAATTAATTGATGTAAGCGGAAGTCTACTTATCGTTTTTTAAATTCTCCCTGATCATATATACATTCAATTTCCGTTTAATTATGTGTATCAATATCAATTGGATTTGATGAAAGAACATGTCCGGTTTAATGCATGTGCCTGTACGAGGTTGCCACTTGTGAACCTCTTCTTTTCCTTAAAAATTACAATTTAATGTATTTTTGGCAGTCTTTAAAAAAAATCGTAAAAACAATATTTAAATATTGACTTAACGATAGTCAGGTTTTAGGATGATCGGGATTCGAGTCAAGAAATCAGAGTTCTATTCCCAGGGTAAGCTCGTACCAATGAGTGTTTTTCAACACAAATGCACGATTTATGTCGTTGGCTTGAACATAAAGACGGCGACGGGCTCACTACCTGTCATGTTGTCCCAAAAAATATCTTCGGTGAAAGGTGGATCGAAAAGACATAATTACATAGACTTCTTTCTACCCCTGTATTGGGAATGACATGAAGATACTTTTATTCCTTTTACTACTTTTAAGTTTGGGTAATCGGAATTTGAGTAAAAATCCGGGGATTTTGACTCGTATTTCGATACAACAATCTTTTTTATCATCCAAAGTTATCCTTATGTAGATTCGTATCTGCAAATACTGTTGTTGTTTACTGTTTGCAAATACATTTCTATTTAAATGACAAAACCAAATTATGTGTTCTTTATTGATGATGGCGTTCGAATTTCCAATCCATTCTAACATTGAATATTTGCACAAATTTATTTTATTGCTCCATTTTGTTTTTAGGAACGATTTTGGAAAATTATATAGATTAGATATTAAAGAAAATATATTATAATTAAAGAAAACTTTGATTATTTTTTAAAAGTAGTTATATTAATTTTTGCACATGTAATACTTTAGTATGAATTTGCCGAATTCAGTTTGCGAAAGAGAAAAAAGCTATAAATAAAACAGAACTGTAATTAAAAGTTCAATTAAAATTGTGAATCATAAAGGTGTGAAAATATTAATGTTTCGCAGCTCTAAATTACGGACATTAAGCTGGAAGTTGGAATATTTTTCGGTAGATTGCGCCAACTCTAATCAATAAATGGTATGTATATATCATTTATTGATTAAACTCTCTGTGTTATCAATAAATGTTAATTATAAATGGTATGTATATACCATTTATTGATTGTCATTTTTAATGTACTACCGTTTCGTAAATACTCTACATCAAACTTCGAAATACCGCAAAAGTCAAAAAGAAGTTGATGAAATTTTGACAAGTAGTTGCATTTTAGCGAAAAATGTTTGTAAAATTTTATAGGAATTCAATCAAATTGTAATGGTTTACACTCCTTAACAGGCTTAAAGTCTTCTGAGTCTGTATAACGCTCTTACCTATTTCTGCCTTCAAATAAGAGTATGTTGTGTTGAAGTTTTTAACAGTGGTAGAGCCACGCATCAGCTTTTGTTGATTCATGAATGGGCCGGCTCGACCGGGGAAGTACCAAGACCTCACAGAATACCGGCGTGAAGTAGAAGTCTAACAAACTTCTGCGTTTCGTCTGGTGAGTGCAGGTAGCCGGTGGCCCACACACTGCACCCCTCCTCCAATTCTGGGGGAGGGGGGCACTATAAGAGATGCAACGCATCTGCTAAGCCTCTGGTGAGCGTGAGCGGATTTCTTCTGCTTTCGCAGGTATCGGGCCTCGAGGCAAGCCTCATTGCCCGGGCGTCTTCTCAGGGGCTGCTGCTCCCCGGTCCTGGTACCGCTTTCTGCGGTATATATGTCGGTGTATTGCGTATTTTACGCCATGCGTCGGGTCTTTCACTCTTCCCCGTCCTCCCCCTCAACGAGGTCGGGTGGTGGCTGCAACAATTCCCTAGGGAGAGGTCGCCGATCTGGTGGTCGAGCGTGCTGCGGCAGGAGGTCCGATAAGGACGCCAGGTCGCGCAGGTGTTCATGTGGCCCATTATCAGCGCGGTCATACATTTTCCGCGCCAAGTGGACCACAAAGTCGTGGATAGATTCGATTTTAAGATCTCTGGCGATGACGTCATTCCGGACGTAACGACCAGCTCCTACAATCGTTCTTAGGGAAATGTTCTGCTGAACCTGCAATCTTTTCCGCTGTGCGGAGATGTGAACGCGTACCACGCTGGTGCAGCATATGTGATTCGCGAGCGGATGTAGGTCTTGTAGATCCCTACCTTGGTCTTCGTTGGCAGGTTGGATGCCAGAACCGGACGGAGGACCGCCCTCGCAGCTCTTGTGCGCTGCATGACGTATTCGACCTGAGGGTCATACGTAGAGAGCGGTCAATCTGGCATCCAAGGTAGGTTACTGTTTTCTTCCACTCTACATCCTGGCCTCGGAGCTTGAGTGGTGGTGGTACACGTCCCTGTCTATTGACAATTATGGCGCATGTCTTGCCAACGTTCACGGCCATGCGCCATTTGTCTAACCATTCAGGCAGCAGGTTCAGCAGACATTGCATCCTCCTGGCTGCAATGTCTGCCCGACGGGACGACGTAAAATACGCGCTGTCGTCTGCGTAGAGGGCGAGCAAGCCTCTGGTATTGCGGGTGTTCATGGGCGGCGGTAATCACTTACCATAACGTGAGCCACCTGCTCGTTTGTCTCCCTTTTCTATAAAAAAAAAAAATTAAAGGGAATGGAGAGCCAGAGTAATCACGAGCTTCGGAGTATTATGTCTAATCTCCTAAAACCTTATACTTTTTAAAAGGTTTCCAGTAAATAACCTTTTATTACTTATTGCTTGTTTTCACCTTACTTCTCTAGAAAAAAATGTTACTTTAAATGCACATTAGACTCATGCCTCCATCGACCTCCATAGAAGAGTGGCGTACACCAGTTCATTTTGCCACCAACTCTGAGGTCCTGGTCTCGATTCTCGGCTGGGTCAATTTGGAAAACTACTTTACCTGCGTTGTCTCGGGACTGCGTATTTGTGTTACCTTTATTTTTTCAGATTCCATAACACAAGCTGCTTACTTTCGGAGGAGAGCAATGCGATCTGTATGCATTCATTTAATATTTTGTTCATTTGATGATCTAAAAATCATGACATACACATACATATTTGAAAATTATTAACCTTATTGAACGAATTACTTATTTACCTCTTCGAAATTGTAATTTTATTAATCAATTTGAATTTAAATGATTTATAAGTTTATTTATGAGTAAATAGACATTTATATATTTATAGCTTATGCCATTGAACTTCAGTTCTCAAATTAATATGTCATTTTTCTCAAAACTTTGCAGACTTATTAAAGTTCGCTGACAACAAAGGATTCATGCTATTGAACTTGGTACACCACAAATAACTGGCTCAATTATTTGTTTGAGCAGATAGCTTTTCAAATGAATCTTTAAACTTTTCGACGACCTCCGTAAACGAGTGGCGCTCAGACCGGTTTTCAAAGTGTCGCCAGCTCGATTTTTGGACTGTTCAATATAGAAAAAACACTTTTTCTATATATTTTCTCTGGTCTGGGTGTTTGTCGTGGTACCGTTAGCCTTGATATAATAAGACTATTGCCGTCTTTTCGTCTAGGCTAATGGTAAAATATTCTTATATACATATACATACATACATTCATAATGACCTATTTAAGTTCACTGCAGGACAAAATCCTGTCCCATAGAGAGGATTTGCCACAATCGCTTGGCGATCAGAGTACCAGACCACTTGCACCTTATACGCTGCTGCCCATCTTCCGTCTGACTATTTTGGTCTGATATTTTTAGAGATGGTTATCCCGCCATTTATCGGTTGCCATAACGATATTCAAGGCTGTTTACCTTAGTCGCCTTTTACGAGTAGTAGTACCACGGGAAGAAAGGGAGAGGCAATATTCTTACACCGTTACCTCACGGTAAGGTACATTCATATATATTGATTTATAAACATCCATAACTCGCGTTAAACATTCATATTTACATAAAACGTATACCTCCAGAAGTATATGAACCCGCAACCCTTAGCTTCGAAGCCCGGGTCACTACCAACTAGACTATCGGGTCGTTAGAAAGTTATTAACTAAACTTAATCCTCTGTATTCATGCATGCTATATAATATGTAAGCAGTAATGTGTTATCTGATCGGTTCAATCTATGTCAATGCAAATCAAATTGAGGCCATAAATGTTTAGCTTTGCTAACAGGAACAAGTATAAATTAATATTAATCTTACTTTTTACTCAACTTAATAAAATAAATTAAGACATAGATAGGAACAACACAACATACATCGCTGTGATCACAAAGTAAAAAAGCTAAAACACTTGTAAAGTTGTGATTGCCAAGTTTTGAGGCGTAGCACGCGTCGCGTTTTCGTTGGTGGTATATGTTACCTGGTTTGAGAGTAGTGGTGGTGGTGCATACAGTGGAATTAGTGCACGCAGCTGATGGAGGGAGTGTGGTGCTCTTTTTCTCTTCGGACCAGGTAACATATACCTTTTTATATTTGCAGGCGGAACGTTGCGAAGTAACTCTTTCAGTAACAACTTTATAATGAATTTCCGCAAAGTAAGGCCTGAGTCAATTAACTATCTAAAACACTTTTGTTATGGAATCGGAAACAACGATGGTATCACAAACACGCTGACCCGAGAAAATTTAGAAAAAGTAAGTTTCTACTTTGACCTGTCGGGGAATCGAACCTAGGTAGGACAGAGCTGGTTCAGATCTTTAAAAGCAGCGTGTACACCTCTCGTCTACCGAGGTCTTAATATAAATGTATGTATATATAATATGTTTTATGGCAGTTTTATATCAAACTGTCTACAATAGAAAGCGGGTTGTTTCGGAAATTTTAAGTCTGAAACGGCGAAAATTGTCTGGCGAGGTAAATTTTCGATTTCCCAACACAAAGACTTTAATATACTGAGAAGTCCTAACTCGTTTATGTAAGTTATTGAATTTCATGCAGATTTCAAGTGTTTTGATCTCACTGTACACGTTGACTAAATTTACTCAATAAAAATTTATTAAAATATAAATCGCAAAATTCTTTTTGTTGTTCTTTAAACAAATAATTTTTTCAAACTTTTTCTCCATTATTGTGGTAGACGAGGTCTGGAAAATTAAGCCATTTTGACCTACCTTTTGCCGATAACGTGATTATTTGGGATAACGTGACTGGTGGTAAGACTATCGCCGTCAGTGTTCAACGATACAATATATTTACATAGATAATAATATAATATCTTCACGCAATACCTAATACATTAGTAGACAGAGGTCTAGTCTAGACAAAGTCCCTTCGACCCACTTTCCTCCGAATATATTTTCGGGACACCGTGACAGGTGGGGAGCCCATCGTCGTCTTTGTGTCCAAGCCAACGGTATAATTCGTACATAGGTTTTTGAAAAACCCATTGGTACGGGCCTGCCACCTGGGGATCGAACTCGAGTCTCTTGACTCGAAAATCCGAACACCCACCAACTCGGCTATCGTGACTCTTTGATTTTGTATGTTGCAATTGAAAGGATGTTATGTAGTTAAGTTAGTGATGTCATCATTTCACATTTTTAGAAACGTGACCAACGTTACTAAATGGACATCTCACACATTTAATTCAAGCACGTTTCATATTAATGGCTCTCCGCGGCACTCGAAAATCGAGTCTCTAGGTCAGCGAAAGAAGCTATGTCCACTTTAAAGTGAACCTATGACGAAATGAATAATGTGATCTTACGTATTAATTAGTTACATTTAACAAGAATACGTAATAAGAAATATCTTCACGTATATTCCCAATACAGGTAGTCAGTGCTGTAGACAATTTTCTGGGGGAAATATTTGTCGTATGAATATACATTCATATCACAAATATTTGCCCTCAGAAATTTTATTTCTGATAAAATAAATCAACAATAGTTAATAAGGTATAGCTGTTAAAGATATTTATGGAACACTACCTACTTGAAGTTCCACCGTCAAGTCCTAGTGACAAAGTTTGCGAGACACTTCGGCGTGCCGCGTTCAACTTTGGAAAGCTTCCAAATTCTAAATAGTACGCGGAATTTAGAACGATGTTATTAGACAGTTATTAGCGGTTTGTAATAAACTCATGTCTGTATAACTTATATATATATACATATAACTATATATCTGTATAACTTATACTGTGTATAACTTGAGATAAAAATTAACTCTTTCTGCTGAAATTTTATTAATTTTATCCAATATTTCTTAGATGTATCAATAGTTATGTGTAAATACATTTATGTGTCTGAGACATGCGACGATGTAGAAATAAATATAGACGTAAGTCTAGTCAATTAAGTCCTTTCCACTCACAAAAGTGTGTGGAAAACACCGAAGTCTATTTAGGACAACGTGGGTGGTGAACCTATTGTCTTCGCTGTTTCCAAGTATACTTATAGGGACATATTTAAACATAGTTTCGTTAGCTAGAGTCACTATCAACTGGGCTATGTCGTTATCAAAGATGAAATATATAAAAAAAACTGTGTCATGTATCGTTCGGTCCATTATTTTTGCCTATCTCACAAGGATATAATACCAGATCTTGCTGCTATTACATCGCTTTGAAGACTGTGACTGACACTCGATAGGCTCTGTTTTTATTTTATCTTTATTGATATCTCGAACCGGTCAATAATTTTTTATAGAGAAGGGGGGCAAATGAGAAGATGGCTCACGTGATGGTAAGTGATTACCGCCGCCCAAGAACACCTGCAATACCAGAGGCATAGCAGATGCGTTGCCGGCCTTTGAGAAAGGAATAGGCTCTTTTCTTGAAGGTCCCTAAGTGGTATCGGTCCGGAAAAACTTCTGATGGCAGCACATTCTATAAAGTTCAAGTGCGTGGCCATATGCTATGCGCTTCCAAACCCTACCACTAGGCTATCGTCCTACTTTCTTTTTCGTGTACTCGTGATTATTTAATATTAGCTGTTTCCTGCGGCTTTGTCCGCGGTTTAACACTTAACGCGAACCTTATTACTTTTTAAAATAAAAAGTAGCCTAAGTTACTCCTTATAACATCAGCTATATGCCAGTGAAAGTGTCGTCAAAATCAGACCAGCCATGTCATAGATTAGCTGGAAGAAACAGACAAACAGACAGACAGACCAAAAATTGTAAAAATATTATTTTGGTGTACGTACCGTATATATATTCACATACGTGTAGTAAAAAAGGTTATTTAAATATAACAAACAGACACCCCAATATATATATATATATATATATATATATATATATATATATATATATATATATATATATATATATATATATATATATATATATATATATATATATATATATATATATATATATATATATATATATATATATATATATATAGATGTATAGATAATAATTGAATACCACCGCGGTGACATCGGTTAATGTCTGTTGTGGTGCCAGTTAAGAACATACATACATACATACGTACATACTTATTATCACGCCTCTTTCCCGTAGGGGTAGGCAGAGACCACTTCTTTCCACTTGCTAGGATCCTTACATACTTGTTTCGCTTCGTCCACTTTCATTATTCCCTTCATACATTCTCTTCGATTCAGGGTACTCTTGACCTGGCCTTTCTTCAGGAAGTCCCTAATTTGGTCTCGAAACGTCCGCCTAGGTCTTCTCCTTCCTACACTTCCATTCACACTCGCCTTATATGCTTTTTTCGTCAATCGTTCTTCATTCATTCTCTCGACATGGCCAAACCATCTCTGCATACCTTTCTCAATTTAGTCACTACCATGCATCTCCTGCAACTCCTCGGCTGAAGACGCAAGTAATACTTGGTCGTCAGCATAGAGAAAACCTTTGACGAGTAACTCATTCATTCTCAACTCGCTTTCATTCTCTTTTAAATCTGTCAAGCAATTGTCCATGAACAGATTAAACATGTGACGCTACACTTCCCTGTCTAACACCTTTTTCGATATTAAACCTTTCAGTGTATGCCCCGTTTATCCTTACATAAACACAGGAATCCCTATAAAGAGATTGCAAAGCTCATATGAGGATACTGCTGACACCTTACACGGACAATGCTGACCACAATTCATTCCTCACCACTCTATCATAGGCCTTTTGTAGATCCACGAACGTGTAATATCGCTGCATGACCTTCTGGTTTTTAGCCAGACACTTTTCGGCTATGCACCGCAAGGAAAAGACCTGATCCGTACACCCCATTCCCTTTCTAAATCCCGCTTGTGCATCCCATACTTTTTCGTCTGTTTCATTCCCAACAATACAATTTACCGATGACGCTGAGAAGGCTTAAGACATCGGTTAATGGCTGTTGTAGTGCCAGTTAAGAACATGCCACTCATTTTCTTCCCGTGGGTGTCGTAAGAGGCGACTAACAGAAAAGCCTTGTGAACATTAATACTTACCGAAAGATGGCGTGATAACCATCTCGAAAAAAGAAACAGACAATAATGCGTAGTCGTATTGCGTAGTATTGTGTGCGCCGATCTGCTTGCGAAACCTTCCCACAAGAGAGACCTGTGTCTAGCAGTGGACTGTTAGAGTATGTATAGTAAATTTGGAGCTACTATGTACATCTTCACGCATTTTCCAATACAGGGGTAGCCAGTGGCCTATGCCCAAAAGGAGCAGCAGCAGCTGATATTATGAGAGCAATGGATACATACAGCAGGATATCAACAATTTTTTTTTGTTTTGTATTTTCTTTTTCCTTCTTATAGATTCTCATAAAGACACAGCGGTGTCACAACTTTACAGAATCACAACTTAATCATGTCAACGTGACAGGTTGTCCCATAAAATGTCTTCGGTGAAAGGTGGGTCGAAGCGACTTAAGTAGCAAGATATCTATCTACCTTGTATTAGTAATAGCGTGAAAGTATTTTATATCTTGTTTATTTACGTGTATTTATTAAAATAAATTATAATCATAACATTTCATGTGACCTACAGCTCAAGATTTACTCACGTACGTACGTCATACAGAAAATAAAATGGAGCGTCTCCATTTTATTTTATGTATTAGCAGTCAAAAATGACATTGCATTTTCTTAAAGAGATAGGAGTAAGCGAGGCAATAAAGAATTTGTTTTGGATCTGGCAACTAAACCAGCGGATATTCAGTTCGTTGTCAAAATAACATATAAATAAATTGAAATGGCGTGTAATGATACCACACGGTCTATTTTTTAATTCTACGCATTTACTACGGTTGTCAGAGATCTTAGCCATGTAGATAGTTCGACAAACACATTTCACCAAAGTCTTTCTAAAACTCTTATGAATTATTAGTACGATGCCCTCCAAATACGAATTGCGTACAACTGGTTTTCATGGTGTCCCCAACTTTGAGGTCCAGACGTATCTAGATAGATAGTTGTCTCTATTTATTTGTATATTTATTTATAAAAAAACATATTAAAATTTGATATGTTGTTAGTCTCTTACATATTTATAATTTTATTGGGTATATGTCAGAGAAGACAGGAGTTAATAACATATTAGTAGATGAAATCATATGGCAACTAGAGTCACGGTACGGTTCACCTCTTTTTGTATATAGATCAAATAGCAACGTCTGCTTTGAAACTTAAACAGATAGAAAAATTGATGTATGGGTAATAAATAAATATACACCTATTATGCAATTTTTTATTGATTTTTAAAGCATGTTAAACTTTTATATGATTAAATAAACGCCACGGATCGGCGAAGGACGCGGGTTCGAATTCCGCGCGTGTCAGTTGAAATTTTAACTTTATTCTCTTTAATTTAATCACATAAATATACACCTGGATTGGTAAAACGTCCCATAAAGTCCTCTGATTTCAAAGTAAGCTTTAGACTTGTGCTATGGAATTAGAAACAACGAAGGAACCACAACCACCCTGCAATGAGAAATTGTAGAAAAAGTTTAGTCTACATTGACTCGTCGGGGAATCAAATTCGGGACCTCATGAAAACCGGTGTGTCCGCTTTTTATTCACAGAGATGGAGGATGGTTTGAGGAGAAAACTTATACATAACACTTTTGTAATATTATATGTTTTAAAATAATATATGATAATAGACAAAAGTCACGATAGCCGAGTTTTTGGGTGGTTGGAATTTCGAGTCAAGAGACCCGAGTTTGATTCCCAGGTGGCAGTACCAATGGGTTTTTTAAAAACTTATTTACGAATACGAATATATTACGAAATTAAATCGTTGGATTAGACATAAAGACGGCGAAGGGCTCACCACCTGTCACTTTGTCTCGAAAATATATTCGGTGGAAGGTGGGTCAAAGGGACTTAATTGTCTAGACTAGACCTCTGTCTACCCCTGTATTGAGAATTGCGTGAAGATATTTATTTATTTTATTTAATATTGTTATTTTTTTTAAAAACTCGTTGGTACGATTGAATCTCCTTGGTATCGATCTCGGGTCTCACGACTCGAGTTCCGATCACCCAACCACTCGGCCATTGTGACTCTTGTCGATTTAGGTTTATTTGATTGACTTTCTGTGTAACAACTAATCCCTGCTAACGAGATCGCTTCAGGGAAATTGAGAGTAATCTACGTTAGCAGACGGCTAAGCGGTATAACTGTTGGAAAAATCTCTCACTAAATGATGATGGGCAACTGATTGATAGAGTTAGAATTCAGTAGCAAGTTGTAAATACCATTAAAATCGGAATGATTTGTTTTGTATCTTGTCTAGGTCGAGGTTTAGATAAGTCCTTTTTTATTTATTTAAAGTGATATTTAACATATTAAAGAAAAATATGAAAAATAAAAAAAAAGCACGAAGGTTTGTACTCAGCAAAAACAAATATAAGTAACTATAATTAAATTAAAATTAAAATAAATGAAACGATTAGCAATATTGAATTCCAAAAACAATCAATAAAATTTTCAAAAAGTATTCATGTTACTTTTTTATTTATTTCTTTATCAATGTAGTTGGAAATTCATTAATAAATCTTGGAAGCAAGTTTCAAATTGTTCTTTAGCCATACGTGTTGCTAGCTCGCAGGACGAGTTTAGTAGGGTGTGGTTCAATGTGTCAAAAGTACGTGAGTGATGAGCCTATTGCCGTCTTATTCTCCAGGCTAATGGTAAAATATTCATATATACATATACATATTTTGATCTAATATATTGATCTCGTAAAACCTTCACATTCACTTCAGGGTTCATATCCTGCTGGAGGTAAACATTTGTGTGGTAAATATATAAATATTTATTTATTTATTTAGGATATGAAACCGCAACCCTTATATGTATATATATAAACTTAACTTAGTCAGAGTCACTACCAACTGGACTATCGGGTCGTCAGGCAGTTATTAATTAAACTTAATCCGCTGTATTCATGCATGCTATATAATATGTAAGCAGTAATGCAGTGTATCTAAGCATATATGTATGTATATATTATATGTTTTACGTCAGTTTCATATCAAACAGTTTACAATAGAAAGCGGGTTGTATTCGGAAATTTAAAGTCTGAAACGGCGGAAATTGTCTGGTGAGGTAAATTTTCGATTTCCCAACACAAAGACTTTAATATACTACGAAGTCACAACTCGTTTGTGTAAGTTGTTGAATTTCATGCAGACTTCAAGTGTTTTGATCTCACAGTACGCGTTGACCGAAATTACTCAATGAAAAGTTATTAAAATATAATTCGCAAAATTCTTTTTCTTGTTCCTTAAATAAATATTTTTTTTCAAACTTTTTCTCCAATATTGTGGTAGACGAGGTAGAGCTTTTGCCGATGCTTATTTGGGATAACGTGACTAGTGGTAAGCCTATCGCGGTCAGTGTTCAACGATACAATATATTTACATAGATAATAATATAATATCTTCACGCAATTCCCAATACAGGAGTAGACAGAGGTCTAGTCTAGACAAAGTTCCTTCGACCCACCTTTCACCGAAGATATTTTCGGGACACCGTGACAGGTGGTGAGCCCGTCGCCGTCTTTATGTCAAAGTCAATGGTATAATTCGTACATAGGTTTTTGAAAAACCTATTGGTAGGTCTACCACCTGGGGATCAAACTCGGGTCTCTTGACTCGAAATTCCGACCTCCCAACAACTCAGCTATCGTGACATTAATGTGATCTTACGTATTAATTTGTTACATTTAACCAGAATACGTAATAATACATATCTTCACGCATTTTCCAAATACTGGGGTAGACAGTGCTGTAGGCAATTTTCTGGAAGAGGGTAGCTACCAGCCAGGTCGGGTGATCATGACCTTGGGAGGACGTCTCCTCCACAATTGTGCGTATCGCTAATCGTATAATAAATAGATATCTGTAATAAATAAATAGATATCTATAAATATCTTCACGCAATTCCCAAAACAGGAGAAAACAGAGGTCTAGTCTAGATAATTAAGTCCCTTTGACTCACCTTCCACCGAGGATATTTTCGGGACAACGTGACAGGCAGTGAGCCCATCGCCGTCTTTATGTCCAAGCCAACGATATTCGTACATAAGTTTTTGAAAAACCCATTGGTACAAGCCTGCTACCTGGGGATCGAACTTGGGTCTCATAGCTCGAAATTCCGACCACCCAACCACTCGGCTATCGTGACTTTTTCTCTAACTCTAATCGTATAGATGCATGTAATCGCGCGAACTTCGATAGCTCGATGTAGGATGCCGATGTGTTTCCTAAATCCGCCACTAGCGAGCTTGCAATGTAGACATAGATGCCACACTTGTAATGTTTTATTATTGATAAAATCAATCAACTATAGTTAATAATGTATAGTTGTTAAAGGTATTTATGGAACACAACCAACTTCAAGTTCCACCGTCAAGTCCTAGTAACAAAGTTTGAGAGACACTTCGGCGTGCCGCGTTCTACTTTGAAAAACTTCCAAATTCTAAATAGAATGCTGAATTTAGAACGATGTTATTAGACAGTTATTATCGGTTTCTAATAAACAAAAACTCAAGTCTGTATAACTTAAGATAAAAATCATTTTTTTCTGCTTTAATATTATGAATTTTATCCAAAAGTAATTTGCTATACTTATGCTTGTGTGTATATAAATTTATGTATATGAGAGAAACTTAGATGTGAAAATTACTATCTTCACGTGTATTCCCAATAATGTGATAGACGGAATTCTATTCAAGATAGTCCTTTCGACTCACTTTTCACCGAAGTCTATTTGGGACAACGTGGGTGGTGAAACTATTGTCTTCGTAGTTTCTAAGTATACTTATAGGAACATATATTAAAATAGCTTTATATCCTTATATACATATAAACGTCTATGACTCGAGAACAAAAATTCATATTCAATATAAAAATATAAGCTTCGATAGCTAGAGTCACTATCAAGTAGGCTTTAGTGTCGACAAAGATGAAATGTATAACAACTGTGTCAAGTATCGGTCTATTTTTGCCAATCTCAAAAGGAGATCTTTCGGATATTATAAAGATACCTTTCGGATATAAATCGAGATCTTTCGGATATTATATCTATTTGAAGACTGTGACTGACACTGGGGTATGCTTTGTTTTTATTTTGTCTTTATTGCCATCTCGAACCGGCCAATATCGAGCTATTAATAGGAGCGGATGGAGGTCGACAAATCTTCTAAAGTTGTCCAGGAAGTTCTCTTCAAGTAAAGTACACTTATTACATCTTTTTATTGAAAATTAGTTATTTCCCACGTCTTCGTCCGCGCAATAACCCGAAAAATCCGGCGGAGTGTTTCAGATTATCGGAGCCAAAGTTGCCTACTTGGTTAGGATCCTCAATGCTACAATTCAAAGACCATTAACTGCGAACGTCTACCACCGTACTAAATCGAACGTCAACCACTTTTTACGCGATGAAATTTTTATCGCTCTGATCCCAAAATAAGTTGGTTTTAGGTATTTATGTATTTATTTATTTGTTCTTTATTGAAGATTATCATTATGTAAGATCAAAAGGTGGACATAATGCTAAGAGCATTCTCTACCTGTAAAACTTAGGGAGTGATAAAACGTTGAAGGCAGTTACGTACTATACAACAAATATTGTATAACACAACGCAACATGAATATCTATATATACAAGCGCAATACTTACATTCACATAAACATATATATATAAATGTAAATAAAATTTTCTTCTTGCTTTATTTAAATAATTTGCCACATCGACCCATTGACAGGTCAATGTGCTCAGAGCTGGCTACACCATGAAAAGCGGTGTATACGCCACACGTCTACAAAAGTCATACTACAGTGTCTTTGCCATGTTTTAAGAAATGAACGACAATATTAACGGGAGAAGAGGGAATGGAGAGTGATATGAATGAAGAAGGTCAGTAACCTCAAAGAACGAAACGCAGATGCGATTTAGACGGATCACATTTCCTAATACGGGGGGAGCCAGAGACCTAAACAAACAGTTGGTGAGTCAGTCGGCGTCTGCATCTCCAAGCCAATAATCAAAATCAAAAATTTGGAAAAAGTCATTGCTCTGAATCTAAATTTATTAGCTAAAACACATGTGTTACGCACTATAAACACCCTGACCCGGCAATGTGGAAAAAGTGGTTTTTGTACATTGACCCGTCCGGGGATCGAACCAGGGACACCAAAGCTGGTGACTTAATGAAGACCGTTGTGTAGTGACACATCGGTGTTCACGGAGGTCGTCAAATGTTATAATTATAACAATTACGAGTATTTTTATTAATATTTTATTTGGCATATTATGCTTTGTTATATGGCAGCGAAACCTGGGTATGTCAGAAGAAGCATAAAAGCAGGTTGAATGCAGTGGAAATGCGATCTCTTCGTAAAATGTGCGGCGCAACCTTGGCCGACCGGAAGCGAAACGAAGAGATTCGCAAAATGGTAGGTTTGAAAGATGACCTTATCACTAAAATGGATAAGGGCATGCTTCGATGGTTTGGGCACGTTGAGCGAATGAGCGAAGACCGAATGGTGAAAGCGAATGTTGATATTAAAAGGGATCGAGGTAGGCCGAGACTATCTTTTGAAGACCATGTGAGCGAATTGCTCGAAGACGGGAGGGTCAAGAGTACTCGGATACCACGACGTGCATGTATAAAGAAAATGATGAATCTGAATGAAGCGAAAGAGGTATGTAAGGATTGTGACATTTGGCGATCTGTTCTCTCTGGCTACCCCGGCAGGGACTGCGCGTGATGATAAAAAAATGTATGTGCGAAAGTTATATTGCTATACTATTATATTAGAATAATCCAAATTATCACAATAAAAGATATATATCTGACCAAATTATCGCGCCGTGTGTTAGGGCAAAAGATTTTCATACCTTTTTTATATTTTCTTACCTTTCTTCCCGTGGGTGTCGTAAGAGGTGAAAAGCTTTCAATGTGATACTGGCTATCGACCGATAGCGTAAACTTCTTTATTACTACGTATCTTCAAAACAGCTCCATGAATTACTGTAGTTAAGGTATCGATATATTCGCAGCCATTTTAAAAAAAAGCGATTTTTGGACAAAAATAGTAATACGTTATAAGTAAATAACCAAGCATTTAAAGAATGGTATAAAATAAAAGAAATTAAAAGGAGAATACTAATACATATTTATGCTGCATATATAAATTCAAAAACTGTTTTTAAATATATATAGCAGAGTCAACATGCGATGAAAATGCCGAAACAATGTTGAGAGCAAAAAATTAAAATAAACGGTAACCAAAGTAAGCTCTACTTGGGTTAACCGTAACAAGAATATTATGAACTGAAACCCCTACTTTAAGACCCAATACAGTTTATTTTGTTTATAGTGCATTCTAATTTTATTTTCTATTCTCAATCTTCCTTTGATTTTTGATATTTTCAATTAATCATTTTGTTAAATGATTTTTTATAACTACGTCTCTTCGCTTAAGAAAATTCAAATTTGAATAACGTACTATTGTTTATGCATGTTACACTTCATATAAATCTGCAAAACAGCCACTTCTCATTTTATTTTCGTACTAAAAAGTGGAAAATGAGACTGCGCTTTGTAACAGGGAACGAGTAAGCGATTTAATGTTTGTTCTAAATGCAGGTTTGAAACAAGCGTGCAATAAGTAAAAAGAGTGTCAGTACTTAAATATGGAAAGAAAAAGCTATAAGCGTTTAAGTGACAGAAGTATATAAAAATAATAATAATTTTTAATTGTAATAGCGTTTACCGTTTTTAAAGGATATATGTAGATAAATATTTTTTAATTAAATATGATTCATTCGGTCTCTTGACTGGAATTTCAATCATCTAGCTCCTCGGCTATCGTGACGCATTTTATTGGTAAGTTTTTGTTCCGCGTAATGTATCCGCGTATTTACTTCATAAAATACTGGGCCACAGGTAAGCGGGGCAGTGTTCGTCTAGATATATAACATTAATAACATTTTATTAATTGCGATGACACTATGTAGTCAGTGTATGTGTTAGAAGATATAAAAAAATGGGGAGTAATCTTCAGAGTTCTCCGATTTTGCAGTTAATTTTTCTATCTTCAAGTATATTATTGACGATGGCCTCACCACGTAGCCTGAAATAAGCTTCGGCGAAAAGTGGGTCGAAACGAAAATTGTTTACGCCTCTGCCTACTCCAGTATAGGAAATTGTGTGTAGATACTAAACACCTGTCACGTTGTCCAAAAAATGACTTCGGTGGAAGGTGAATCGAAAGGACTTAATTGTCTAGACCTCCTTTATACTACCTTCGTACCCACCAATAAGGTGTCTGCTTTCAATGAATTAAAAGTTTTTGAATTACAAAGTAACCTTTGTTGAAACTTGATAACAATTCGAATAATGGGATCTTGTGAGAGATATCTGTCTGTCCGTGGCAGAACTTGTTTGTTGTTGTTGTTTCTAAAAATAATATCACAAAAACGGCTTTAAATTTTTATAGAATAATACATTTTTCCGGGAGATGCTTTTAACCTACGTAATAATATTTAAAGGAAAATTATTTGTGCTTTAATATATAAAAATATTTTCACGTCATTCACAATACAGGGGTAGACAGAGGTCTGGACAAATAAGTCCTTTCTAGCCACCTTCTACCGTAGACATTTCTGGGACAACGTGACAGGTGGTGAACCCGACACCTTCGTTGTTTCCAAGCCAACGGTTTAAATCATACATAAGTTTTTGAAAACCCATATGCTATGAGCTTCGGGGACCAAACTCGAGTCTCTGGACTGAAGGGTCTCTTAGCTGAAAGAAACAGACAGCAGCAGCAGCAAAACAACAGAGAGAGAAAATGTTATTTTGGTATACGTAACGTATATATATTCATATACATGTAGTAAAAACGGTTATTTGAATATAACAAATAGACACTCCAATTTTTATATTTATTGATGTATAGATTATAATTGAATACCACCACGTTGACATCGGTTAATGGCCGTTGTGGTGCCAGTTAAGAACATTCTGCCCCTTTCTTTTTATTTATAAAGTCACGATAGCCGAGTGGTAGGGTGGTCGGAATTTCGAGTCGAGAGACCCGAGTTCGATCCCCAGGTGGCGGTCTAGCACCAATGGGTTTTTCTAAAACCTATGTACGAATTACATCGTTGGCTTCGACATAAAGACGGCGATGAACTCACCACCTGTCACGTTGTCCCGAAAATATCTTCAGTGGAAGGAGGGTCGAAGGGACTTAATTGTCTAGACTAGACCTCTGTCTAGCCCTGTATTGGTAATAGTGTGATATTTATATTTTATTTATTATTATGCCCCTTTCTTCCCGTGAGTGTCGTAAGAGGCGACTAACAGAAAAGCCTTGTTAACATTAATACTTACCGAAAGATGGCGGGATAACCATCTCGAAAAAGAAATAGACCAAAATGCGCAGACCGGCGAGGTGCAGCGTCTAAGGAGTAGGATGTCTGGTATTGTGTGCACCGATCCGCTTGCGAAACCATCCCACAGGAGAGACCAGTGTCCAGCAGTGGACTGTTAGAGTATGTATAGTAAATTTGGAGCTACTATGTACATCTTCACACATTTCCCAATACTGGGGTAGCCAGAGGCCTATGGCCAAAAGGAGCAGCAGCTGCCGATGTTATGAGAAGAATGGATGCATACAGCATGATATCAAATCTTATTTTGTTTTGTATTTACCTTTTCCTTCTAATAGATACTCATAAAGTCGCCGACAGGCTCACCACCTGTCACGTTGTCCTATAAAATGTCTTCGGTCAAAGGTGAGTCGAAGCGACTTAAGAAGCAAGATATCTATCTACTTTGTATTAGGAATGGTGTGAAAGTATTTTATATCTTTTTATTTATTTATTAAAATAAATTATAATCACAACATTTCATATGACCTACAGCTTAAGAATTACTCACGTACGTAAGTCATACAGAAAATAAAATGGAGCGTCTTTTGTTTTATGTATAAGCAGTGAAAAATGACACTGCATTTTATTAAAGAGATTGGAGTAAGCGAGGCAATAAAGAATTTGTTTTGGATCTGGCAACTAAACCAGCGGATATTCAGTTAGTGGTCAAAAGAGCATATACAAAAATTATGACGGTGTGTTATGATATCACGGGGCATTTTTAATTGTAAGCATTTACTTAGGCATTCAGAGGTCTAGACAATATAGGTATTTCGAAACAATGAAGGAACCACAAACACCTAGCTACGAGAAAGTGTAGAAATAGTGTATTCTACATTGACTCGACATATCGAACTCGGGACCTCAGACTGAGCGACACTATGAAAACCGGTGCGTCCGCCACTCATCCACAGAGGAGGATGGAGATGGAGGATGGATTGTGGAGGAAAACCTATACGCAACACTTTTGTGTTCTTGTGATATGTTTTAAAATAATATATGATAATAAACTATTATATATTTAAAAAACTTCGTGAAGTTTTACACTTTAGTACACAAGTTTCCCGGCAAATGCTTTGTGGGACCTTAAAAGTTTCGCAGATGCTTGTGAATTAAACATGTCTCGAGGACAAACCGCAAAACCGCACTACAGAAGCGCAGCCGCCTGAAATTTACTCGACTCTAAAACATACTCAAATAGTTGGACAGTGTGTATTTCGAACTTTTTGTAGTGGTAGTATTCACTACCAAAATTTCGACGCGTTTGCCAATTTTGGACCGTTGACGCCTCTTCTCACTGATCTGTTTATGTTTATAGCATATCATGACATTGTATATTTTGCCAATAGTGATAACGGCTTAAGTACATGTAAGGGTGTGGCCCTTTCTTACTAATAGAAAAGCCTTAACAATATCATTGGCTACCTACAGATGACGGTATAACCATCTCGAAGAGTATCAGTCCAAAATAAGCAGACCGGTGATGGGCAGCAGCGTCTAACGTGCGCCATGTCTGGTATTGCGATCCCTAATCCGCTTGACGAGCGTGGCGATTATGAAATACTCAGCCACGGGAGACGCCTATGCCCTACCGGCACCGGTAGCACTACCGGGGTGGAGCTAGAGATCTAGACAATTTAGTACCCCAACCCAGCCAATATATTTTAGAACAACGTTGTAGGTGGTGAGTATGTCCAAGACAACGATATAAATCATTCATAAGGTTCGGTTATTTTAGGACAGCTTTTGGGACAACGTGACAAGTAATGAGCCTTACGCCGCCTTTTGTCCAAGTCAACAATATGTACACGTATCTATGGGAGGTAGGGTGGTGCACTTTTCTCTTCGGGCCAGGTAACATTTACATTTTATATTTGCATGCGGAATGGTGCGAGGTAATTTTTCAATAACAACTTTTCTATGAATTCCCGCAAAGTAACGCCTGAGTCAATTAACTAGAAACAAGATATATTAAGATACTCGATGGAGCCGAGTGGTTGGCAATCGGTATTCAAATTAAGAGATTTCGATCCCTGGTACTAACGAATTTGAAACGTCTGTTAAAATAACGCCAACGAAGGAGGAAACTTCACCATGTTTTTTGCATCGGTGATAATGATAGTGGTACTTTTACACACTTCTAGTTCAACATAGCATAACTTCAACGAAATTAAAATGTAATCTGTTTATATACACTTTTGACGACCGCCGTGGTCGAGTGGCGTACGCATAGGTGACCGGTCCATACAGAAAAATATTTTCTCTACTTTTCTCGTGTCTAGTGGCTTGTGGTATATTCGCTGCTCCTCATTTCAGAACATAAGCGCTAAAACTGCTTACTTTGGGATCAAAACAATGTATACGATAATATCCTATATACATGGTGGGCCGTAAATTTTGCACATTTGAAACATGAATAGAAATTAAACTACGAACATTATTTTTCGATTAATTACTTAACGTAATAATCATTTATTGAAATTTACTTTTTAAAAATTACATCGTCGAGATGCTTCGTTTCTTCGTTGGCACTCCTGCAAACGACTACGCAAATTTTGAAAAACTTTTCGGCACATGCTGCGAGGATTGCGGATATCTCCTCGGTGATGTTTTCTTTTAATTGGGATATAATCGTCGGTTTATTAAGGTAAACTCGACTCTTAAGGTATCCCCACAAGAAAAAATTGCATGGTGTTGGGTCGGGGCTTCTTGGAGGCCATGGAATATTACCTCTGCGAGAAATCAATTTATTGGGAAAGATTTCTTTAACCACCGGTAAACTCACATTTGATGTATGGCTCGTAGCTCTATCTTGTTGCATCAAGTTCTGCTATTGTATCCTTCAAATTCATATAACTTCGGTATCAAAACTCTCGCAACATCTTCGAATATTCCACTGAGTTCACAGTTACGTTATTTCCTTGATTATTTTCAAAGAAATACGGACCGATTATGCCCTTTGGTGATATGGCAGCCCATACTGTCATTTTAGGTGAATGAAGTGGGTTTTGGTGTTTAAGATCGTTCCTTACGGAAATTTCAACCTCCCGAACGTTCTCATTGGTTCTTCTTGAACGTGCCCGCCCTGTTTGTCTAATATTCATTGTCGATCCCGTTTGTTCAAACTTCTTAATCCAAGCTTTGATTAAATTACCACTTGGACACTCATTTACATGACGTAATCCGCACTCAATTCTAAATAAACGTCGTACAGTAACGTAGGAATCGTTTTTTAGTAAAACTGTAACAATAAAGCACGCTGTTGTCCCGTGAAGCGCTCCATCGTGACTAAAACTGCATGAAGCGACGCACAGTTCCCCGCTACCTGCGCGTCCATCTCTCTGACGGTTTTTGAGAAATCAAGTGTTGCTATTTGAAAAATTTACGGCCCACCCTGTATCTATAACGACGACTGGCTTACCACCTGTTTTTTCTTATTTATAAAAAAGAAAAACATGAGTTTCTTTAAAAAAAATTGTGATATCTATTTAAATAAGCTCCATTGCAATGAAGGTCGAAAGGATGCTTGAAGAAACAAATATTAAAAGAATATGTAGCACCTTCATAGATACATTTAAATATTCATTAGAATTTTTGTTTGAATTTAATATCACTGGCTCTATGTTTAAGCATTCATTAATTTTACTTTAATCAAATAGACGTCTGTGACTAACATAAATGCCAAAAAGTCGTAAAACTTTTCTCACAAGTAAAGAGACACGGATTACATTTCAAATATAATTTACGACTTGAGTCTCGTTTAACTTTTGAAGTAAAGGTTCCAAAACGATGCTTCTGTGAATTCTCTTAATCTTCTCCGAATAAAAATTATTCTGTTTGTGTCAATTTTAATGATTGTCATATCATTATATTATTATAGTCTGTAACAAATCTAATGCTATTCGCCACGCTTGGTAAGCGGTTTGGTGATCGCAGTACGAGTACAAGACTACTTTTGACGCTGCTGCTGTCATCCTCTGTATTTTGATCGATTATTTATGAAGATGGTTATCCCGCTATATATCGGCAGCCAATTGCCATTTCTATGCTTTTCCTTTAGTCGCCTCTTACGACACTCACGGGAAGAAGGGACTGGTATTCTTATGCCGAAACCAATATTTGGCAAAAGAACCCAGACGACTCCAAATAACATAAGTCCTCCTTTAAAAATTAGTTTCCTTAAAGGTGACCTCAGGGTCCCGAACATCCAACAAAGGCATAGTCTATCTTGTAGTGAAGTAAAATATATTAATAGAAGAAGTAGCTTTGAGGTCCCGAGTTTGATTTCGGTCTGGACAATGTAAATGTTAAAACATTTTTCTAAACTTTTCGGGTCTGGGTGTTTGCGGTACCTTCGTAGTTTATGATTCCATAACACTTTAGCTACTTAATTTGTGATTGGAGAATGTATGTGACGTTGTCCCTATTTATAAAACTGTTATAAAATAAATTAAAAAATTTGCATGGGGAATGGTGCGATGTAATTATTTAATAGCAATTTTATAATAAAGAATTTCTACAAAGTAACGCCTGAATCTATTAACTGTTCCTATCTATGCATGCATGTATTTATTTATTTATTACAGTGCACAACTATTGCAATATCGTTTAATTGAACAAACAATCGGAACTTTATCGTCGATTCGGTTACTGGAAATGGACATTGATTTACATTAAATGCTCGACAGGACATCAATTATGGATACAAATTCCTGTACAGCTGTTAATCTATTGGTACATAGTTGGTTGGATGGCATAAGTTTTGTCTGCGAGTAAGGACAGTTAGTGGTCTATCGATTTTAGATTCAAGTTCTAGTTGCTTCACGAATAAAGGTTCCTTGGAATCGACTAAAGAATGTGCTGTGAATCTACCTGCCTTCCTGTGGACGTGGTGGGTAACTGAGAGATTTAGCAGTAGCAGTATAGGAAATTGATAAATATCTCGCAAATACTTTTTTACATCAGGACAGAGATTTATTTAGGACATAGGGGTGAGTCTGTCGCTATCGTATTGTCGAAGTGAATGATACAATATACTATAGTATATAAGTTATGAAGGTATATACTTACACTTATGAAGGTATAGTAATAATAATACATTGCTCCGAACCAACTGTAAGATGCTTAAGCACTTGTGGTTTGGGATCGGAAACAACGAAGGCACCACAAACACTCAGACCCGAGAAAATGTATAAAAGTGCTGTTTCTACTCCATTTACCCGTCCGGAAATTGAACCTGGGACCTGGAGATGGCGAAACCTTGAAAACCGGTGATTACGCCACTCGTCTATGGTGGTCAACAAACAGTCAAAAACAGTTTTTTTTGTAATTATTTTAATCATAGTGTACAAATTTGTGAAGATAGCAATGAATAGTCCCATAGAAGGACAAAAATATATCAATGATGGGAGATCCGATATGACCAGCCCCACAATGAACACCAGATCACAAGCATGACGCATGTGGCCGTCATCGCCCTCTTTAACCATCTTAAAGAGAAGTAGACGACCCGTCACACAACACCACCGCAAGCAAAGACCTTAAAGAAAGCATGACATTCTCGAGTCCACCACCCAAAGAGCTTAATAATAATCAAAACATGTAGTACTATAGGTGTCGGAAACCTGAAAGAACACGCTTGTAATAACCATGTGACTATTTTCAAAGTAAAAATATCAAGAAGTGAACATCTTACTTACTTGGTAACCTTAAATATAATTAGCTTATGTATCAGATCATAAACGAAATAAATATAAGATAAACGCTTGAAATAAATTCCAAGTGAAACGTCTCATGATATTTTCTGAATGATAAACTATAAGTGAAATTAGTCGAGAACCTTTAAAGGATTAAATGGACATAGAGCTTTTAATCTTTGACCCGCCTGCTGGAATTTTCTCGCAATAGTGCTATCTAATTTTCATTAAAAAGGTTTTTATCGCGCAATTTCGCAATTACTTTATTACGTAGGCTGAGGTCTAGACAACGGAGTTCTTTCGGTCAATTTCCACTGAAGCTGATTGGCGACAACGTTACAGGAGGTGAGCTTATCGCCGTCTTATTCTCCTAGCTATCTATACAATAACACGCGTACATATTTATTTACGCAGATAATAAATATTCAGTACAAACTTTCATATTCATCACACAAATATTTGTCCCTACTGGGATTTGAATCCTCAGCTTCGAAGGTAGGATCACTAAAAACTGGGCCATCAGGTCGTATACTGATAGTATATAATTAAAACAAACTTTATGTACGAAAGTCTCTTTCAAAAGCTTTCGTTATCTTGATGGTTGTTAAGCAATTTACTGTAACAATACATTTATAGCAGCAATTTTCATTTAATAGAAATTATCACTTAAAAATTATATTATTAATTACAATATTACAAAATATTTTACTAGCTACCCAAAGATGATAGGCAGCCATCTAGAATTGTGCACCAAAATAAACAGAAAAACCAGGATATCATAAATAGTTCAAATCACAAAATGTTGGCCGTAGCAATAAATTTTTACGAAACTTGTGTATGATTTGCATCGTTCGATTGGGTAATGAGGCGGCGACAAGCTCACCGCCTGTCACGTTGTTATTAAGTTACACAGGAATGCGTACACAATACCGCCGTGAATTAGATGCATCCTGATCTTACGCATTTACTATGGTATCCGGATCCACACATCCCTGTCTACCTCAAATCCCTTCTTCCATTCCCCTTTATCTTCTTACATTAATATATATGTTATGCTGCCGTCGATATAAGCGTTATTGAGAGTTAAAAATAGCTCAGTATATAGATTGGTACTTTCATATATTGGCCTCTTATTATAAATTGGCATTTTTGGGTGGTTATTCCACCATCTGTCGGTATCTGTTTTCAAGAGTTAATCGCCGAACTACACCCATGGGAAGGTAAACACTAATGGCATATACCATACCATATATATCACATAATGAGATGTACCGACGTCCATATGCTACAATATATGCCAGATTTTGAACGGTCGTTACATTTGCACAAAATGCACTTTACACCATATATACGATAGAATCTACATATATGTAGAAAACGTGATTTTCTACGTTGAACCGTCCGAGACTCGAACCAGGAACTTCACGATAGCCGATTGGGTGGTTGGTGATTGCGTAAATATATTTATTTATTTAAAGTAATTATTAATTTTAAATATTTAAAGAGTAAGTATTCACGTTAATGATATAATATATGTAACATTTATAATTATAATAAATCAAGTAAACTCTATATGTGACTCTTTTACTTCTACCTCTTTTAAGCAGGACCTTTTCCCTGAAGATCCTGCAATTACCCCACATTTTTCTGGACGAAGACATTTCGACCACGCTCTAAATGATGTGAACAATTATACATATACAATTCTTTCAATAAGGTGACACTGACATGATAAATGAATAAAAAATAAATATCTTCACGCAATTCCCAATAAAGGGGTAGACAGAGGTCTAGATTAGACAATTGAGTCCCTTCGACCTACCTTCCACCGAAGATGTTTTAGGGATAACTTACCAGGTGGTGAGCCCGTTTTCGCACATGAGTTTTTTTGAAAAACCCATTGGTACGAGCTTGCCACCTAGGGTCTGAACTCGGGTCTCTTGAGTCGTAATTCCGGCCACCCAACCACTCGGCTATCGTGACTCTTGATAATATACTAACTTGATACTACGCGAAATTACTGCCTTGATAATATACTAAACAAGACACGAGCCGAGTTCGATCCCCAGGTCGCAGGCTCGTACCAATGGGTTTTTCAAAAAAAAAAGAGAAGAAGAAGAATTTTAAGAAGCACAATAAATAAAGTTTGTGAGGAAAACATATGAAAAAACATTGTACCTAAAGTAATTTAAAAGTCTATTTTGAGCTTGTATGTCTCGCTTAAAATAAAAGCTATTCTTAGTTTATTTTCCGAATGAGCAACAGAAAAATTACCGCATCTTTCAAGAGAGATGAAATAAATTCAGGCTATTTTTATTTTATTTAAATCTACAGCTTGATAAAACCGTTTACCTGCTCATCTTGTATAAGTATAATTTTACGTAGAGCTTTTTTGAAAAATCTCGCGAACTATTTGACCAATATATTTTTTTAATAAAATAAATAAATATCTTCACGCAATTCCCAATACAGAAGTAGACAGAGGTCTAGTCTAGACAATTAAGGCCCTTTGACTTCTTCTTCCTTCCACCGAAGATATTTTCGGGACATCGTGACAGGTGGTGAGCCCATCGCCGTCTTTATGTCCAAGCCAACAATATACGTACATAAGTTTTTGAAAAAACCTATTGATACGATTGAAAACCCATTGATATTTTTTATATGAAATTATAAACGAACGTGGACAAACATTGCTACAAATATTGCAAAAATGTTGCCTATCTTAAAGTAAACAGCTCAAGCGTAAGTGTAAGTAGCTAAGCACATGACGACGTCCGCGGACGTGTGGCTTACAAATCGGTTTTCAAGGTTTCAGGTCGTTGGTCCCCGGTTTGATTTCCGATCGGTTCGATGTAGAAAACACCATTTCTTCATTCTCGAGCCTGGGTGTTTATGCTACCTTCGTTGTTTCTAATTCCATAACACAAATGCTTTAGCTTTTTGCCGTCCCCACCTACATGTAAATATGCGCATTTACGTAATAATTTAAAAAATGCTCTTACGGTATGGAAACCAGTACCACAAACATCGATACCGAAGTAGAGAGAGAGAAAGGAATAGTTTATATTTATGCCCATACCACACGGCAAAAGTCATCATTAGCAAATATTAATTAATGCAACCACTTTACAAGCTCACATGTTTGTTGTGTTTCAGAAGTCATTCCATAATAATCTGTACAAACGCCGACGGTCGCAGAAAAACGTGCTCGGCGGCTAGCACGTTTTTCTGCATCAACACCTTTTAAATTAAAAACGATCTAATGCGATTTTAATTTGGAGATAGCGGCAACGGGGCGTCGCTCGAATTTTTATAAACCGGCGAATCCGTAGGAATCCGGAATGAAAAATGTATATTTACGTTGAATGCGCTTAGAAACATTTTGTCAAGACAATCACTGTTATTTGTCTGGTACGTTTAAAGACATAACGTTAAACGTTAATTGATTAACAAGCGATTTATTGTTGAATTATGAATAAAAATGGCCGTGTGGTATCGGCTAAGAATATATTCTTGGTTGTCGCAAGAGGCGACTAAGGGAAAAGCCGAAAGAGAATATATCTTTGTCTTCAGATAGATGTCGGAATAACAATTGAAAAATATCAAATAAAAATTTAACAGACATCCTGACTGTTACAGACAAAAATTTTACAGGTAGCAACATCTGAGGTGCGAGTTGTCTGGTACTGTGATCGACAATCCCCTTGCCATTCGTTGCGCCGTTAACGCCAAATCCTCCTTAATGGAGAGGCCTATGTCCTGCAGTAATCATAAGTAGGCGATTATATATTTATGCGTATGTTTATTTAAACGTTGAATACGTTTAGAAAAAAAAATGTTTGGTCTAAAATCATTGTTATTTGGCTAGTAAGTAGTAGTTTAAGGTCATTACGTTAAACTTAAATTGTTAATTGATTTATAGTTAAATTATGAATAAATTTTAAAGCAAGAGCATAGTCGTTAACGTCTTAGGTACCAAAGTCTAATCAGTCACTAGATTAATTTCAAGAAACATTTCGAAATTTACCAAAACTTCTGATATTACGATATTACTGATATTTTTTATAAGAATTATATTTATAGAAATAAAATGATTACTTGTTAATCCTTTTATACGCTTCTACATAAAAATCGAAGTAAATGTGTAGTCTATTTAAGAAAATTTTACATAAAGGGTTTTCAAAATATATATGAATACTTTAATGGCATTAACCAATGGGAAAGTGTTGATCGCCATGCTATACCTGATAACGTTATGTACATGTTATATTCTCGAGGAAAGGTTGTTTGTTATTACGTATGAATATTTATATTTGTAAATATATATGTATGTTAGAAAATTTTACCGTTATCTTGGACAAGATACGGTGATAGGCTTATTGTCTGTCACGTTTTCCCAAATAAACTTTGGTGGAATGAGAGTCGAGCAGACGTCATTGACTTAACTTCTGGCTACCCAAGTAGGGGAAAAGCTTGAAAATGTAATAATATAGTAATAATAGGAAATAATGGCCTCTAAATAGATTTAAAAAATTTCATTACAAATTTATTTCGTAACTTGAATCTTCCGGAGCTATTCGATCACTCCTGTCGTAAATATTTTAATGAAATTTTCCTTAGCTAAAATGACTGCCAAAATAAATGTTCTACTTCCTCGAAATACGACCTTTGAAGGTCGAAAGAAATAAACCTAAAATATACCATTTATATGTTAAATACATTAGAAATACATACATCGATAAGGACATCGTTACATACATTACTCTAATTCCAAAGCTAGCTTAAGATCTTCTGCGCCAGTAGCCCGGAAATGGAATAAGTAATAGAAATAAAAACGATTTTATTGCTGTCGAAATCTTGACTACCTTACTTTCAACAAACACAATAAATAAATACTTGCATCGACAACATTACATACATTGCTCGGATCCCAAATAGCTTAAGACTTGTGTTATTTAATTGAAAACTTATTTTATTTAACGAAGGGATCAGTAACACCTAAACTCGAGACCATGTAGAAAAAGTGCTTTCTACATTGACCCGTCCAGAAATCTCCGAAGAACATGGGATCTCAAAGTTAGCGACACCTTGAAAACTAATGTGTACGCCACTCGTCCAAGGAGGTCGTCATATTGACAATAAAAAAAAATAAAAATATCTTCACGCAATTCCCAATACAGGGGTAGACAGAGGTCAAGTCTAGACAATTAAGTCCCTTTGACCCACCTTCCAGGTGGTGAGCCTATCGCCGTCTTTATGTCCAAGCCAACGATGAAAATCGTACATAAGTTTTTTGAAAAACTCATTGGTACTGCCACCTGGGGATCGAAATCGGGTCTCTCGACTCGAAATTCCGACCACCCAACAACTCGGCTATCGTGACTTGTGAAAAAAAACATAATGAAATTATCTCGCATTATTCACGACCATGTGACACAAAGTTCACTTGTCGAATTCTGCTACATTAGCCATTGAGGCGCTTGAATAGACGTGAAAAGCTTATAAAACACGTTGATATTAAAGGAACGTTTCGTTATATAAAATCGTAGATAAATACTCGATTGAAAGTAAAAATGTAATGTTTTTTCAGTTGTAGATATCATTTTTATGTTAAACGTGATAATAATTCGACAATAGACAGTACAATTTTTTTTTTTATATCTTTGTTAAAAAAGTCACGATAAAAAAGCCACGGGCTCACCACCTGTCTCGTTGTCCCGAAAATATTTTCGGGGGAAGGTCGTTCGAAGGGACTTAATTATATAGGCTAGACCTATGTCTACCCAAGTGATGGGAAAGCCGTGAAGATATATTTTAAAATCTTTGTCATTTATGCAAGCGTGTAAACTCACTAATGGGCTATATATACTAGTATTTTTTAATAAATAATTAAACACATCATAGACGGGGACAACGTCACATACATTGCTCGGATCCCAAATAGCTTAAGACTTGTGTTATTTAATTGAAAACTTATTTTATTTAACGAAGGGATCAGTAACACCCAGACCCGAGACAATGTAGAAAAATTAGATTTCTACATTGACGCATCCGGGAATCGAATCCGGGACCATAGAGCTGGTGAAGTTACGAAAACCGGTGCATTCGCCACTCGTCCATGGACACGATAACGTGTCAGTTATTTTAAAGAATACTAGCAATGACAAATAACACTACTAATATAACTTTTGTTTTAACATTATTGAGTCACGACCGCCGAGTGGCTGGGTGTTCGGGATTCCGAGTCAAGAGACCCAAGTTCAATCTTCTTCTATATATATATATATATATATATATATATATATATATATATATATATATATATATATATATATATATATATATATATATATATATATATATATATATATATATATATATATATATATATATATATATATATATATATATATATATTTATTTATTTATTTACACTTTATTGCAAACCTCACAAAGAAAGTTATACAAAGGGCGGACTTAATGCCATTAGGCATTCTCTGCCAGTCAACCCGAGGCGTGGAGAAATATTGTTAAGGTGCTTTAAACTGGGTTACAGAAAAAGAAAATCAATATAGGACCTAACGAAAATAAAGATGCAATATAAAATACTAATACAAATAATAAATATAATATATATACATATACATACATACACACATATATACATATATATATATATATATATATATATATATATATATATATATATATATATATATATATATATATATATATACATACATACACACATATATACACAAATATACATATACATATACATACATACATATATAAAACTTAAAAAAAAAAAAAACATTATTATGACTGTAATGACCAATCACTAATTCTAACTGACAGTTAAAAGGTGTTCACGTACAAGTCTTTTAAATATCGACTTATTGGTAACTTTTCTGATGTCTTCGGGCAAAGAGTTCCAGAGCAGTGTAGCCTGAATGGTAAAGGAGTGACCAACAAAATTGGTAAAGTGTTGCGGGATACTCATCTTGTAATTAGATGAAGACCGCAGGCACCGATCATGAATTGAGCATTGAAACTGAAATTTATCCTTAAGATACGAAGGGTAAGTAGTATCATTTATGATTGAGAAAAGAACAAGCAGAATTCTAGAGTTTCGCCTTTGTTGTATAGTAAGCCATTTAAGACGAGAACGGTATTGTGAAATATGGTCATACTTACGAAGGTTGAAAATATATCTTATACAATTATTAACAAGGCGCTCTAGCTTGTTTAGAAGATCTTTGTTCAAATCACAGTAGCACACATCTGCATAATCAATGATTGGTAAAATGAGCGTCTGGACAAGCATAAGCTTAGTTTCCCATGGAAGAAGATTTTGAGGCGATAGAGCACTCGTAGCGTGGCCGTTACTTTACGGCTAACTTCAGTTATGTGTTTTCCCCAGTTCAAGGTGTTATCGATATGTAGCCCAAGATTTTTAACAGAACCCGAAAATGGAATCACTGCATCGTTATAACGTATAAAGGGTAGGTTTCCAACATCGACTTTAGCTAGCATTTTAGTACTACCAACCAGCAAAGATTGGCATTTTGTTGAATTCACAGATACTCCAAAGCGTAAGGACCAGTCTGATACTGCTTTCAGACAGTCATTTAATTTATTAATTGCATCTTGGAGTTCTTCAATATCAGACTGTACATAAATCTGCAGGTCGTCTGCATACAGATGGTACGAACAATTAATATTAGAAGTGATAAAATTTATAAAAATTGAGAAGATAATGGGAGAAAGTATACCGCCTTGCGGAACGCCACAACGTAGTCCCGCCCATTAAGAGGTCTTTTGTCCCATATAGACCGATTGCTGACGTCCGCGAAGATAAGAAGAAAACCACTCCAATACCGTGGAAGCGAATTTAAAGTTAGAAAAAATTGCAAGAAGGATATCATGGTCGACTGTGTTAAAAGCATTCGAAAAGTCCACAAGCACCATAACTGTAACTTTCTTCTTCTCCATACCCTCACGAATATCATCAGTGATTTTAAGTAGTGCAGTTGTGGTGCTGTGGCCAGGACGAAACCCAGACTGAAAGTTACTCAGTAGGTTATGTTCATATACAAATTTGGAAATTTGCTTATGTACACAGGCTTCCAAAATTTTAGAGAGAAATGGCAATATTGAAATAGGACGGAAATGATGAGGAAGTGTAGGATTAGGTACTTTGGGGAGAGGTCGCACGAAAGCCTTTCTCCAAAGAGAGGGATATTGTCCAGAGTCTAGGAGAAATTAATAATGTGAGTGATAGCAGGAAGTATAAATTCAAGGATGTTGGCTATCATAACCCTACTAACCTCATCGCATCCCACGGCCCTGGATTTAATTGCCAGTACTGCCTTACGTACCTCATCCTGATTCACGGGAGAGAAATTAAAGACAGGGATGTGTGGAGACTGCATTGAAGCAATGTATGCTATGGTTTGTGCCCGGATGGTAGGGTCCATTGCAGTAGTAGCAGTAAAGTATAGATTCAAATCATCGTGGGAAAGAGAAGGACCATACTCCATGATAGGTGATTTACCTACACCCATCGAATTGAGAAATTTCCACACATCAGCTGGTGAAGAGTTAGTTATATTGTTTAGGAAGTATCGGCGTTTAGCAGTTCGTACCATCTGGTTACACCTGTTCCTAGCCATTTTAAAAGACAACCAGTTTTCTTCAAAACGAGACCTCTTGAATCGCAAGAAAGTTCGGTTTCGCCTGTCCATTGCCCTCCGCACATCGTCAGTCATCCAGGGAGCTGGCAAACGTTTAACTCTGACCTTATGGACTGGGGCATGGGCATCATACAGACTAATTATCGTGCTATTTAGGGCATGTACCTTTTCATCGACCGTAGAAGCAGCCGCCAGCGAGGCAAAATTAATTTGAGACGCATCACTGTGCAAATTATCCAAGTTTATCTTAGTAAAGTTACGGAAGTGTAAAATGAAGTACCACGTTTAGGGGTCTAAGCTTATACGAAGCATAAATAAGGTCATGTCAGGAGAATCCTGGGGCAGGAAGCTGACCATGTGCAACCACATGATCAGAAGAACTAGTAATAATGAGATCTAAAAGAGAGTCTTCAGTGTCGAAATTATGATGGGTAGCCCTTAAAGGTAAAATTCCAAGATTGACGGACTCTAAGATCGAGTGAAGTTTTTGTGTACGAGAAGAATTATTCAGAATATCAGTGTTGAAATCCCCCATGATTATGCAGTGTGTATACTTAGAACCTATGTTTTCGAGAGCCATTTCCAAATTGGCGAAGTAATCAGTAGAAGGAGGACAATACACTACTCCGAGAGCTATCCTTGTGCCCTTGACATTAAGTTCCACAAATAAGTGTTCATCGGAGGCAGAGTATGGAGATGGAGACGTTGATAATATTTTATATGGTAAAGAGCTATGAAGATAAATAGCAACTCCACCGCCACCTTTATTTGTACGATCATTTCTTATAAGTACAAAACCAGGTATTGGATACATGGTTGACTGTAAACACAGCTTCAACCAACTCTCAGAAATTAAAATAGCGTGTAAGTTTGTATAAGCAAATGAAGTTTCGAGTTCTGCATAATGACTTGGTATACTCTGTGCATTTATGTGACAAATATTCAACAGTTTACTGGCTGAAGGGAACACATTATTTAAAAGACCATTTAAAGAAGAAACGTTGTCATTTAACTGGTCATCGCAAGAAACAAAAGACAAGTCTGAGTCATAGGAATAAAAGGAATCATCATCAGTCATAATGGAATAAGATATATATTAATGTAATTATGTAAAATAAAAATAAAAATAATAATAAAAATAAAAATATGAATATTAATGTAAAATAAAAATAAAAATAAAAATATGAATATTAATGTAAAATAAAAATACAAATACTTTAAAAGAATATATGTAAAACTAAGAGTAAACTACAAACATGCAAAATGATATAGAAGGATAGCAAACAATCATAATACACCAACCCTCAAGTTGACTGTTTACATTAAAATAAACCAAACTGAAAAAAAAAATAAACACTACACAATTATGAACATGTAGAAAATAATAAAAATAAAGAAAACAAAAACGAAAACAATATCGAAACAGAACTACAAATATATGTCCAAAATATACAGGAAGCATCAATTAACTAAACATAATAACGAAACACTGTTGAAAAATATCCAAAATAATAGAAAGCGAATTTAATACGACGAGGTTAAGTACTACGCAGTGTATATAGTCGTCTCAATGAAGTAAAGAAAATCTGCCACTGTTATTATCTGTGACCATAGAGTAATACACGTATAACCTGGCATTGACATTGTGATTTTGACATTGTTACTGTCATTTACTTTAGTAAACTGACATTGATGTTATAATTAGATTTTGATAAATATTACAAATAAAAATACAGTAATGGCCTAAAACAAATCAATAAAGTTATAAGACCAAGTATTCAAAAGTGTGAAAGTCTACAACAAAACTGAATAAAAAATAAAGTGCATATGTTAAAACACAAAGAATGTCAATATTATGTTCTAATTACTTCACCTTGATTATTAAAGGAGTGAAGAGACTATCGCTTGGAAGCGAAACGCCTTGCTCTTTTGATGTCATCACTCTGCTTCTGATTTGTTCTAGCAGGATTATTATTTCGCGCTATTTCTTGCTGACAAGTAGAATAAGATGGGCTTTGCTGCGAATGAGAGACCTTCTTGCTCACTGAAACGCTGTCTTCATGACGAGGACTATTGCCAGCCCTGTTAGACGACGGTGCAGAAGCAAACTTGACCTTCAGAGCTTCCAACTCATCTTCAGAGGAGATCTTCTTTCGACCTTCAGGAAGCTTAATATGAATAATCCCATCATGACTCCAAACATTTTTAACCCCAAAATACTTACGGGCATTTTTGTGAACTGCTTGTCGTGTTTTCGTCAAAAATTCACAGATTGAGACAGTGGATCCTTTCAACTTGGATTTTGCCTTCCAAACCTCTGCTTTATTGTGATGGTCATGAAAATAGGCAAGAACAGGCCTAACTTTATCGCTCTGTCTCGCACCAAGTCTATGGCACTGTTTGAGAGAAGAGTCGGCGATATGTGGAAGACCCATCTTACCACGAATCAGTTGGAGTACCTCATTCTGTGTATTTAACTCTGGAGATTCAGGGATTCCATGAAAAAGGAGTGCTTTCCGTCGATGCCTCATGTTGATCTCATCAATATTTTTCGAACAGTCTAATATTTGCTGACGTAGAAGACTAAGCATTGAAGTTACCAGATCCTTGAAAACGCAGAACTCTTCACGTAACTGTACAAGTGTTGTGTTTGGTGGAGTGGATGCTGCATTCAAACGTCTTTCGAATTCCGCTATTTTTAGAAATAAACTTCCTTCCAGTTCTTTCTGTATATTTTCCACATCAGAAATATTTGCCATTTTATGTTATATACAAAATGTAGTGCTATGAAAGTTTATGGAGGGAGGGTGTACTATGTAAGTGCTTATAACTTTCTTATATACATGTGATATTATAACAAAATATCCAGATACTATTACTTATTATAGCAAAAATAAATTATTTTGAAAAACTGTTAAGATTTATTTAAAACATTAATTAAATTACGAGAGCTCCAAAACAGCTATATATATATATATATATATATATATATATATATATATATATATATATATATATATATATATATATATATATATATATATATATATATATATATATATATATATATATATATATATACGTTCGCAACGTTCAGTTTCGCGGTCACTTGGAAGGGAAGGCCGAATTGGCCTCTAAAAAGCTTGGTGTGCTAAGTAGAGCCCGACAGTACTTCGTGCCGGCCCACCGCTTGCAACTTTATAAGGCGCAGGTTCGGCCGCACATGGAGTACTGCTCGCATCTCTGGGCGGGGGCACCCGAGTGTCAGTTCCTTCCATTTGACCATATCCAAAGAAGAGCGGTTCGAATCGTTGACGACCATGTTCTATCTGTTTGGCTAGATCCCCTGCCATTGCGAAGAGACGTTGCATCTCTTTGCATTTTTTACAAGATTTACTACGGGGAGTGCTCCGGGGAATTGTTTGGATTAATCCCAGCCGATGAATTTCACCATCGTACCTTACGGCATAGTGAAAAATTAAGACCATCTTGATGCTTGGCATTCCACCACAGTGCGTTATTGGCGGAATTTTCTGCCACGCACTTGCACGTTATGAAATGTGCTGCCGTCAACGGTTTTTCCGGACATTTACGACTTAGGGACCTTCAAGGAAAAAGCCTATACCTTTCTCAAAGGCCGGCAATGCATCTGCTATGCCTCTAGTATAGCGGATGTTTATGGACGGCGGAAGTTACTCCTTCCCTATAAAAACTTTGTCTTTGTCAAAAAATGTTTTCGGTGAAAGATGGGTCAAATAAATTGTCAAGACGTCTGTGACTGTCTAATATATTTAAATATTATTAATTAATACTGATTAAGTCAATCAGTAAGGTCAGTATGTATATATAAAGATTATTATGTCATTCCCTGGGACACATATTCCTTGGCTCACACCTTTCATTTTGCCCCATATAAGTTTCGGTGGGAAATAGTAGGTAATGTTCTGGGTGGTTCTAAGAAAATGTGAAGATAAAATCAGTGTAGCGCATCCTATGGTGGTTCCTCTTACGCGTGAAAAAGTAAGGCCCTTTTACACCAGTGGAGTCTCGCGATATTAAAAGCCCCTGGAGATATTAAAATCTACGATAATTTCAATTTGCTGTATTTCCTCGTGGATTATGCTTTTAAAATCTTTCCACCGAAGACTTTTAGAGGATTATGGGATAAGAAATTGTTGATCTGTATGTAGTTGATATTTAAATTGAATTCGCTAATCTTAGGCAAGATAACTAAACTTTTAATTTTATGAAAGGTTGTCTGGAAGAAATCGCTTTTGACGATAAGACCGCCGCTTGTTTTACTACAGCCTTATATTGTATATTGTCTGTGTTGGTGTACAATAAAAGTATTCTATCTACCTAGATATAAAATTATATCTGCAAAATACTTTAGTTTTTCTGTCGTGATTCTCGTGCTTTAAAGCCTACAAAATGGAAATATTTACCGATACTGTTATGGCGATCGCCAATTGCCAAAAGGTCCTCCTGCCATATTTGGCGTAGTTCCTGCTTAGAAGAAGGGGTTATAACCTATTGTGATGATTAGAAGCTTCTCAGATGGTTAGATATGATACACAACTATGATGTGGTAGATAGTGGATATTACCTGAATCCTAATCCGGATGTTTTGATTAGAGTCCCACGAGTAAGTCTTGTATCAAAGAGTTTTTCCGAATTTATGTAATCGTTGAGTTAAACATTAAGACAAATACAAGCTCGTAAAATGTCAAGTTATCATCAAGAAAAATCTCTCAAAATGCCATTAAATACCGAATGATGGCGAGATAATTTTTCTATATTCACGCATTTTCCCAGAACTGGTGTAAACGGGGTCTAGACACTAAAGTCTTTTCGACTATCCTTTCACCAACGCTTAATTAACGATTTGAGAAAACGTGACAGGTGGTGAGACCATCGCACTGTTAATATCCAAATGAACGGATAAAAAATATGGCGGGCTAGAAATATCAAACTAAAATGAAATAGACAGGCTGCAGCGTCTATTATGCGAGATGTCTGGCACTGTCATCGCCTATATTAGTCGTATTTCGGGATAGGTCTGTATCTTTTAGTGAAATTTGTAGGCTGTTATGTAACTAAGAAACAATGGTTGAAGGGCCTAAACTATTTTAACTAGCCGTGATATATCGCCGTGAACGTCTTTCCTTCAATTTCAAATATTTTCCCTCCAGTTCTTATTCTTCTCGGTTCTATTCCGTCTCGGTATTATACACATTTAAAAATAAAATTTTTAATATAAATAATATCACACCACGCATTAGAACTTATCAGTCCCAAAGAAAGCGGATGACAAATGAGGGTGTGTCCCAGAAAATAGACTCCATAGAGATAGATATAAAACAAAACATATATTGTACTACATATTAAAATATTTAGTATGACCTAAGAAATACAACCAGTATAAAAGTTTGAGTGTAAGCATTCCCATTTATCACACATATACATAAGAATATAGAAAAATATCTTCACACCATTCCCAAAAGGAGTAGAGAGAGGTCTAGTCTAGACAATCAAATCTCTTCGACCCACCTTCCATTAAAGATATTTTGGATAACGCGACAGATGTTGAGCCCGTCGCAGTCTTTATGGCCAAGCCGACGATATAATTCTTATATAAGTTTTGAAAAATCCATTGGTACATGCCTGTCACCTGGGGTTCGAACTCTGGTCTCTTGACTCGAAATTCCGACCACCCAACCACTCAGGAATCTTAACTTGTATATATTTTTATTCTTTCTGTGTGGTTACTGTGTATGAATATTACCACTCTATTTCTTCCCGAGGATTTCGTAAGAGACGACTAAAGGCTTTGAATATCGTTATGGCAACCGATAGATGGCGGGATAACATGTCTAAAAATTTTGGACCAAAATTATCAGACAGAAAATAGGCAGCAGGGTCCGAGGTACGAGTGATCTGGTATTGCAATCGCCAATCCGCTTGGCAAGCGTGGCGATTATGGCAAATCCTCCTACGGAAGAGGCCTTTTTCCTGCAGTTGACTTTTACAGGCTGATATATTGATATAGTATGTATCGGTTATTATATAATTTCACGTAATTCAAACTGTTATTTTAAGCAACGTTTTTCCACTCCTCTGATTGACAGGTAGATAATGCCAAAAGCATTATGTTCACCCTTTCACGTACATGTTTCTTAAAGCACAAAACAATAAAAAGTCACGATAACCGAGTGGTTGGGTGGTCCGAGTTTCGAGTCAAGAGACCCGAGTTCATTCCCAGGTGGCAGGCTCGTACCAATGGGTTTTTCAAAAACTAATGTACGAATCATATCGTTGCCTAGGACATTGCTTTGCGACAGGACTCACCATCTGTCACGTTTTCCTGACAATATCTTCGGTGGAAGGTGGGTCGAAGTGGATTGTCTAGACTAGACCTCTGTCTACCCCTGTATTGGGAATTGCGTAAAGATATTTATTTATTTATATTTTGTAATAATATTGTACCGTTAGCTTGGATATCAATTTAGCGGTAGGCCCACCACCTGTCACGTTGCCTCAAACAGGTTTCATTGAAAATTGAGTACGAAGAGTTCATTGTCTAGACTTCTGCCTACCGCATAATTTGGAAATAGCGCGACTGTTAGAATAGTCACGATAACCGAGTGGTTGGGTTACCGCCTGAAACGTTGTCCTAGATATCTTCGGCGGAAGGTGGGTGGAAATCACATAATCGTCTTGATCTCTGTCTACTACAGTCTTCATATTCTTCACAATCGTCAATCACAAAGAGAATTCATAATGTAAAAATTCCAATCAAAAACGTTTCACTTACGTCTGCACTTGCATTGTAAAGACTTTGTGAAAAGCGTAATATATTAAATCTGTGACGACCTATTGTATGAAGTCAAATCCAAATTTTATACAAAATAGAGTTCAAAATATAAAAGTTTACAACTTCTTTTATGTTTGACAGTTGAAATATCTTATATTTACTACTTATAATAAACAATAATTTATGTCAGTTAAGTGATATGAACTTTTTATACCTAAAATACTGGAGCGCATTTATAAAACCGATTCTCGGTATTTAGCTGAGTAGAGCAATAATATAAAAGCTTCGCAAAACAAAAAAAAATTTAATATGGCGATCATTCTTTCATTTTATTTTAGCTATCACGTCACTCAGTGTTTAATATTAAAGGAAGAACTTCTTTTGTAATTCAATGTTAATTTTATCTTCTTCAATTGATGTAGGTATACATGTCTTCTTCTTCTTCTTCTTTACAACCTATTAAGAGTCACTTCTAAACATAGGCCTCCCCCAAAACTTCCACAGCAAACTGTCCTCAGCTACCTACATCCGTAACTTCTCGCAACATTTTGCAAGTCTTCACTGCATCTCCTGGGGGTCGTCCAACACTGCGTTTATCTGTATTAAGTTGCTACTCAAGAACCTTTTATCCCCAACGGTTGTCAATTCTTCGAGCTATATAGCCAGCCCATTGCCACTTCAACGTGCTCAATTCAATAAACGGCTATGTCGGTTACCCTGTTTTTGGTACCGATGTCTTCGTTGCGGATTCTATGACGCAAAGAAACACCGAGCATAGACCTTACCTTAGCACGCTGAGCAACTTTGAGCTTCCTCATACTGCCTGCAGTGAAGGACCACGTCACAGGTATACATATATACATCTAAATTCATTGAACAGAAAGTTACTTGTACAGAATGAAAAGTTTCGTTGTATTTTCTTTCCTTTCGTGGTGGTTGAAAGAGGAAAAGCCTTGAAAATACTAATGTCTACCGCCAGATGGCGGTATAACCAGCCAAAAATCCGAACCTGACCGAAACTCCTAAGACCGATAACCAATAGCAGTGTTAAGTTGTAAGGTGTGACCTATATTGTGAACACCAAACCGCTTGCCAAGAATGGTGATTATGGTAAATCCTCCTTATGGAAGAGATACAGATACAGAATTATACTTTAAAAATAAGTTTTATTATATAGTTAAATAAATAAATATGAATATCTTCACGCAATTCGCAATACAGGGTAGACAGAGGTCAAGTCTAGACAATTAAGTCCCTTTGACCGACCTTCCACCGAAGATATTTTCGGGACAACGTGACAGGTGGTGAGCCCGTCGCCGCCTTTATGTCCAAGCCAACGATGAAATTCCTACATAAGTTTTGAAAACTCATTGGTACTGCCACCTGGGGATCGAACTCGGGTCTCTCGACTCGAAATTCCGACCACCCAACAACTCGGCTATCGTGACTTATATAGTTATTTAAAAAATTGATTTAATAGTCACGATAGTGATGAGTGAGAGAAGAGAAGTGATGGGGTGATCTGGCTTCGAGTTATGAGACCAAAGTTCGATACCCCGATCGGTGGTAGGCTTTCGATGGAACGAATCGGGATAAAACATTGAGATCGGAATCGAATTATTTGTGACAAAATTAAGTTGTCGAAAACTGTGATACAAATGTAATAAAATTCTTGATACCGCATTGACGAAATGATATTGTATACTACAATATCATTTCTTCAATTTTGATTTTATAAAATGTATAATACTAAATAATTAAATACGTAAATAAAGACATCATATACTAGCTAAGGCGACTCGACCAGGAATCGAACCCAAGACCTTAAGCTGGCTTAACCGGTGTGCAAGCCACTAGACAGCAGAGGTCGTCAATGTTTTAGATATTAAATTTAGTATTAAAAATATAATTTAAATTCAGCTTTTCCATATTCTGTGCTTTTATTTAGTTTTTGCTTTTGACTTAAACTTAAATTAACAGATCAGAGACAACAGATCGCCAAGTGTCACGATTCTTACATACCTTCAAATTCAAAATTTTCTCCATTCATGCACGTCTAGGTAACCAAGTACGCTTTACTCTCTCCTCTTCGAACAATTTGTTCACATGGTCTTGGAAAGTTAGTCTAGGCCCACCCCGAAACCTTTGAATATTAACTTTCGCGCATGTTTTTTACTTACGTTAGTTCAATGTATGTATTCACTCCATGGTTCAACGTGCCCAAATCATCGAAACACGCACTTTTAAGCTGAACTTAGAACATACTAAACAACTATCACTTTTCATTATTAAATTAGTTTAAATGTGTGCCGCACAATGTTGATACCACTATACGCATAACAAATAATAACTTTGTCCCAAAATCAAGTTCAATTACCTTGCTGAGCGACAGTTGAGATTGGAGTGACACATGTAATTGACTCAGTTCATTTATACAAATGCGAATCTACTTGAGCTAAATTCCGCTTCATATGTTTCACGTGATTGATCAATGGCTAGAACAAAATCCTAATATATCATAGTTATTATATTTATTTTATTAGATTAATTATAAAATATAGTAACAATAAACAGTCTTCTTTTTTTTTTCGAAGACCAGTGTAGAACTAGTTACTATATAGAATCGAATTGCACGGAAAATGGAATAGTATTCATATACCTGCATGTATAAAAAATATGTGACTTTAATGAAAGCGATAACGATGTTATTTGTTTTAATTTTAGGTACTTCCTAACAGTACTATGACAGGCCGACGGACTCGACTAACTGTACTGTCGACTACTATACTGTATCTCTTATCGATAGGACGAAATTATCTAGACCATTTGCTACCCCATTATTAAGAAATACGTGAAGATAAAAAAAAAAAACTAAACAATACAATGCCGTTGGAATGTAGAGTTTGATCTGCTGAAAGGTTACACATTTGCTTTGCCTTTTTCTGACTTTCACTGGACAAGACGAGGGTTTGCTAAATAAAAGGAGGCTCTGCCTCGATCACATCTTTTCCTTAAGATTAAGTAAAATGAAGAAAGGGTATAAAAATAAACAAAGAGACAACCCGTGTTTCGTGTAAATTTTTAAAACTAAATTTTGTGCTTTATAAATAAATAAATATCTTCACGAATTTCATCACGAATTTTTTACATTATGAATTCTCTTTGTGATATTAAAATCATTTAGTATAGTATTTTATGAAATACTAGCAGCCCGATCAGTGGCATTAATTAATGTATGAGTGTAAAAGATAAGGCGGAATGAGGTTCCGATAAGTAAATATCAGCGGTCAGGCACTATTAAATTAAGTAACAATCATATTATAATTTTATTTACTTTCTAACATATAAAATATGACTTTAACTTTGACTAGGTAAAAACTATCAAAGAGGTAATTAAATTGACAATGTTAACCATTCTTTATTATGTATTTAATACATAATAAATAAATATCTTCACGTCGTTCTCAATACTTAATGTCTAAACTAACGATATAAATAGTACATAAGTTTTGAAAAAAAAAAAAAAAAAAAGCTTTGGTATGAGCCTTGGGAATCGAATTCGGGTCTCTTGTCTCGAATTCGGATCACTCAATCACTCGGCTATCGTGACTATTGTATTAAATATTTGTAAAGACATTCTTTTATTGTAAACCTAATTTGTATCTTATTTAATAGTCATACTCAGCCTTTGAATATTCTACCCCCTTCATGCCTTATATATCATAAAAGACGATAAAAATGATGTTACCTTGACAATATTAATCGCTACCGATAGATAACGTTATAAAGATCTCGAAAAATCCCCGACAATATTAACAATTAAAACTCTTTTGAAAGATTTTTCTACGGAGTACAAGTTGGTTATTTTAATATACATCAGAGCTTCCACGCGACTTGTACTCACTGACTATTGATATATACAACTTGAAAATGTTCAATTCCTGTGGGACTCTGCCTTTAACGATAACGTGTTTCATTCGACATTGATGAACGATCCGTTATTTGCTTTTCGATTTGTATCTGTGTAGTTTTTTCATATTGACGTGTTTTCCGAAAAGTGTACTTTTTTTTATATAAAATATCTTCACGCCATTCCCAAGACTGTAGTAGACAGAGATCGAGACGATTATGTGATTTCCACCCACCTTCCACCGAAGATATCTAGGACAACGTTTCAGGCGGTAACCCAACCACTCGGCTATCGTGACTATTTTAACAGTCGCGCTATTTCCAAATTATGCGGTAGGCAGAAGTCTAGACAATGAACTCTTCGTACTCAATTTTCAATGAAACCTGTTTGAGGCAACGTGACAGGTGGTGGGCCTACCGCTAACTTGACATCCAAGCTAACGGTACAATATTATTACAAAAATATAAATAAATAAATATCTTTACGCAATTCCCAATACAGGGGTAGACAGAGGTCTAGTCAGACAAATAAGTCCCTTTGACCCACCTTCCACCGAAGATATTTTCGGGACAACGTGACAGGAGATGAGCCCGTCGCCGTCTTTATGTCCAAGCATACGATATAATTCGTATATAAATTTTTGAAAAACCCATTGGTACGAGCCTGCAACCTGGGGAGCAAACTCGGTTCTCTTGACTCGAAATTCGGACCAGCCAACCACTCGGCTATCGTGACTTATTTACAAAAATATACAAAACTATACATATACAAAAATATACACATATAAAACCATGACTCGAGTACAAACATTAATATTATAACAAATAGTTTGCCTTTGTCATATCATAGTATACATTAAAATTAAATCTAAACTGAAAAAGGCAAATTTTTAAAATAATATATTCACTTTTAAAGTTACACAAAAAGTTAGGAAACAACATACATCCCATTGTGCTAATAAAAAACCAAATTGAGACATGTAATGCATCTGTAACAGCACTCCGGGGAGACGTTAACATACTGTTTCCTTATTCCTGGTCTCTAATTCTATTTTCCGTTGCGTTTCCATAGTTACGAAATACATCTACACTTTTATATAAATTGTTTTAATATAAATAGTTTTATCAAAAGCGCTAATGCCTTGTGGTATTCTTTTAAGAATTTACCATTCCTTTCTTCCCGTGGATGTCGTAAGGGACAGGAGACTAGATTTCTATCCCCAGTAGAAAGGCTCCTACCAAAACTTCTGTAGGAATAAACAAAGACAGGTTGTTTTAAATAAGCTTCAATGAAATTCGAGTGGAAAGACTAAATTGTCGACCTGTCTACTTCAGTATTGCAAAATGCGTGAAGGTATAAAAAACTATACGTAATAACTTTAGAATACAGAATAAATAAAATTTATAAAATAATACAGACTGGTGTCGAAATTGTAGGAAAACATGTTCAAACGTGATTAATGTTCAAACGTGAGAAACTGAAGATAATAAACTCAAAAATTAAAGCACGAATGTGAAGCTGCAGGCCCTAATTAGCCTACTGGGTAATCACGATATTGACTTTTATTTCAATTTGTCCATTCCCTTTTCAATATGAAATTCTCTTTCTTTATATTCTCTTTTATGCGAAAGATTATTAAAAGAATTTATGAAATAAATTATAAGTTTGTTCAACTGTTCTATCAATCCAATTTGGTTATTTTATTAATTAATGTTTTGTTCATATTTGTCATGAAGCATTAGAAATTAACTAATATTTGATTTTCTCAAGTTACAATAATAATAATTGTTTACTTTTTATAATGTCTATATTATGTACCACCGACAATTACGCGATACGTGTTTTGACTCAAAACAAGGCTTATCAAGCATGCGAACTCTACGATTAGCGACCGCAGAGTATTCGGACCATTTTATATTCGGCATCGAGTAATATAATAATATTATAACATCTTAATAAAAATAATAGTAATAGTTGATATGAATATTACAATAAAATTAATTCGCTATCGGCAAATCTAACTTTCCGGATAACATTTTCAGCATACTGGAAGTGACTAAGTAAGGACTCCCTTCATCATCATTATTCGATACATCAATTTTAACGATAACATCATCTTTCAAATCTGCCATATTGTGACCTATTCACTTCGTTTCTTAGTAGAGAACTCGAAACTTATTTATTTGCATTACAGATAGATAGAGGTATACATAGATAGGGACTACATCACATACACTTCTCGGATCCCTAAGTAAGTAGTTACAGCACTTGTATCATGGTATTAGAAACAATGAAGTTACCACAAACATCTCAGAAGTTATTTAAATATAATAGTGAATAAATGTTTCACCTTTTCCATTTAAGGAATAATCTTTATTTTCACTTTAGGATTAACGATATCTTTTACAGCTATATATCAAGTTCTCAAACTTATTAAACTTTGATACACTGGAATTGGAGTGGGCCGACATTAAGAGAAAATTTATTACATAGTCCGATTCCCCGCGGGTCAAGTACTTAGTACTAGTACAAGCGGTATTGTAAAAGTAAACGTTACTAATGTATCCCGAGCCACATATTACGCAATCTCCATCATAATTTTCTGTTTCAAGTAATTTTAAATTCGTTGCTCCCGTAAAATTAATTAATAATTATTTAGGATTAAATTTTATGTAAAATAATTTTTTTTAAATGTAGACGTAGCGGTTTATCACTTGTTTTGTTTTTTTTTTTCAGTCGTTAATTTTATCTAAATAATTATTATCCTTTATAATTCTAGTGAACACTTCTTCATACAACATACATTTAAGATACAGTATATCACGACTCGCCTGACAAAGATAAACAACTGTTATTTTTATGTCTCATTTTAAATTTGGTTTAAAGGTATTGTAATTGTTGTTTAATTTTATAGCTAAATTTGTTAACATTTCTTTTATTGTTTATTTTTATTTCATAAATTATGTTCGTGGCGTATTGTGTGCCATAAATGTTTATTTATTTCAACATAGTTTTATAATAACAGTAGTGTATCTCTAATATTTTGTATTTCCGCAAAGTAACGCTGACGTTTATTGACGATTGTAATATGGTCCTCTGATGTTGAAGATAGACAGTAGAACATTTGACCGTTCGGTATCGGAGTAAGTATATATCAACCTTTTTCTTCATGCGATTAATTGCTGTCGTGAAACGAGATCAATTTGTATTTTAGTAACTTCACTGGTAAAATAGAAGAATGAGAGGTGGAGGTTTAAATAAATAAACACAGCCATACATAAATTGGGACTACATCACATAAATTGCTCTGACCCCAAAGTAAGTAGCTAAAGCACTTGTGCATCAGAAACAAAGAAAATAGGTACCACATACATCCATACCAGAAAAAATATAGAAAAAGTTGTTTTTAAATAGACCCGTCCAGGAATCGAACCCGGTAACTCGGAGCTGGCGAAACTTATCTGTGGACTTGGAAGTTTGTAAAAATAAGAATAAGGGCTATTGATTACTCTTAAAAATGAAATATATTACATTTTCGGAATTATATCCTTATTTTAAATGTCACGATAGCTGAGTGGTGGGTGTTCGGAATTACGAGTCAAGAGACCCGAGTTCGATCCTCAGGTGGCAGGCCCGTACCAATGAGTTTTTCAAAAAGTTATATACGAGCTATATCGTTGGCTTGAACATAAAGACGGCGACGGGCTCACCACCTGTCAAGTTTTCCCGAAAATATCTTCGCTGGAAGGTGGGTCAAAGAGACTTAATTGTCTAGACTAGACCTCTGTCTACCCCTGTATTGGAAATTGCGTGAAGATGTTTATTTATTACTTATATCCTTTTGGGGTTGATACGGAATAGAATTAGTACTAGAAAGTCGTAATTTGTACTTATGATAGTGCTTCTTATATCCTCGTTTACTAATGTCATTAATAGTTGTAGATAGAAGTGAATCCGTGGGAGGAAACTAGTGTACAGCGTGGGAGGTAACAGTAATAAGGAAAAATGTTTGAACGCTTTCTAAAATTTTCAAAAAGATACACTTACTTCTCTCTCGCTAGCAAAATTGCTCTACTGGTTATCGAGTTTTCAGTGTTGTAGTAGAATTTGGTTCATTGGTTTTTGAAGTAAGCGATTTCGTACATAATTTAGTACAACAATAATAATAAATAGATATTTTCACGCTATTCGCAATACTGGAGTTGACAGGGGTCCAGGCTATTAAGTCCTTTCGACCTACAAAATTGCGAGCAGCCAACCTATCCATCACAAATTCGACTGTCATGTTCGAGTCATGTATATATATTACCATATCCATAAAATCGATAATAAATAAATATCTTTACGCCATTTCCAATAAACTGAGTACTAGACAATTAAACCTTTTCGACCCTCTAACCACCGAAGATTAGATTAGATTAGAAGGGCTGACTGAAAATATCTTCTGTGGCAGGTGGGTCAAAGGGACTTAATTGTCTAGACTACACCTACCTACTACCTCTGTCTACCCCTATATTGAAAATTGCGTGAAGATATTTTTTTTACAGATTGGAAAGCTGAGAAAAGGTTATAACATTTGCAATCAAAATATTAATATGCTTTAATCAAACACCCTTCACATAAAACTCAATACTACAAATATAACTTTGTAAATAACATCCGTACTTTAGAATCATTAAAATGAAATATTTGGCAGGCCAGGGAAACCCGATTCAATGAAAATGACTTCCGATTTCGCGCAACTTTCTCGGAACTTAATTAGGAGTGCCGTTTTTAATATATTTGGCCCCTTATTCTCATAACTTTTTTTAAAAACTCAATAATTTAGTTAATGAATAATCATTTGTAACTTTAACCAATTATATTTATCTATATTTGTTTATGGCCGTGTGGTAACGGCGTGAGAATATTCCACTCTCATTCTTCCCGCGGATGTCGTAAGAGGCGACTAGGCCTTGGTATCGTTATGGGAACCGAAAGATGGCCAGATATCCATCTCTACAAATATCAGGTCAAAAAAATCAGACCGAAGATGGGCAGCAGCGTCTTAGGTGCAATTAGTCTGGTACTGGGATCGCCAATCCGCTTGCCAAGCGTGGCGATTATGGCAAATTATCCCTATGGGAGAGACCTGTGTCCTAGAGTGGACTTTAACTGATCATTATGTATGTATATATGTATGTATATTTGTTTATTGATATAAATACATATATATTCCTTGGCATAAAAACAGCGACACGCTCACCATCTATCACGTTATGTCCGGCACCTGTCACCAAAAATATCTATGGTGGAAGGTGGGTCGAATCATCGTAATTGTTTGGATCTCTGTCCACCCTTGTATTGGCAATGGCGTGAAGATATGTCTTTTATATTGTATTTAAATAATAAACGCACATGTATATGTGTGCATATGGTACCCTTAGCATATACTTCAAGACTTTCATAGCTCATCACCTATCATATATTGCCAAAAAACTTCGGTGAAAAGTGGGTCGAAAGGACTACATTACCTATACCTCTGCCTACTGCTATTAAAAAATAATTAAATATTGATATATCGTTACTTATAAAAGATATTTTATGAAATGCTTGATTAGTATTAAAAAGACATTGTGAGATGAGAGATACTTAATTTAAAATAAATTTAGAACATACTTAAGGGTCGTGGAAATTGTGTAAGCGGTAAATAACGGTACCTTTGAACTTTATGAAAGCAATTTGGAACTGTACATTACATTTTTATGAACTCAATGGAAGAGTGGCGTACATACTTCTCCACCTCTGAAGTTCGGAGTTCGATTCACGAACGTGTCAATATAGAAAACAATTTTTCTAGAATTTCTAGGGAAGATGCTTTCGTTGTTTCCGATTCACTAACATAGTGCTTTACTTTACTTAATTTGGTAACAAAACACTGTACTTGATGTTTTCTCTATTTAACGTAAACGCACCTATTATCGCCAGTTTAAGGCATGTTCAAATTGATGTGCAGAAAATAAGCACTCTAATAATTCGTGTCATTTAAAATTTGTATCTAGTACTGCAGTTATCGATCATTTTATTCATATGCACAAATAATTGCCAAAAATGAAATCAAAATTTAAAAAAATATAAATTGATGATGAGGGCTGTGTCCGTCCTTATTACCGATCCAAAGCACAAGGTCTTTTCCTATTACCATTTTCGTAGCGCCTATTACCGACCGCCAAATTAACATAACAATTTAAGTTAAATAATTTTTTTGCTGCACCGTTGTACGTAGACTTGTTTTGCCTTAGTATACAAAATGAATCCAATTTCGTCGCAGTTAAAAATTCTTGCAAGGTTCATCTAGTAACCCAATGAAATAATTTTGTTAAAAAATATCTCTTCTTTCACTTCATTTGTATTTGTTGGTAAATTCTGTGCAACTCTTTTTGAAATTGGTGGGAAGTTAGTGAAATGAAATTTCGAAGTTAGTGCCTTACTCAGTACAGTGCAGGTACTCCATCTATGAATGAATGTGGGCGATTTAATGCTGCCACTAATTTTTACACCGATCCAGTAGTTGGTTTTTTGTTACAGGAAAACCTAATCCTCTCAATAGTGAATAAGGTCGTTCTTCGTCCTTATTGAAGACGGTTTTAACCCCTCAATTTTCAACGAAAAGTTGTATTTGGATTTCCAAATCTCCTTGAGGTTTCATAGATACTTGCTCTATTATTAAATTAAGTCAATAAGGGAAAGTCAATCAATAAGTAAAAGAAGAAAACTGTTGTTTTTATGAATAATAAATTGCTGATTCAATATATTATATTTTATGTACATAATATATAATTTTATGTTTTACATATAGAGATAAAATAATGTTAATAACATCATATTTACATGGAAAAGTAATAAAAATTGTATAAAAAAATTGTACTCACTATTCATTTAAAAACAGTTTTGACATTACCATTAACTAAACAATTAAGGTCCGTTGTCCTTAAAAATATATATATATATATATATATATATATATATATATATATATATATATATATATATATATATATATATATATATATATATATATATATATATATATATATATATATATATATATATATATATATATATATATATATATATATATATATATATATATATATCGAACTCGGGTGTCTTGACTCGAAATTCCGACCACTCAATTACTCGGCTATCGTGAATTTTTTATTAGTCTGAACATAAATCATTAATATAATTCGCTTGGAGATGGAATTATGAGAAAACTTTCAAAAAATAATAATATTTCCAAAAAAAAAATCAAAATATTTCCACATTCGCAACGCTCGGCGGATTGGCGATTGCAGTGTCACCTCGTACATCAGAGGGCACTGCACGTCACTTATCTTTTAAACTTTGATTTGGTATTTTCGAGATAGTTAAACCGTATTATTTGGCAATATTTTTCCAAGTGATTTTTCTCTGTTACAACACCCAAACTAATAAAAATTTATGTGTGCGATTTACACACGAATGAAGTGAAACTTCATTTAATCGACGAAAATAATGAGGTGAATGTATGTGTATATACAAGTGTCGTTTATTCTGTTGCATCCTGTGTAAAATCACAAGGATTCTAAAGAAGTTTCACTTCAAAAATATATTCACTTCATTTCCAATATCGGGATAGAGAGAGAAGACAATTAAGTCCTTATGACCCACCTTATATCGAAGATATTTTTTGAGACACCGTGACAGGTGGGTTATATGTTAGGATATTTAGCTTAAATTTTGTAAAAACGTTAAGGTTAAGAACGTTAAACTCTAGAACCATTTCATTTAATATAAAGTTTTCCTTAAATATTTGGAAAGACGTATCTGAAACAATGAACTAAAAGGACAAATAAAGCAGGCGGCCGTGCATGAATATTTGATACTCACAACCTTCGCGAATATTACTTTAATAGTATTTATTAAGGATTTCTCCAAAGGGAGCTCATAAAAAACTCTTGCTGTGTAAAACTCATAAAATTTTTAGCTTGATATAACAATTACTGTTAAAATTTGTTCGTGAATGACAGATTTGGAAAATTTAGGAGTGTATTTAAAAACTTACTACTATTTTAGTCATTTGTTTTAGGCAAAGGTCTAGACAATTAAGTTACTTTTGCTAACCTTTCGCTGAAGACTATTTGGGACAATGTGAAAGATGGTGAGTCTACCGCCGTCTTAATGTCTGGTCAAAAGGTATCTAACACCTTTTGCAGCTATGATGGTTGCAACTTCCGCGCAACATTTTTTGATTCGATTGCCGTAGAGAGATCGGCATGATGCGTTCGTGCGATGCAGTTTCTAAATGAATTATATCCGCGACTGGTCGTAGCCGCTGTGACACGAGGGCTGGCTCCTTTCTCGCTCAACGCGTAAGTCTTGCCATTCAATGTGGAAATGCAGCCAGCAAGCCATGTAGAATAGGACTGTATGATTATTGTAGTTTTTACTTAATGAATATTGTAACTGTGGCCATAATAAAAAAAAAGTAGTCGTGTAAGAAATTAGATTCAAATCTAGAAATAATTATTAGTAAAAGTGGTTCGAATGTACATAATAGTCTAGACTTCTATCTACACCTGTGTTGGAAATGGCATGAATATTTTTTATGTTTGTTTCTGTTAATAAAGTAATTAAAAAATAAATTTCAATCAATCGTCATCTGTAATTGTATAAGGTGTATATACCAAAAAACACTACCCTGAAAGTGTATATACTAAAAAGTTATAATTCAAAATGTTTAAAAACTTATTATTTCCCATTAATAGTGCGCCTCATTCATCGAAAAATTTACCACAAAGGCTTTTGAAAAATGCATAAAATTGACACAACAAGCTAACTTAAACAACGAAAGTAAAAGTTTCTTAAAGAAAACCCTCTTAAGAAATTTTATTTAACTTCATGTTTATACTTAACATAATTTAGATGTTTGTCCTAGAGCAAACCAATTCAATTGTTACCGCCTTATAAAAAAGAAGAGGTTCTCAAATTAGTTAAATGTTTTATATTAGTGTTTATTAACTCCGTCACATGTGAACTGATTTGGAAAATATTTTTTTGGTTTGATAGGATATACGAGTACTTAGTCAATTTTTTTAAGTGTTGAAAAAAGTGACTGAGGCTAAAGTATTAAAAATGGCATGTCTTCCAATATAAGACGGAATAACTATTTCAAAATCATCAACACATTTAGATTAACTATTTATTACCTATTCACTTGTCAAGCAGATTTGTAATTTTTCTGTAGTTGAAGGTTACAGTAAATTCTCTCTACGATAGAGATCTACTGGCCGACCCTGGTTTTGCGTTATGATGTTAATAATCAATTAAATACGGCATATTATTTAATCTATTTATTATTGGCAGAAAAAAGATTTCATTATTAGTGAAAATGTTTTAGTACGTTTTTCAATAGATATAGATATGCTTTTATGAAAAAGAGGAGCTGATTTAAAATAATATAGGTGTGTGAAAATACACTCTGAAGCGACAGGTACAAAACAAGCACGTCTGGGTTGTTAGAAAAAATTACAGACAGTTGAATTACGTACTTTTGGGAAAGATTTTTTGTAGCAAAAATTGATAAAATTAAGTTCGTATTATGTACATACATCAGTACTTGTAAAGGTATATTGAAGTACTTAAGCGTTTCTCGTAAGGAGGATTGGCCGTTATCGCAAAGTTTGACAAGCGGATTGGCAATCGTTTTATCAGACACCTCATTCTGTACAAGGTGCAATTTTATTTACATATATTATTTTTAAAGCATATACTCGTAATTTATGCTGAACTTTTTGTTTAGTTATTCTTTTATTAAAACCCAGTATTAATCTAGGAAATGTCTTATTCTCGTCTCCAGTGTAATGATACAGACATGGAGCACATTCTTATATATTATTTTAAACGGATGTAATTTTGGTGAATGTTATCGATACATACGTAAATACTACTACTACATCACTTTTTGTTATTGAATTAAAGAGAATCGCGCCCGTGTAATTTTTTTAAAATTTCTCTTAAATTTAATAAGCTGTAATTAGTCACTGTGCGCCTTAAACTTCATTTGGTAATTTAAGGATGGTTATCCCATCGCCTTTATACAAAGCCGCATCGCCTTTAACATTAGACGCCCCTTACGACACTCATTCACGATAAGGAAGTATAGTGATAAGTGGTATAGCAAACATATCACACAGCAAAGAGAAAAAATACTTCTTTAATCAGATTAATTCGGTGGTACTGGTAACGTGTTGTTGTAGTTCTAGCTGCTGTATTCTTACGCTAAATACAAATTAATAACGACATAAATAGTTGTGAAACAGTTATGGCTATTGTTATGGCTATTGTTATTTGATACAACATGTACAATGCTTTTAGGAAACAGACTTTAATATTAACATTTTTTATATCTTCACGCTATTTTCTCATACCGGGTTAATCAGATAGAAACCCACACTTCAACGGTGCTTATTTAGGACTAGGGCAAAGATGGTGATGTCATGTAGTCCTGTTTGTATCAAATAAGCCTATTTTACCTGAGCTCATTGGGAAAATCACGACAGGGTTGAGCTTATCACCTTTTTTGTGTACAATAAAATTGATATCAAAACTTGTGCTTCAATTTTAACACAATTCAAATTCTGTAACAAATCATATTAATATTTATAAGGGTTTTAGTAAGCAATTTTACATTATTTTCCTTTAATGTACGAGTCCGGAATCAGGATTAAATTCATCAATTGTGGTATGGACAATTCTCTTGGGGTACCAGTGACACAAAATGATTTAGCAAAATGGACGGTCAATTCTAAATTGCCTGTGTTTGGTTTGTACCCTGTTTACGGAATTGATATTTTTAGGTGGTTTTATATGTAAGCTTAAGCTATTGTAGTTATAATTTTTTTATCTTTACTCGGTTCCTATTTATAGGGTAGTCAGAGAATTTTAAATTGACGGCACAACTCTCTACCCCAGTATCAGGAAAGGCGTTAATATATGTTATGTGTCCATATATAATCATTATTGAACAATAAAAAAACACTAGAAAAGCCTTCGGTCAATACTTATACTAAACGGAAATTATGTGACAAGGCGAAACGATAGGCGAAACGGTTGCGTCATAGTCCTCACTCAACATAAAGAATCCCTTGATCCTTAAGCTAGTTAATGGTTTCAATAAATTTAGATTTGTAGCTACCCCATTTTTATTATCATCAGTTTTCCGTATTGCTTTCCACAATGAAAACTAATTTGAAGAGGCGCGTTCAAGGCAAAATATTTTTGGAATACTCTTTTCTTGGAAGTTGTGGTTTCTTGAGAGACAGAGTGAGAGAGAAAGAGAGAGAGAGAGAGAGTACACTTTATTGCACAACAAAAAACATAGCAAAAAGAAATCTGGTGTGGGTAAAAATTTCATATATATAAAACTAAAGTCTACATTAAAACTTTGGTGAAACTTCATGGTTAAATCAATTCTTTTAATTGTTATCCTTCAAATATCTGACCAGTTTCGCCTTAGTGGCTTCATCAAAAGCAAATACTATTGTAAAAAGTTTTAAAAAATCTGCGGATGTGGTCCCAAAGGTTAAATTTATTACGCCCGTACTTCAAAATGCTACGACGTGGAGGGAATATTTATGACCGGATATGAGCTGGATTAACTCTAGTATTTTTATGAAAAAGGTTATACCTTTTACACGTAAGAACATGAGTACGTATTTTTTTCTTGTGAAATTAAATCATCTTTGTGTGCGTTGGGCGATCTTTGTATATCTAAATATTCTAATGTTCACAGTAGGTATATATTAATTAGTTTTTTTATTCTTTTGTGTTACATTTGGTATCTATTATATTATATACAAAACTTTGGTATAATAGAAAAAGTTATGCCGTTCTGGTGTAAAAAAATTATTTACATTCTATTGTTTTTTTTTTTTCAGAAATTTACTCTTCAGTTTCCATTTTAAATATTGATGTTTCCGACATTTAAGACTTTTTAATGAAAATACAGACAAAGATAGATAAATAGATAAATATGTAAATACATAGACAGTAACAAAACCACATACATTGCTTGAATCCCAAAGGAAATGCTTAAGCACTTGTGTTGAAATCAGATTTGTCTGGAAATCAAACTCTCCTCTGACCTCGTTGCACCTCGATAACCGGTGCGTACACCACTCGTCCACAGAGGTCATGTAACAAATCACATTGTCAAGAAACATTGTAACACTCGAAAATAGTGACCAGTCCTTTTCAATGTAACAAAATATTCGAGTTAAGACGGAAATCGATTCTGAGACAATAAATTGAATAGAAAACCGCCATTGAAAGCGGCTTTAACGGAGATATCAATTTCATCCCGTTCATGATTTTTGCGATATATGTATTTATAGATGTCGTACTTAGCGGACATATATTTTTGACATTTATTTTAGTGTGTTATTCTTTTAATTCATTATCTAGACCACTACATACACTAATATGGCAAATTGCGTGAAGATAAAAAACTACACAAAACTCAGTAGAGTCGCTGTGATGTGATGTGAGCGATCCGAAAAAAGTATGTATTTTGACACTTGGCGATCTATTCTTTCTGGCTATCCTATGTAGGATTATGCGTAAATATGAAATAATTATATTATATATTATATTATTAAAATGTATACTACTAAACGAAACTTCACTTCAATTAATAACGTCTTTTCGTTTCTCTATTCTCGTTTGACATTTTATTACCGCGCAATTCTCCGGTACTGCATGAAGTAGGCAGAGGTCTATGACAATGAAGTCACTCGACAATGGAGTATTTTCGGCCCACTTTTCATCCAAGCTTATTTGGAACAAAGTGACAAGTGGTGAGCCTATCTCATCGTCTTTAACGTCGACTAGGCTTTCTGGTCGTATTTGAAATAAATCGATGAAAGCAAACTTTCTGATTATTATTGCCTGTGTAATTTTTAGTCAAGTAAATAAACAATTTTGATATCAGGCTCAATAAGGTTGGCGGCAGGCAACTAAGAAGGTTAAGACTGTAATAAAGCAACTTATACGTCAGCAACAAATATACCGCTTGCTTTCCGCTAATTTCGAAGTCGGAGCTGGACTAAGTTTCCCGATGAGTTGGTCCATTGTTTTATTTTTGGACACTGCAATACTGAATTCTGTTGTTTGTCCTATCGTACTAGTATAATACTGTTATTTACAGGATTACGTAAAACATCTTCCTCGTTTTACCTTAGACTATTGCCCTTAATGACATTTACATTACAAATCTTCACGCATTTTCCCCACGCTATGGTAGACAGAGGTCTAGACAAATAAGTCATTTCAACACACCTCTTTCCGAAACCTATTTAGGACTACGTCACAGATGATGAGACTGTCACCTACTTAGTATCCAAGCTAACCGTACAACATATTTACAAAAAAAAGATCTTGTCCAAATTTATTTTAATTTATTTATTTAAAAATACATTTTCATCCTACTAGCCCGCATTGTAACTATGAACATTCCTTGAACCAATGTCGTCTTTTCTTTATTTTCAATCATTAGCTAAGTAAAACAGTATGAAGGAGTTAAAAGTTAACTGTAATAGATTAATAGTGTTCTTTCAACTGACACTAAGAGAATTTCTAGCGTAATTTGAATTTTTTTTTCTTTTTTCAGTCAAGATTCAAATTATTTATTCCCTTTCGGACTGGGAAAAATCTCTAACAATGTTTTAAAGAAGAGAAAACGTAACAATGAAAACTGGCTTTAATAATAAAGTCTTCGTTTTTTATTTCAGTATTCAAAAATGTATAACATAAAAATACATAAACATTGAAAGTATAACTGAGTAAATGAATTATTACATATAAATATAATAAATCACGATAGCCGAGTTGTTGGGTGGTCGGAATTTCGAGTCGAGAGACCCGAGTTCGATCCCCAGGTGGCAGACCAATGAGTTTTTCAAAAACTTATGTACGAATTTCATCGTTGGCTTGGACATAAAGACGGCGACGGGCTTACCACCTGTCACGTTGTGCCGAAAATATCTTCGGTGGAAGGTGGGTCAAAGGGACTTAATTGTCTAGACTTGATCTCTGTCTACCCCTGTATTGGGAATTGCGTGAAGATATTTTTTTATAATTATACAATTAGCTATTAATATGTGAGAACAATAAATATAACTATTATTATATCAATTTAGTTACGTATGGTTCTAGTTCTAGAAAATACTGTAAAATAAATTTGGCATTGACACCGCCTTCGAACCTATGGGCTACAGTTTAAAATCCCACTGGGAACACATATTTCTGTAGTTTGTATAAATGTCTGCATGTACAGCCAGTCATGGACGTTCGGACATGTATGTGTGAGGACGTCCGTGGACGAGTGTTGTACACATCGATTTTCATGGTATCATTAGGTCTTAGGTTCCGTGTTCGATTCCCGGACTAAACAAATGTAGAAAGCTAATCTTTTAAAACAAATCAAACCATTTATTTATCGAAATAAATAATATACATTTGTTTATCTATACATGAATAGGAGTTAAATTCCAAAGATGAAATAAAACGAGTGTGCTTTAGACCCCATAGCTGTATTGAAACTTCATTTGCTTCATTTATAATTAATTGATTTCATATTTTTAATTTTTAATGTATTGAACGAAGTATTAATTTTTACAATTGTTAAAGAACGTTATGAAATAATCAAGAGTTGCCGTTCGCGTAACGCTAGCAAATTAAAAACGAAATACTGATTGAGATATATGTATATATAATAAAGAGAAAGAAATTGTTTGCACACAACTCTCTCTGCGTCTCCTGCTCCTACAGTAATGTTCGAAACAAATCTCTCTCTTTTTCTATCTTCATTAACTTATACTCTTTAAATTTCTGTTCACCTCGCCCGATCACAGTTTTCATAATGCTTTCGCCACGCTTTCTCGTAGCATATTCACCAGTTTACTCCCCAAGCCAAGCGTACGTAAAGAAATTTTGCATAAAATACATTACTATTGCCGTAGCACATGATACGTATCGCTAGAAGAAAATTACACACAACCTGTGGGTAATAAATTTAATTTAAAGATCTGTAGATTAAAACGTACGTAACTCAAAACCCTCGTCACGGACCGGCGTAACAGGAAAGGAGACAGATTTAACGTAATACGTCACAATTACAGCGGCACGGGCGCATCCGTGAGTCTGTGTTGTGTTCAAATCTTTGATTAATTTTATTCCTTGAAAGGACCTTCCTTCATTTTATTATATCTTCTATACAGTCACGCCGTGTGGTTGGATGATCGGAATTCGAGTCAAGAGACCCGACTTTGGTCGCAAGATGGCTGGCATCAATGTTTGTAATGTGTTCTGTATTTATTTATCTATGCATTTATCAATGTCCCATCTTTTTAAGATTTAAATGTGAAAAACTCTTTGGGTACTTTGAAATACCCGTTGAATTTCGCAAGAAGATAAAAATGTAACTTTAATTATATTTGAAATAACGCGCGTCTCATCGAAAGAATTTCTAAATTAAATCAAAGGGATTCGAAATAAATATAGATGGGAAAATAACAAAGGAAGGGATTTTTTAAAACCGTAAAACTCTTTGTTAAGACCCTTTTGTCGTCTATATAATTTCCTTTTCAAACGACTCTTAATATTTTTAAAAGTCGTTCCGAAAGCGGGTCGAACAAAAATTATTTCTCCTTCGAACTCATTGGGTAGGAAATTGCTGAAAACATAAATTATGTTTAGCATTGTTAGGATAAATATTTCGATTATTTCTATAATTTTATATTATATATAAAATTATAGAAATTTATATATATATATATATATATATATATATATATATATATATATATATATATATATATATATATATATATATATATATATATATATATATATATATATATATATATATATATATATATATATATATATATATATACATATATATATATATATATATATATATATATATATATATATACACATATATATATATATATATATATATATATATATATATATATATATATATATATATATATATATATATATATATATATATATATATATATATATATATATATATATATATATATATATATATATATATGTATATATATATATATATATATATATATATATATATATATATATATATATATATATATATATATATATATATATAAATTTGCCGTAATTGAACGCAATACCAGACACCTCGCAACTTAGACGCTGCTTAGACTGGTTAATTTTGGCCTATTGTATTTCGAAATGATCATCTATCGGTAGTCATGGGCATTTTTAGGGCTTTCATCCTAGCCAGATGGCAGAATAATCACCTGCCACAAATATGCATATATGAAATATGCCACATCTCAACTAGGAAACCAATAACAGACATCATCTAAGGTGCAAGTTCGGTACTGCGATCGCCAATCCAATTGCCATCACCATGCCCTCCCTTATGTAGGCCTATGTCTTGCAGTAGACATTTACAGGCAGTTGTTTATGTATTTACATGTTCATTCGTCTTATCTCTCATGCCTCCTCTAATATTCCACGTGCCAACTCTGCACTCCGTCTTCCACCTTCCGCCGTGTCGGGCTGTGCGTGACGGGTGGCGGTCCACATCGCCGCTTTGCTCGCTGCATTCCACACCAACGGGGACGAACTGGTGTGCGTCGCCTTGGGGGGACGCCCTTACCCTCGTTGGCATGGGTGTGCAGCTGTGTAGAATTGCAGCCCTGAAAAGGTCTGGCAGGGTTCGCGACGAGCACCCTTCTACAATGACCCCCTTAATTATGCAATTGTCATATATTGCTTGTTTTCTTAAGTGAAACACTTGCAACCTCTCCCTCTCTCCTTCTCTCTCGTTTTCTCTCTGTGTGTGTTTTTGTGTGTTTGTCTAATACACAGAACACCCACGTCATTACAGACACTTTCAGTTGCTCTAAAATTTAATAGCATACTACAAACGTTTAAGGAGTTTAATTACCTAAAGATACATTTACATATTTACTTCATGTTAATTATTTCTACACAGATTGTAAAATTCTTTTAGTATTTCATTACTGCAAAACGTACTTTACAAGATAAAAAAACATAAACTCGCAATAAAGTTTTTACGTTCAGATGGGGCTGCAGAAGCGTAATTTATTGCTTTTGTATTTCAAAGACGATGGAAAGCTGAGAAGTGTAACTTAAAGTAAGTGCAGTAAAAATAAAAAACAAGTGCTGTTTTTTTAATTTAAACTTAGCGTTAGTCTATTACGCGTTTAATGTATTTCATCTTATATACATTTTTGAGGGGATACTAAAAGAAAAGAAAACAAATCTGTCAGGTGTTTTGTAAAATCTGTATTTTGATAAATACTAAAATAAAATAAGTAAGTCACGAAATCCGAGTGATTGGTTGGTCGGAATTTCGAGTCAGAGACCTAAGTTCGATCCCCAGGTGGCAGGCTCGTACCTAAGGGTTTTTTAAAAACTTGTACGAATTACATCGCTTTGACTTTTTTTTGGTCACGTTGTCCCGAAAATATCTTAGGTGGAATATGGGTCAAAGGGACTTAATGGTCTAAACTAGACCTTTGTCTACCCCTGTATTGGGAATTGCGTTACATTTGTAACGGATGATGTGCTGCAGGAAAAGGGTAGCTACCAGCCAGGTCGGGTGATCGTGACATGGGGAGGACGTCTCCTCCACAAGTGTGCGCTATCGGTAATCGTATATATGCATGTAATCGTGCGAACTTCGATAGCGCGATGTAGGACGTCGATGTGTTTCCTGAATCCGCCATTAGCGAGCTTCCAATATAGAGACATAGATGTCGCCACATCACTCCCCTGCTGAGACTGGAGGTCGCAAGTGCGGAAAGCTTGACGTTGAGCAATCTGGCGTTGCGGTGAGAGGCTGTGACCAGATCTACGGTGAGTCGAGATGTATGGTCACAATACCGATGCCGCAGTGTCAGCCTGAGGAGAAGTGGGCCCGTCGTTGATGATCCTCAGTGGCTGACAGGACTAGGAAGCACGCGTTGTGCCGAAAGTAGTCTTGTACTGCACAAGATATCGTGGCTCAGTTGACGCTGCTCATTCATCGCCTTTTTTATTTTGATTAGAAAAAGTAAGTTCAGAAACAGAAGACCGTATGAGATACTTAACAATTGAAATTTGTGATGCATCTATAGAATGGGAAAAGCGTTAAAAAATTTAAAAAGCACATTAAATCTATTTCGTAGAAAGAAATTTTTCTGCTTGCCTTTTAAGTACTCAACTTTTCTTTAATTATCATCATATTTATAGTCGTATAGTTTTAAAGTAGAAGTGTTTAGTCTTAAATTTCATACTGTATTACATCAACAAAGAGAGGTTAATAAACTCACCAATAAAGTTTTTACGTTCAGATGGGGCTGCAGAAGCGTAATTTATTGCTTTTGTATTTCAAAGACGATGGAAAGCTGAGAAGTGTAACTTAAAGTAAGTGCAGTAAAAATAAAAAACAAGTGCTGTTTTTTTAATTTAAACTTAGCGTTAGTCTATTACGCGTTTAATGTATTTCATCTTATATACATTTTTGAGGGGATACTAAAAGAAAAGAAAACAAATCTGTCAGGTGTTTTGTAAAATCTGTATTTTGATAAATACTAAAATAAAATAAGTAAGTCACGAAATCCGAGTGATTGGTTGGTCGGAATTTCGAGTCAGAGACCTAAGTTCGATCCCCAGGTGGCAGGCTCGTACCTAAGGGTTTTTTAAAAACTTGTACGAATTACATCGCTTTGACTTTTTTTTGGTCACGTTGTCCCGAAAATATCTTAGGTGGAATATGGGTCAAAGGGACTTAATGGTCTAAACTAGACCTTTGTCTACCCCTGTATTGGGAATTGCGTTACATTTGTAACGGATGATGTGCTGCAGGAAAAGGGTAGCTACCAGCCAGGTCGGGTGATCGTGACATGGGGAGGACGTCTCCTCCACAAGTGTGCGCTATCGGTAATCGTATATATGCATGTAATCGTGCGAACTTCGATAGCGCGATGTAGGACGTCGATGTGTTTCCTGAATCCGCCATTAGCGAGCTTCCAATATAGAGACATAGATGTCGCCACATCACTCCCCTGCTGAGACTGGAGGTCGCAAGTGCGGAAAGCTTGACGTTGAGCAATCTGGCGTTGCGGTGAGAGGCTGTGACCAGATCTACAGTGAGTCGAGATGTATGGTCACAATACCGATGCCGCAGTGTCAGCCTGAGGAGAAGTGGGCCCGTCGTTGATGATCCTCAGTGGCTGACAGGACTAGGAAGCACGCGTTGTGCCGAAAGTAGTCTTGTACTGCACAAGATATCGTGGCTCAGTTGACGCTGCTCATTCATCGCCTTTTTTATTTTGATTAGAAAAAGTAAGTTCAGAAACAGAAGACCGTATGAGATACTTAACAATTGAAATTTGTGATGCATCTATAGAATGGGAAAAGCGTTAAAAAATTTAAAAAGCACATTAAATCTATTTCGTAGAAAGAAATTTTTCTGCTTGCCTTTTAAGTACTCAACTTTTCTTTAATTATCATCATATTTATAGTCGTATAGTTTTAAAGTAGAAGTGTTTAGTCTTAAATTTCATACTGTATTACATCAACAAAGAGAGGTTAATAAACTCGCCCAATGAACTGTAAATCAAGACTGTTAGAGTATCGTTTACGTTATTTAAGTAAGCTTTGCGATGCTTACTCACAACGTAAACAAGAAAATAGAATTTGATATTTGTACAATAATTTTGAAACAAAATCTATCTTCTTTTTGTTTATAGCCATTCAATTTCTCTTCTACTAATAGGCTTTCTCTAAAGATCACCGCATCAACAAACTGCACAAAAAGTGTTATTACAGTGTAAATGAATATATTAATGACAGTAACCCTGGGAATGAGCTGATCGCTCCCATGCTATTTCTAATCAAATTGTTGTTAACTGTTTTGTTATTAAATTATTTTGTATTTCTTTTATTAAAAAAAAAAAACTAAAAATGAGGATACCTACGCAGTTTCTTTCGTCTAAGTTCGTTTCTTCTCCGTCAGAGGAACCTCAATACGAAACAATAGTTTAAAAAATGACGATCGATGGACGTAATGTATGTTACTTACACAGATAAATAAATGATTTGATTTGATTTGTATTATCAAACATGTATTTAAGTAATAAAAATAGAATGGGAAAAGCATTAAAAATTTAAAAGCACATTAAATCTATTTTATAGAAATAATTTACTTCAGCTTGCTTTTTAAGTATTCAACTTTATTATGCAATTTTACTGATTTTAAAGCATTTTATACTGAACTTTTACTTTTTCTCTTTAATTTAATAATATTCAACTTTTCTTTAATTATCATCATATTTATAGTCGTATAGTTTTAAAGTAGAAGTGTTTAGTCTTAAATTTTATACTGCATTACATCAACAAAGAGAGGTTATAAACTCGCCCAATGAACTGTAAACCAAGACTGTTAGAGTATCGTTTACGTTATTTAACTAAGTATTGTGATGCTTACTCACAACGTAAACAAGACAATAGAATTTAATATTTGTACAATAATTTTGAAACAAAATCTATCTTTTTACAGCCATTCAATTTCTTATCTACTAAAGATCACTCTTTCTCTAAAGTTAAAGGCTTTCTCTAAAGATCACCGCATCAACAAACTGCACAAAAAGTGTTATTACAGTGTAAATGAATATATTAATGACAGTAACCCTGGGAATGAGCTGATCGCTCCCATGCTATTTCTAATCAAATTGTTGTTAACTGTTTTGTTATTAAATTATTTTGTATTTCTTTTATTAAAAAAAAAAAAACTAAAAATGAGGATACCTACGCAGTTTCTTTCGTCTAAGTTCGTTTCTTCTCCGTCAGAGGAACCTCAATACGAAACAATAGTTTAAAAAATGACGATCGATGGACGTAATGTATGTTACTTACACAGATAAATAAATGATTTGATTTGATTTGTATTATCAAACATGTATTTAAGTAATAAAAAAATAGAATGGGAAAAGCATTAAAAAATTTAAAAAAGCACATTAAATCTATTTTATAGAAATAATTTACTTCAGCTTGCTTTTTAAGTATTCAACTTTTATTATGCAATTTTACTGATTTTTAAAGCATTTTTATACTGAACTTTTACTTTTTTCTCTTTAATTTAATAATATTCAACTTTTCTTTAATTATCATCATATTTATAGTTGTATAGGTTTAAAGTAGAAGTGTTTAGTCTTAAATTTCATACTGCATTACATCAACAAAGAGAGGTTAATAAACTCGCCCAATGAACTGTAAATCAAGACTGTTAGAGTATCGTTTACGTTATTTAAGTAAGCTTTGCGATGCTTACTCACAACGTAAACAAGAAAATAGAATTTGATATTTGTACAATAATTTTGAAACAAAATCTATCTTCTTTTTGTTTATAGCCATTCAATTTCTCTTCTACTAATAGGCTTTCTCTAAAGATCACCGCATCAACAAACTGCACAAAAAGTGTTATTACAGTGTAAATGAATATATTAATGACAGTAACCCCTGGGAATGAGCTGATCGCTCCCATGCTATTTCTAATCAAATTGTTGTTAACTGTTTTGTTATTAAATTATTTTGTATTTCTTTTATTAAAAAAAAAAAAAAAAACTAAAAATGAGGATACCTACGCAGTTTCTTTCGTCTAAGTTCGTTTCTTCTCCGTCAGAGGAACCTCAATACGAAACAATAGTTTAAAAAATGACGATCGATGGACGTAATGTATGTTACTTACACAGATAAATAAATGATTTGATTTGATTTGTATTATCAAACATGTATTTAAGTAATAAAAAAATAGAATGGGAAAAGCATTAAAAAATTTAAAAAAGCACATTAAATCTATTTTATAGAAATAATTTACTTCAGCTTGCTTTTTAAGTATTCAACTTTTATTATGCAATTTTACTGATTTTTAAAGCATTTTTATACTGAACTTTTACTTTTTTCTCTTTAATTTAATAATATTCAACTTTTCTTTAATTATCATCATATTTATAGTTGTATAGGTTTAAAGTAGAAGTGTTTAGTCTTAAATTTCATACTGCATTACATCAACAAAGAGAGGTTATAAACTCGCCCAATGAACTGTAAACCAAGACTGTTAGAGTATCGTTTACGTTATTTAACTAAGTATTGTGATGCTTACTCACAACGTAAACAAGACAATAGAATTTAATATTTGTACAATAATTTTGAAACAAAATCTATCTTTTTTTACAGCCATTCAATTTCTTATCTACTAAAGATCACTCTTTCTCTAAAGTTAAAGGCTTTCTCTAAAGATCACCGCAAACAAAGGTCCTTTATCACCTACATCCATCGGCTCCTCGCAATATTGTTGAGGTCCTCATAAAGAAAGGTTTTTCAGTCCTCGTACAAGCCATCTGATTGGCTGAGGCACTGAAAAACCTTTCTTGACCAACAGTTTATTTTTATTTTTATTTTTATTTAATGTTATTTGCAAACACGGTAAGTCACGATAGCCGAGTGGTTGGGTGGCCGGAATTTCGAGTCAAGTGACCCGAGTTCGATCCCCAGGTGGCAGGCTCGTACCAATGGGTTTTTCAAAAACTTATGTACGAATTATATCGTTGGCTTGGTCATAATGATGGCGACGGGCTCACCATCTATCACGTTGTCCCGAAAATATTCTCGGTGGAAGGTGGGTCGAACGGACTTAATTGTCTATGCTAGATTTCTGTCTATCCCTGTATTGGGAATTGCGTGAAGATATTTAATTTTAATTTATTTGTACACACCCAAATACTGAGGTTACAAAAGGCGAACCTAATGCCATGTGGCATTCTTCACTCAACCCTGAGAAGAAGAAATAAAATCCAGGCAGTTATATATGTATATAAAGGTAGAGGCCTAGGAAACTGAGTTATTTCGACCCACTTATCTCCGAATCTTCCGTGGTGGTGAGTTTCTGGGCGTCTAATTGTCCGGTACGATACACATAGATGAATAATTATTCATGTATACATACACATAAACATCCACGACTCGACTAAAAACATTCATATTCATTACACAAGTGTTTGATCCTAGCGGGATTCGACCCGGCAACCCCTAGCATCCAATACAGAGGCACTAGCAACAAGGCTATGAAGTACTTTTTTTTCTTTCCTATAACAAAAGAGATATTGACATTATCAAGAATAGCAAGTTAGGTACCATTGGCTTAAACAACTATAAGGTACGCTTACGTGGTTCTAACAAGGTGTCCAATTTACGGTCAATACTCGGCGGGACGCCAATTACTAATGCAAATATCACGTGTACGATCAGAAATGTATGCAGTAAGCCGGAATTGTATCGATTATGTCCACAAACGATACTACAAACTATCGTCAGGTATAGCTGTTAGCCGAGAGTTACTTTAGAAGTCATTGTGAGGAAATTCCTCTAAGAAGGAAGGTGGGCAGTGCAAAGAGTACTTGAATACTTGAGGTATTGGAGGAGGAAAATGATAAATTTATTGGAAGAAAAGAGGTATGTAAGCATAGTATCACTTTGCGATTAGTTTTCTCCAGCCACTACGTCAAAAATGGGTCGTTATAAACAAATGTCTTCAATTTTATTTTCACGTAATTATACTGAGATCGACAAAGGCTGAGACCATCCTTTCAATACATTTTCACCAAAATTTTAGAAACTACGTGAAGGTCTGTTATTAGCACGTCGCCGTCAAAGCCAACGGTACAGTATCAAAATAATAGCAGTGAATATTACGGATATGATACATCCACATAACAGAAGCATTAATTATTTCATGATACAAATATCGGCTTACGTATATTGAACACAACTTAGTGATCAAGTACACAGGCCAATGAGCATTTGGTTGGTTATCAAACTGGAACAGCAAACGTTGGCATCATCTGGCATTCCACTCCAAATACGATACGTGCCAATTCACCTTATACAATAGTTTATATTTCCGTTTATTAATTAACAGAAAGTCATAATATGACTACTAGACACATTGTTGGTAGTGTCCCTACTTTCGAAGCTATTTCAAAGAATTGCGTGTTGATACTCGCCAGGGGAAAGAATTTGTGTGCTGAATATGAATGTTTGTACTGGATTTTTTTATCTTCAAGCATTTCCCAAAAATAAGGGAAGAGAAATATCGAGACAATTTAATCCTTTCGATTCACATTTCATTAAAGTTTAGTTTGGGATAACGAGACTGAAATGTTGAGCCTGTCGCACTCCTTATGTCCAACGCAAAGGCAACGATATAAATCGTTCATAAGTTTGACCCTATGTCCTGGGGATCGAACTCGGGTCTCTAGACTCGAATCGAACCACTAGGCTGTCATGACTATCTGAATGTTTTCATGTATTTATAAATATTTATCTACGTAAATATATAAATATATAAGTATGTAAGTGTATCATATCGTTAGCATGGACGCTGAATCGGCGATAGGCTATCCACCTATCACATCGTCCCAAATAAGCTTCAGTGATAAATGAATGAATGAAAAGGACTTAATTGTCTAGAGTCTCTGTGGGGTATAGACTATTGAAGATGATTGAGGATTGAAATGAGTAAAGATTATACTAAAGCTAGGCTACATATTTGGTAAACTTAGCTTAAAATTAGTATAATTTAAAGCTATACTTATAAATTGATTTGATTTACGTCTTGCACTTAAGCATCCGTAAATTCCCCGAGCGCGGTAAATCCACCATATATTCAACTTACACTTTACACTAATTAGTTTCTCTAACGGCAAGGAAGAATTATTGCTGTATTTTCTGCATAATGCTTTTACTCACCTGAGCTTACTTAAGTAAATTAAAAATAAAAGGAAATATTTTACTTGTATTTAATTTGTTTTGTGTTTTCAGACATATCATTTCAGCTAGTCTATTATTATTTTTATGATGTAGTAGCATATTTTCAAGGTTAACTACGTAAAAGTATTAAAAGCATCCGAAACGTCGGGAAGTAAAAACAGTTTTTAATTAACTAAATAGAAAACGCGATAAAATCCGAAAAATCGTTAACATATATAAACATAACATACATACATAACGGCCTATTAAAATCCACTGCAGGATATAGGCCTCTTCCATAGGGAGGATTTGCCACAATCACCACGATTCGCAAGCGGATTGGGTATCAGACACGTTACACTTTAGACGCTCCCACCCATCTTAAGTCTTATTATTTTGGTTTGATATTTTTAGAGATGTCTATACCGCTATTTATCGGTTGCCATAACGATATTCAAGGCTGTTTCCTTTAGTCGCCTCTTACAACACCCACGGAAAGAAAGATGGTGGCAATATTCTTACACCGTTACCACATGGATGGAATATAAATAATGAGATAATATTTTAGATTTAATTTTGATGTGTGTAAAAAAAATAAATTAAATTCGAGTCGAGAGTACCCGAGTTCGATCCCCAGGTGGCAGTACCAATGAGTTTTTCAAAAACATATGTACGAATTTCATCGTTGGCTTGGACATAAAATCTCAAATCGAGATTTTAGAAAAAATAGTAAATAAATATCTTCACGCAATTCTCAATACAGGGGTGGACAGAGGTCAAGTCTAGACAATTATGTCTCTTCGACCCACCTTCCACCGAAGATATTTTCAGGACAACGTGACAGGTGGTGAGGCCGTTGCCGAATTTGGAACGAATTTAGAAATACATTTATTAAATATAATAAAAATACAATTCTGTGTTCTATGTCTTCTTTGCGTAACTTTTTAGTCTATTTCATACGATTTTTTGGGGCGTCAATGACTATCGGTGCCATTGTGTACGTATGTTAAGTTTTAAGATATAGATACGATGTTCATTTGTATAAGGTTTGTTCATAAATGTATTCATTTATAATTTTATCTTTTTTTTATATGATGGAATAGGTTACGTTCGGGACACTACTCTTCAAATAAACATGTTTACCTGTTGGGGAAAATCAAGTGTACCAAATGTGACGTATGTGGTTTAGTGGAAGATGTACAACACATACTTGTGGAACGTGTGAAACACGAGAGAGAGAGAGAGAGAGAGAGAGAGAGAGAGAGGGAATCATTGATGCAAACACATGACATAAATAGAATGGATGTTGGAGGACTTCAGGCGATATTAACTGAACCAAGCTCTGAAAGCAGCGAAAAGCATGGTCATGGTCATGCAGCCATGGTCATGCAGCGACAATGATTCAATCTCCCGATTGTGGCATTCAGTTTTTATTAACGAAAGTTAAATTTAAATTTTATATCGGGGTACGATGGCACTGGCATATAAAAATAGATAAAAGCCCCTAAATAAATAAAAAATAAAAATAAAGATGTTATTTTGTATACATATTATTAAATACAATGTCAATTAATGGATTAGCATTAAGTCTATTCTCAGTAAGCATAGCCACAGCACAACATACTTCTCTCCCTTAAAAATACCGGCACACATAGTTAATGCCTATCTAAAATAAATAGCATGGTAAATAATAAGCTAAATAAGCATGGTTATACTTTAGCCGCTTCTGATCGTAACCGGTCTGTTTTATTTAAATTTGATACATATTTTTCGAAATGGGTACCGTACCATCTTTGATATTTTCAATGCTTTTCCTATAGTTCCTTTTTACGTGAAAGCAAGAGTGTGGTATGAATCATTTCATTTTATTAAATTTAACGCAACTAATAATAATAAGAAATATATATAATCCGGAGATTCTTCTTTCGGAAGCGAAGGTTTTGCCCATAAAGAAGAAGAGGAATAAAGAAAACCATTAACCGTAATCCGACAAAATATAACAAAATCAGATAAACTAAAGTTATAGGTCTGATTTAGAAAGAAACTTATTTCGTAAAAAGTTGTTTGATATTTTTCTTAAAAACACATGGTAATTTTATCGTTTATTTAGAATGTGTCACATGCGCAGAATTCCATTTGTTACGAATAGGAACGATCCTAGAGAGATAGTTGTGAAACAAAGAGATTTCTCATGAATTATTTACATGAGGTCTGCCGCAACAAAATAGAGAATATACTTGTTGATATATGTGTTAAGGGTAACTGAAACTTTTACATATATATTAAATGTTACCTGCACCACACAGGTATTCTAGCACCTTTATAATTAAACAATATTTTACTTAATTATAAAGGTGCTAGAATACAATAATTAGCAAAATTTTACATAATTTCACAAATGAAGCAGTTTAGTCATTTAGGCGAACACTACACATCTTAAACAAAACGATTTAAAGGATAGCCTATCGATGTTTTAGTATTCATACTTACGTATGTGTCTGTAAAATTTGCTGTAGGTCGTGATAGAAATACGTGTTTTGTCATAATTAACACATCTGGCTAGTGGATTGGCGATCCCTGTACGAGATATTTCACATCGCAGCGGATGCGGATCAGACACGGTCCGCTAAATTTTATTCTGGTATTATTTGAGATGGTTATCTCGCAATCTGTCATCAGCTATAGGTATTTTCAAAGCGTGTATCTGAAACACGCAAAAATATATCTGATACTTCGACTTATAAAATATTCTAACTCTTCTAAGACAATATTTATATAAGCCAGAGAATATTAGCTTAATGACGGGGTACCATAAGGATTCAGAATAAATATTTTCACGCATTTCCCAATAGGGGTGACAAAGGTCTAGTCTAGACAATTCAGTCCCTTCGACCCTCCTTCCACCGAAGATATTTTCGGGACAACGTGACTGGTGGTAAGCCCGTCGCCGGTATTCTGTCAAAGCCAACGATATAATTCGTACATAAGTTTTTAAAAACCCATTGGTACGAGCATGCAACCTGGCGATCAAACTTAGGTCTCTCGACTCGAAATTTGGAGCACCCAACCACTCGGATATCGTTGCTATAAATAAGAATTTAGAAATAATAGATATAAGATAAAGATATATAGAAAAAATAGGTAGAGAATTTACGAATTGAGTGAGTTTATCTTTCACATAGGTACAAATCACATAAATCCATTGATGAATCCCAAGGATTATTAAATCAAGCGAAATGGTAAATTCACAACTTTCCATCCTATCAAATGTTTGAAATCAAATTAGCGATGGTTTTGTGAACGGAAGGGATTTGTATCAGACACACATTGAATTGTAACAATAGGAGAGTTATAAATATTCACTTAATTATTTGGCGGCTTTATAGCGTAATTGGTAAAGAGCCCTATCTTTAAAGCATAGTGTTTAGGTTTCAAATCTCGTTAAGGGCAATCAATTGTGTGAAAAATATGATACATAGTTTTGCTCGAGTCGTAGATTTTATCTTCAAAATGACTATTTCTTCAAAGCATATAGTACCATATCCAGATCCAACCAAGAAACAAGGGCGTCTTACTTTAAAACGATAAGGTGTGTCGAAGAATCAAGTTTTTAACCGATTCGAAAAAAAAAAGCGGGAGGTTCTCAAATAGGTTAAATGTTTTATTTACCTTATAACCTCTTAGCACCTGTCGCCGTCTTTGTCTAAAAATATCTTAACGCCATTTCCAATACTGGAGTAGACACAGGACTACAAATAAAATTTTTTTTTGGGGCAACGTGACAGGTAATGAGAGAGAGAGAGAGAGAGTTCGATATCCAGGTGGTAGACTCGTAAAAATGAGTTTTTTTTTTTAAAGTTATGCAAGATTTATAGCGAACGATAGCTTGGACACAAAAACGGCGACGGACTCACCACCTGTCACGTTGTCCCAAAAATATCTTCGTGGATAGGTGGGTGAAAGGGACTAAATCGTCTAAACCAGACCTCTGTATGGACTAGACAATTAAGTCTCTTTATTGTTAACCTAGTGCCCCAGTATTGGAAATTGAGAGGAGATATATATTTATATTTGTTTAACCTCTCGGCTATCGTGATATCTATGGTATATATAAGTGTATACGCTATTTGTGCCTACACCAGATTTCTTTCTGCTATATAGTGTTCATACAAAGGTTGTCTGGAAGAAATCGCTTAGAGTGATAAGTGATAAGATGATTAAATGTAAAACTTAGATTTATCTTTAAATTGTCTGCCATATTTTTTTTGTTTTCAGTAAAGTATACTCTCTCTCGCTCTCTCTCTCTCTCTCTCTCTCTCTCTCTCTCTCTCTCTCTCTCTCTCTATACTAAAAACTATACTACACTCGATATTACACTACATACATACTACATACGACTGAGGTGGTTTCTTCAACTAAGTTAGGTAGCTTAAGCTAGGCTACGTAGGCACGTATGGGGATATTACCATTTTACTACGGACGCAACTAAAAAAAGAAAGAAAGACCTTCAAAATTATGAAAGAAAATGTATAAATTACTGTAAAAATTTATTTTAAAATTTTAAGGCTGAATTGTTTTTAGCATTTTCTATGTAAACGGTTTTTAAAATAAAATGAAGTTTTATGAGAACATAGTCTAGTCAAAATAACTTAAATTTTCAAGTACGCCTTTAAAATAACATAAAGAGCATCTTGAGTCCATGAACTCTTTAAATAAATTACTCATTGGTTATTAATAAATTCAAATTTTTTAAATATTATAAGTAACCAAAAACAAAATCTGTATTTTTCGACAAAGGAACATAAATTTCACTTATCAATCACCACTTTTGTTTGTTACTATAGCCGAGTACTTAGGTGATCGGAAATCGAGTCAAAGAAACCCGAGTGGTAGTAGATAAATCACCAGTTGGTAGACGAGTAGCAATGAGTGTTTTCAAAACTTACGTACGATTTACATCGCTGACTTGAGCAGAAAATGGCGAGGCTCACCAACTGTCCCGTAGTCCCGAAAAATGTTTCGGTAAAATGTAGGTGGCTGTGTATCTCAGTATTGGGAATAACAATTTTAGGATGTAACATAGTGAATTTAGTTAGTTCTATTCCACAATAGTTCTATTCCACAATAGTTTAATCGCGCCTGATAGTAGCAGTTTAATAATCATATCAGCGAATAAAGCACCACTTTTCTCCGTGTCTGTCAATAAGCGATTAAGGGCGCCTTGAAAGTGAAAGACGGCGGGTGAACCGTTTCAAAAAATATCATACCTAAATCAAGCAGAACGGTGACTGGTCGCTAAGATAAGTTCATAAGGTATTAGAGATTGTCAACCCAATTGCTAAGCGTGCAAATCCTTATGGAGGAGGCTTTTATCCTGCAGAGGTCCTTTTGTCCTTTTACTGTTAAGTAAGTAGAACAAATAGTAAAATACCGCATTTGAACCCATGTGATTAATGAATCCTGTACAAACATTCATATTCAGCACACAAGTGCTTTCACCTGGGAGGATTCGTACTTGCAACCCTTAGCTTCGAAGACAGGGTCACTACTAACAAGACTATAGGATCGTCAAGTCGGCGGTCATGAGGTTAACCAAAATATTATGTGAAACTTCAAATAGATCTCTTGATAAAAGAACACTGTTTGTTTTTGTAAATTAAAAATCCCGCCCATGTCAGTTGAAATTTTAAACATTTCTACTCTTAAATTTAATAACTAAACGTATATAAGTTATGCTGAACTTATATGACTTTAAAAAATAAGAAATTGCGTAAGAGAACACTTATTTTACTTTATTATACCTATTTGGCAGTAGAAATGCAGTGTCATTTTTCCGCAACTTATACAAAAATAAAATGGAGTATCAACGATTAAATTTGACACGCTTGAGTATACTCAATATATATTATACTCAAAAATATATTTTTACTCAAATGAAATTATTTATATTTATTGCACCGGGGGTCTTAATGAAAAGACCATTGTGTCTGTTAAATAAATAAATGTCTTCACGCAATTCCCAATACAGGGGTAGTCAGAGGTCTAGACTAGATGAAGTCCCTTCGACTCACCTTCCACCGAAGATATTTTCAGGACAACTTGACAGGTGATGAGCCCGTGGTCATCTTTATATCCAAGCCAACTATGTAATTCGCACATAAGTTTTTGAAAAACCCATTGGTACGAGCCTGCCACCTGGGGATCGAACTCGGGTCTCTTGACTCGAAATTCCGACCACCCGACCACTCGGCTATCTGTTTGTCTGTTAAGGTATTAATTGGTACCTGGGGAAACGAGTTTGTAGTACTTAAGATTAATGGTAATGCCCCCAGAATTTGACATTGTAATATTTATTTTTAATGGATATTATCAATAGACAGAGACAGAGATTTTAAAAATTGCGCACTTTCGACTCCTTACACCGAAGCGTGATTGGAATAATATGACTGTAGAATAATGGGCCTATCGCCGTCTCGACTAGTCCTAGCTAAAGATGTAGTATACCTTAATGGTTTCATATTTTCATATATTTACATATTCGAGCGGTTAGGTGGTCGGAATTCGAGTCAAGAGACCCGTGTTCGAACCCCAGCTCGTAGCAATGGGTTTTTCCAAAAAAATATGTACGAATTCTATCGTTAGATTGAACATTAAGACGGCGACAGGTTGATTGTCACGTCGTCCCAAAAAATATCTTCGGTTTCTTTCGGAAGATGCAATGTTTCTGAAGCGAGCGCTCTGATCGCTAGACATAGACTTGGACATCGTTTTATTGACATTAGAAAACTCATATATTTTACTTACAATTCAATTTTACTCACAAATTTTACTGGCAACGAATATCAAACATTAAATTCTTAAAATAAAATTGTAAGCGAAAGTACACAAGGCTGCCTCAGTTCTTTCTCATAGTGTGTACTGGATTAAATTACTTTTAAATTGTTTTAACCACAAAAACGGTACATGAATAGTCCCGTCAATTCATTTCCAATCAGGAACGCATCAAACTCCGCTTACACCGATGCTACGTGCATAAATTGCTATTCATTTATTGCGAGAGATGTTTTCTCAGTTTACCTCAAAATGGTCAATGAATAATGGATCTAGAAGTGAAGTGAAAAATAATTGCGAATGAGAAATAACACCGATTTTTTACATAAATTCTCTTTCTGTATTTTTTATATCTTCATACATTACTGATACCGGGCCAATCATTTCCTGATAGGCAGAAATTGTGATATTTTAGTCCAACGTGGCAGGTGGTGAGTCTATCCCTGTTTTCGTATCTAACAATGCAACATACTTATATTGGTACATACATAAATTGATGATTATTTAAATAGAAATTTAAATAGATCAAATTATTTATCCATCTATATAAGTAAATGAAACGATAGCCAAGTGGTTGGGTTGCCTTGATCATATTAATGGGCTCATTTACTGGGATTTTGCTGTAGCAGAGTTGGCATATTTTGCTAAAGGGCGATCGTCGTGCATTGCGATTGTGGAAAATCCTACCAGGGAGAGGTCTATATCTAGCAATGGGCTATTACAGGCTATTATCTATGTATGTGTAAATCGTTGTTGTAATTATTTAATTAATTCGACTGCAAGTTTCGCCTAGCTATTGAAGAAGGCAGTATAAGTTACTTTAATAGTAGTTTAAATGAATTAATGGGGTATCATTACGTAACTTGTGCGTAAACTTACATCCCTGAGTCAATTTTGTATTATAATCAATACATAACATTACTTTCGAACCTATCGGTTCGAAAGTACTTAGTCGGTAATGACCCTGCCTGCGAAGCGAAGGCTGACAAGTTTTAATGCCGCTAGGGGTAAATATTGGTGTGATGAACGTACGTATATGTTTATTTATGCATATGTAAGCATGTACCGTACAATATGCTTACACATATATGTAAGTATAATGTACCATTGGCTTGTCGCTGTAGGCTCATTACCGTGAGAGGTTATGTGCCTATTGCCACAGGCCAAATTAGTTTAAATTATGCATTTGAAAGAAGCGAAGACACTTGGCGATATGTTCTCTCTGACTACCCCGTTAGGGACTATGGGTGAAGATATACTTATAACAAAAGTTTAGGTATAAATATAGACGTATATTGGTGTTTTAAAATTATCCACCGAAGAGGTTTGTAATTTCATATGAGAAGTTTGTCACTTTGAAGGAAAGAAGATGAAATACAATATTAAAGCTTCGAACATAAAGTAAACAACGCTACGAAATACTTGGAAGGAAGTAAACATTTCTAATTAATCCTTCAGGCATTCAAATACTTTTGATATTTTCTATTATTTTAAAACCCACGATAGCAGAGTGTTAGAATTATCGAAATTCGAGACGGTATATCTGAGTTCGATCCTTAGGAAAATATGTTGGATCATATATGTTGGAGACCCAACAGCTACGTGCGGGAGGAGAAGTGCGGGCGGCGAGCCCGCGGTATAATAAAGGTGCATCGGTGATTACAGACAGGCACTCTCTTGGTGGCACCCACCGTCACCGGGAGCCCATCGCACTATTTACTATAGTAATTTACTTATAATTGAGGGCGAGAATACAGCACCATTTAATGGCACGAAGATTTTTTTTTAATGAAAAATCGGCGTATATAAGTTAGAATGTCGGTCTGGTTTTAGTTAGTTGTAGTGTAGAATGTCGAAGTTAGAGATGAGTTCAACCAAACCATATACATTCCGAAATAGTTTCGGCTTATTGCATAACTTTTATGTTAATTAAAACGTAGTCAACCGTTAAATTGTTATCTATCTAATCAGTAATCTATGATGATTTGATATGATCTTTGATGAATACATATACGTAATTATATAAGCGGTATCATGGCTTAGTCACCAAAGTCGAGTGGTTGGGTGCTCGGTATTAGGTCTCTTACCTAAGTTTGAACCACAGTTTATGGTTTAAGGATCGACTGCCGAATTGTTTTTAGGGTTCCTCCTAACAGTTGCGTCCGAATCAAAAAAAGAATATATATAGAAACACATGTGATATTTCACATGTGATTCTATAAGAGACATGATTCTTTGTCATTTTGTTTATTTTACATGTCATGATTATTTGTATAAGACAGAAGACTGTCGGTCTGTCGTAGTAAATTTTCCGTAGTCTGTAGACAGATTAACTTGAAAGTTGTAATGTGAATATCTATCAGTTTTGTAAATTAAATTTTGTTACAAATCAAATGAAAGAACTTGTTGTGACAATCTGAAATATATTTTCATGTAGTGTAATTTAATAAATACTTAGTTTCCGAGTTATTGAAAGAAATACACAAAAATTGACCATCACTTTTTATTTTCAAAAATATTGAAACTAATTTTTTTAGAAAGTCTCGATTGCCGAGCGGTTAGAGCCGGTGATCACCCAATCAGGGTGGACGGAGTTTTGAGTCAAGAGACCCGAGTTGCAGGCTTGTACCAATGGGTTTTTCAAAAAAATATGTACGAATTATATCGTTGGCTTGGACATAAAGACGTTGTCTCGAAAATATCTTCGGAGGAAGGTATAAGGGGCTTAATTGTCTAGACTAGACCTCTGTCTACCCCTGTATTGGGAATTGCGTGAAGATATTTATGTATTTACTAATTTTTTAAATGCAGAAATTAGTTTATTACTTACATATTACAGGAAACTGATAAGCAGAGCATGATATTAAACATGATAAAAAACGGAAAATCACTCAATGTTGCGATAACGTCGTATGGAACCCTCTTCACGCAAGTTCACCTCGCGCTCTTTCCGTTTTTTATTTTAATGTTCGAGTTCACAAAGGCAATGGGCCGCCACATAGGTCGTAAAAGTGATGATCATTGGGAAAGAAGGGTTGTCGAGAAGTACCGTACAGGCAAAGGCAGTGTAGGAGGACCCTCCACAAGATAGAGCGGTAACCTGCATAATGTTATGGGGAGTCGATGGATGCAGATGGCGCAGGACTGCTCTATGTAGCAATCTTTGGGGGAGAGCGGCAATAGCCTTATGGTTTAGGTTGCGGACTGCGAAACATGACGTCGCAGGTTCGGGCTCCGCCATTCGACTATTGACCGAAAACCAACTCCAGATACAAGCATTGCAGCTTAATTGGAATGGTTAACAGGCATACTAGTAATGTTATTCGGCATTGCTAATATTCTTTTAAAAAGAAATCTTTGGGGGAGGCCTATGTTCAGTAGTGGACTACTCATAGATTCTTATGATGATGATGATCTTGTGTAAAATTTGTTAAGCATTTGAAAATATGCTGACGACCAGATAGACTAGGTAGTATCAACGATGCTTTCAAAGATAAGGGTTTCGGCTTCGGGCACTGCTGGGGAAAACATTTTTTTGATGGATAGTTATAGGTAGAGTACATACGTATATTCATCTATCTTAATATGTATCTATGTACGCAAATTGCACTTCGTTCGTTTGGACACTAAGGCAGCGATAGGCTCACAACCTGACACGTTGTACCAAATAATAATAATAATAAAAAAGCTTCTTAAGGGTTGAAGGGACTTGATTGTCTAGAGTCTAGACCTCTGTCTATATTGATAAAATGCGGGCAATCATAAAATGCAGTTGAAATGAGGATTTAACTCCTATACAAAACTGCATGGGATTGTATTGAATCTCAAAATTCCCATCCCAGTACAGGAAATACTATCAAGGACTTGTTTAGTATCGTTACCACTTGCTCAAATTTATATTGTTTTCGTGTTTTAAAAAATGTCAAATATGATCAAATACCAAGTTCCTTATTTTTCAAAATAGGAACATACATCATTTTTTTGGTCATTTTATAGAAGTGACTAAATAAATAGCACTAGATTCTAAATTATCTCTAATGATTGCTTAAAGCTGAATGCAACTATACTGTATTTGGAGATATAGATTCTTCTACCAAATATATGGTACTGCTGCCTTAGAGACTGCTAGATTTCTTTTGTATTTTTAGAAAAAAGAAAGAAAGTTAATTTAATGCAATGAAGCAATAAATTTCAAAAAGAGTTAAAGCCGTAATTTATATTTATTATTATATTTATTTATCTTCACGCACAATCCCTGACGGGGTAGCCGGAGAGAACAGATCGCCAAGTGTCACGATTCCTACATATTCCGTAATTTATACGTTCGTAAAATTATTATATACCTGCAACGAAATGGCATCTCAGCAGCATTATGCTGAAGCAATGCTGTTATTTTACGGCATGTATATTCCACAATTTTTCATAGACTCTCTTTTACTATTTTCAAGGTCATTTGCCATTGTGATCTTAGCGCAGTAACATAAATTCGTCAAAATATCTATTCATTGCCATCATTCATCGCCTATTTCATTTATCGATAATATATCAAAAAAAGTTACATAATCGACTCACGTCACAACAGTGCAATAAAATCCGTCTAAGATAATAAAGCACAGAATAAACTAACCTTTTATGATGTTGTGAAACAACTTTAACACTTATATTGGCTAAAAACACAGCTAGTTTAATATACATTAAATGCATAATTTATTTATCATTACATCGTTGGCTTGGACATAAAGACGGCAACGGGCTCACCACCTGTCACGTTGTCCGGAAAATATCTTCGGTGGAAGGTCGGTCAAAGGGACTTAATTGTCTAGACTAGACCTATGTCTACCCCTGTATTGGGAATTGCGTAAAGATATTTTTCTTTTTTTTTCTTAATTTATTTTTGACTTACTACTACCGAAAAAGATTTTTGCACTGTTCTTTTAAAGTTAGGACAGCCGAGTGGTTGGGTGATCGGAATTCGAGTCAAGAGTCCCGAGATCAATCCACATGGCTCGTACTAGGGAATTTTTATTTCTATCGATGGCCCAAAAATGTCTTTGTTAAAAGGTGGCTCAAAAGGACTTAGTTGTCTAAACCGCTGTCTACTCCTGTATTGGGAATGGTGTGATGATATTAATTAATTTATTACTATTATTTTATAAAGAAAGTATTTTTGTAGTAGTTAGTATAATTGTTATCTAAATATCCTTATTCACCAGTACACATTCCAGGATTTATTTAAATCCCTTTTAAGAAAGGTCTGGCTGAATGGAATTGCTATTTGAGCGATAAGGCCACCCTTTGTACAACAATTTTTGCAAACTTTTGAAATGTATATTGTGTTGTTAACGCTTGTTTTGTTATAGCGTGTACAATAAAGTGTATAAATTAAAAATATCAATATTTTGACGAGCTCCGAGGACGCCTGGCATACACGGTTTCCATGGAATCGCCTTAGTCTGAGCCCAGTCTCAGTTCGTTACCTGTCTTCGATTCCTGGATGGGATAAAGTTCACTTTTTCTACATTTTATCGGGTCTGGGTATGTGGTGCCTTCGTTGCTGAACCACTTGCGTTTTGCGAATCGGAAATTGATTCCAAGTGATTCAATGTGTATGGGTTGTCCTATCTATATTTCTATCTCTAGACGTGAATTTTCCGAAGATAATGCAACATTAAAAAAATCTGTCGTCCATTTTAGTTATATCAATACTTCTCATGTAATATAAATTCCCTTTTGTTGGCAGCTGAGCTTTATTAAAATTACAATTTCATTTGACTTCTGTTGGAATTTCACTTTTCGAATGTTTAATTTCGTTTCTCGAATTCGTTTTTCGTTTCTCGAAGTCCTGCCGCTAATGTTGGAAGTGTTATTTTGAAATATGTGAAAAATTCTAACCTACTTTCAATTTGGATATTTTTACATTTAAATTTATTTACTGAAACGTGTAGTTGTTGAGACTGCATCAAATACGGTGCTCTGATCAAAAGTAACTAGCTTATAACTAAAGTTTCTCGTTCGTTTTCACTTAATAGCCAGATTATATTAATCACAAACTAACAACTAAAAAAATTGAGTTATATAATCGGAAACAACAAATGCACTACAAAAACTTAAATCTGAGAGAATGTAGAAAAAGTGGTTTTCTACACTGACTCATCCGGGAATCGAAATCGGTACCTTAGAGTTCGCGACACCTTGAAAACCGATGTATACGCCACTCGTCCACGGTGATCGACTAATTATTTGAAATAATTATTTCATTTCGTTCTGTTCTGTAAGAGGATAGTGCACTCCGCAACAACTGCAAAACCTTTTAAGAGAAGAAGGTTTCACTTTTGCTTTCTCCTCTGAGGGCTTAGATAAGCCTCGTAAGCAATGATTACGCTGGCTTGATATATCTCTATACCCTCTATGTATGTATATTTATTTAGTTATTTATTATTTATTGTTACACCTTATACTAAGGGCTACAATGACTTAATGCCTGGTGGCATTGTCTACCAGTCAACCTTTGTTATGGTGAGAAGTAGATGGCAGGTGCTATCAAGAAAAATATAGATTAATGCTCCTATATAAAAAATATATACATATAAATAATAAATATTTAATGGAAAACACATACATGTATTACATAAACTAAACGTACATAATTACACATAAATACATAAATAAAATATATAAAATATAAACATATAAATTTATACATAAATATATATTAATGATTCTTAAGATAATACTCACGAACTAATCTCTTGAACGAATAGGCATTCGGAGCAGATTTTATCTTCAAAGGTAAGGCGTTCCAGAGTAGTGCAGCTTGTACCGTAAAAGAGGAGTTAAAGTATCCTGTATTATGTTGAGGAATGTGAATTTTATGTTGGTTTATGGAGCGAGGTGCTCTGTCATGAGTAGATTGGAGATGTTGAAAGTTATTTCTTAGGTAAGAAGGAGAATTAGAGTTAGTCAATACAGAATACAACAGAAACAGAATTCGGGAGCTACGCCTTTGACGAATGGGAAGCCATTTAAGCTTGGAACGGCAAGAGGAGATATGGTCATATTTACGTAAACCGAAAATAAATGCAATGCATTGAGGAGGCGCTCCAGTTTGTCGAGACGTATTTGGGGTAGATCTGGATAACATACATCGGCATAGTCAATAATGGGCAATACCGATAGGGACTGAACCAGCAAAAGCTTAGTTTTAAAGGGAAGGAAATTTTTAAGGCGGTAGAGTGAACGTAAAGTGGCATTGACTTTTCTGCTTATTTCCGCAACCTGAAGTTCCTAGCTTAACGACTGATCCAAATGCAAGCCAAGGTCATCTATGGTATTAGAAAATGGAATGAATGTTCCATTATAATAAATAGGAGAAAGGTTACCGTAATTAATCCTGGTCAGCATCCTAGGACCACCCATTATTATGGCTTTACATTTTGTTGGATTGACGGTAACACCATATCTAATGGACCAATCCCTAATTAACTCAAGATTTTTATTGAGCTAAAAAATACAGTTATTGAGATCACTCACTTCCGATTTATCGTAAAGCTGAAGATCGTCTGCATACAGATAATACGAACAGTTTAAGACAGTGGTGATGGAGTTAATAAATAACGAAAACATTATTGGAGAAAGTATAATGCCTTGCGGCACCCCAGAATCTACATCCGCCCTGGCAGAACATTGCTGTCCTAAGCGGACTGACTATTGGCGGCCGCGAAGATATGATAAGAACCAATCCAAAGCTTGGGTCGAGAATCTGAGATAAGTAAGGTAGGATATAAGGATATCGTGATCAACTGTGTTAAAAGCGTTTGAAAAGTCAACCAGCACCACCACTGTCAACTTTTGCTCATCCATGCCCTTCGTTATGTCATCTGTGACCTTGACAAGTGCTGTAGTGGTACTGTGACCTGGACGGAAACCTGACTGAAAGTCATTCAGTAGGTTATGTTTGTATGTATATATATCTCTATACATGTAAATATATATATATATATATATATATATATATATATATATATATATATATATATATATATATATATATATATATATATATATATATATATATATATATATATATATATATATATATATATATATATATATATATATATATATATAGATCAATATAGTAGTGTAGTTTAGGTTTAAAGATAATTTATTACTCATAAAGAATATAGGTTCACTTACAATGAGATTACAGAAATTTATAATATGATATGGTTTGGTATGGTATGGTTTAACTAGCTGGATTCGAACAGTAGCTTAATAAATATCTTTGGATATATACATTTTAAGTTTCTCTTTGAAAAAATTGATAGACACACAATCCTTAATCTCATTAGGCAAATTATTGAAGAGTTGCGCTCCCTCAGACAGTATACTCTTTTTACCATAACCAGTTCTGTGTTTTCGGACTTCAATTTTTATCTTATTTCTTAGGTTTTAAATATTTATCTGAGTCACTTTAGCTGAGTGGGTGATCGGAATTCGAGTCAAGTGACCCAAGATTGATCATCAGATGGCCGGATCGTACCCATGTTTTTTTTTTAAAACTTATGTACGATTTATGTCGTTGTCTAGGACATAAAGACGGCGACGGGCTCACCACCAGTCACGTGGTCCCTAAAAATATCTTAATAATATCATTTTAATATTAAATAACAATAATTGGTGGAAGGTGGGTCGAAGGGACTTAATTGTCTTGACTAGACCTCTGTCTACCCCTGTATTAGTTATAACGTGAAGATGTTTTTCTTATTTCTTAAGATTATTAGGATACAATATCTAAATAATTTCACTTTTCAACTTCAACTTTCTAATAAAAAAATGCAAGCGCTATATTATTTTCTGCATCCCAAATTACTAGGAAATCAAATGTTCAATAAAGAATTTATGACGTTTACCTTCTGTTTATTACGGGTAAGCGACCCTTGGGAGATAGCTGTGAAACAAATAGGTTTCGCATGAATTATTAACTTGGGGTCATCCGTTACGAAACAGGTCAGTTATTGGTTTAGAGTGCGGAGAAAGGTAAGAATGCATCCTGAGGATAGTTTGTATCATACTTATAATAATTTTTATTTATTTTTTATGGAAAAGGGAGGCAAACGAGCAAGTGGCTCACGTGATGGTAAGTGATTACCGCCGCCCATGAACACCCGCAATAACAGAGGCATAGCAGATGCGTTGCCAGCCTTAGAGTGAACCCCCTCCCCCCTCCCAGAACTGAGGGAGGAGGGTGTGTGGGCCTCCGGTTACCAGACGAAACGCAGAAGTTTGTTAGACTTCTACTTCATGCCGGTATTCCGTGAGGTCGTGGAACTTCCTCGGTCGTGCCGGCCCATTCATGCAACAACAAAAGCTGCGTGGCTCTACCACTGTCATAATTTGTTCCCAACACCGCACCGCAACATTGCGAGCCAGCTTTAAATTTATCGCAACACTCTTTTGGAATGACCTTCCACCACCATTCGGTCATTGAAAACACTAAATAGTTTTAAAAGTATATTGAAATTCTGCTTTTTGGTACAAAAAACATAATAAACATATCTACAATGGGAATATATTGAATATAATGAATTAAAGGCGACGCACACCAGTTCGTCCCCGTTGGTGTGAAATGCAGCGCGCAAAGCGGCGATGGGGACCGCCACCCGTCACACACAGCCCGACACGGCGGAAGGTGGAGGACGGAGTGCAGAGTTGGCACGTGGAATGTTAGAGGAGGCATGAGAGATAAGACGAATGAGTTGATTGAAATAATGAAAGAAAGAGAATTAGATGTCGTGTGTTTGTAGGAGACCAAGCGGAAGGGCAGTGGTACTGAAGAGCTCCCTGGCGGGGCGTTAGCTCTATGGTCCGGAGTCCCGGAGAGCGAGAGCGCCTGCCAGGGAGTGGGGGTGCTGCTGTCGTCTCGGTTGGTCGATGTTATGACTGAATATAAGGTTGTGAACTCGAGACTTCTCTGGGTTCGCTTTAAATTGGGACTGACGAAGTTATTCCTTTTGGCTGTTTATGCGCCGGTGGCTTCGTCGTCCAGAGCTAAGCTGGAGGAGTTTTGGGAGAATGTAAGAGAAGTTCTAGACTTGGTTAGAGGAAACGAAAGAATTGTTGTATGTGGTGATTTGAATGGATGGGTTGGTACCGCTCGGCCAGGGTACGAGTCGGTGCTTGGAATGTTGGCGATAAAAGGGTTAACGATGCTGGCAAGCTTATACTGGCTGTATGCAAGGAAAAGGGTCTTCTTGTGACAAACACTATGTTTAGTCACAAGAAAATCCATATGTATACTAGAACAAGAGAGAATGAGAGAAGTATGATCGATTTATTCCTGGTGGATGACCGACTGCGAAAACAGGTGATGGATACGCGGGTGTTCCGAGGTGCTGACCTGGGAACGGATCACTACCTAGTGATTACTAGATTTAGGGGTCTGTTCGCGGGTTGGCGCCACCGGACAACGATACTAGAACCACAGTCGGTCGGTAGCATCCGAAGCTGGAAGCTTCAGGAAGCGGACACTAGGAATAAATATCAAGCAAGGGTAGCCGAAAAGCTGGACAGCATTGGTGTTAGGAAAGAATGTGGAAGAAATATGGCAGAGCCTTAGAGATGGAATGGTTAGTGCAGCGGAAGGCGTGTGTGGAAATGTGAAAAGAGGTAGTAGTAAAAGGGTGATGCGTGGTGGAATGACGAAGTGAAAGAAGCTGTAAATAAGAAGAAGAAAGCATGGTTAGACTACTTGGCCTCTAGTAATGATAAGGATATGAGAGAGAAGAGGAAAGAAAGATATAAGCTCCAGAAAGTTCACACGAAAGCATTGATTGAGGAAGTGCGTGAAAGGAGTAGAATGGAAGCGGACGAAAGGTTGTCGCACAACTTCAAGGAGAACTCCAAACTCTTCTGGAAAGAGGTTGGAAGGACCCGGAGTGGTGCGACAGCCTTAAGAATGAATAAAGTGCTTTCGGGAACCAATGACGTCCTCTCAGAAAAATCGGACGTCATGCAGTGATGGAGCGAATTTTATAGAGAGATGTATGCGTGTGATGATCTTAGTGAGGGATCCGGGGGTGACGCCGTGACTGGTACGCCAGACTCGGACATCGATGACACTGAGGTCATCAGTATGAAAGAGATTGAATGTGCGATTAGAAGTTTGAAATGTGGTAAGGCTGCGGCACTAGACAGAGTTACTGCTGAAATGGTCAAGTATGGTGGGCCACGCGACTGGGACAGCTTTCATCTGCTGTGCAATTTGTGCTGGCGAACGGGGGCTGTTCCGGATGATTGGCGATCCGCGGTCATTGTGCCTTTATATAAAGGTAAAGGTTCACATTATGACTGCGGGTGCTATCGGGCGATCAGCTTGACCAGTTTAGCAAGTAAAGTTTACTCGAAGATTTTGACACGTAGGATGCAAGATAAATCGGAAAGATTTCTATGGGAGGCACAATGCGGATTTAGACCTGGAAGAGGATGCACGGATCAAATGTTTTCTCTCCGCATGATCACGGAGAAGCTTCTGGCTGCTAACCAGAAGATTTTCTGTGCTTTTGTGGATCTTGAGAAAGCATTTGATAAGGTTGTAAGGAAGAAAATGTGGGAACTGTTGCCGGGGTATGGTGTGGATGGTCGATTGCTAAGGGCTGTGCAGTCACTTTACTGTGACTGTAAAGCCTGTGTGCGGGTAGGGCATGACCTGTCACCCATGTTTAGCGTCCAAACGGGCGTAAAACAGGGTTGTGTCATGTCTTCCTGGCTGTTCATACTGTATCTCGACAGCTGTTTACAGAAGCTGAAAGATAGCTGTTTGGGTGTGAAATTGGGTGACATAAAAGTAAATTGTCTGCTTTATGTTGATGATGCAGTGCTTATAGCACCATCAGAGGCAGAACTGCAGGCATTAGTCACGTGTATGAAGAAGAATGTGAAATTAATGGTCTCCGTTTGAATGCTAATAAAACTAAGGTTCTGGTATTTGAAAGGGACGAAGAAAGAACGAAGTGCGAAATTTGGGTAAATCAGGAATGTCTAGAACAGGTGAATGAAATTGTATACTTGGGGAGTGCGTTTAGCCGGGATGGAAGATGTGATTTAGATGTGGACAGGCGTGTTGCTGCCGGGAAAAAAGTCAATGGTGCCCTGACTGCGTTAATCAAAAGGCAAGGCGTTGTGAAAAGTGCACGCCTTGCAATACATAACGCAGTGTTGGTACCGACTTTGTTATATGGCAGCGAAACCTGGGTATGCCAGAAGAAGCATAAAAGCAGGTTGAATGCAGTGGAGATGCGATCTCTTCGTAAAATGTGCGGCCTTACCATGGCCGACCGAAAGCGAAACGAAGAGATTCGCAATATGGCAGGTTTGAAAGATGACCATGTCTCAAAAATGGATAAGGGCGTGCTTCGAAGTGAAGACAGAATGGTGAAGAAAATATATAGCGCAAAAGTTAATATTAAAAGGTATCGAGGTAGACCGAGATTAACTTTCGAAGACCATGTGAGCAAATTGCTCGAAGAGAGGAGGGTCAAGAGTACTCGGATACCTAGACGTGCATGTATGAAGAAGATGATGAATCTGAAAGAAGCGAAAGAAGTATGTAGGGATCGTGACACTTGGCGATCTGTTCTCTCTGGCTACCCCGTCAGGGATTGTGCGTGAAGATAAATAAATAAATACAATGGGAATACACATTATGTATATTATGTATATATTAATTTTTTGAACATTAAATGTTTGAACTTAAATGTATTTGTATGTGTGTATGAATATGTGTAGTTATGTATATAAGTTTATTTAGCAGGGTGACCGGTGATTTAACGGGTGATGAATACATTTATAGATAATAATATTTTATTGAGTTTTTTTTTTTGCTTTGTTTATTTTTATATTTTTGTCTGTCTGCGTTTTGTATATATGAGTGTATAATACATCGTTGGTATTGAAGAATGGAAAAAGGCAGCATAGAAAAAAGCAAAAAATATTCGATCGCTTTCTGATCTATTTGTGAAGTCACACCAAGTTTCCAACTGAAAACCAGCGCTGCAGTCTCTGCAGCATTACGCTGAGTTGGAGTCCTATTTGCTGTACAACATGTTAAAATATTTTTTTTATATATATTCACCTAAATTTGTTGTGATTCTCTGTTGCTCATGTAATTATCTTATAAATATTTACAACAAAATTGTAAATGTGTGTATCAAATAAATAGTTCTTTCTTTCTTTCTTAACCTGATTTCATTTAGCCTGTTTAAAGAAATGATCAACTAAGAAGGCTCGATTATCGAACGGGTCCATGTAAATATCCACTTCTTACATATTTTCTTGGGTATGGGCGTTTGTGGTATATATGTTGTGACCGATTCTATAATACAATTACTTTAGCTACTTTGAAAGAGAAATATATGTGCTGTTGTTGCTATGTATCTATGTACTTACTTTTTGATATAGTCGAGTGGTGGGTGATCGGAATTCGAATCAAGCCAACATAGTAGATCCAGTTCCAACTTATGTATGATTTACATCGTTGGCTTGAATATAAAGATGGCAGGCTCGCCCCCTGACACGTTGTCCCAAAAATGTCTTCGATCAAAGTTGAATCAAAAGTATTTAATTGTCTAGACGTCTATTTACCCCAGTATTAGGAATGCCATAAAGATTTTTTCATTTATTTCATACGTCTACAGGAGTCCGCGACATGGCCTAACCTCTCCACAAATAGGAGTATTTCAGGCGAGATGCCTATGTCATTCATTAAATTACAGGTCATTATTTATTAATGTATATAAGTTGCCCGATACGTTGTAAATAGATGAACATGCTTAATTTTGTCTATTTTAATTAAATCAATCTAAAAATTTCTGCTAAGCATTACTAAAAAAAAACAAAGTTTCGCGTATCTTAAAAATCTGTAAAAATATTGAGGCCTCAAAATTTATTTAAACTTAAGTAGAGACTTGAGCTCTCTTTTAATGAAATCTTTCAGTGAAAAAAGTTTTAATAGAGGTCTTAATGGGCCCTTTGTTAAATAGAACGCACAGTTTCCTTCGAAGTTTTTTAAACAAAAATAATAATTAAAACGTTTTCGTGGCGATATCTATGTCTCCACATTGGAAGTTCGCTCGTGACGGACAATTCAAGAAACACATGGAAATCCTACATCACGCTATCGAAGTTCTTACAATTACAACCATATACCTGGACGTACCTGCAGGTCTCCATAGATGAAGCTGTAAAGGCCTCGGGACCAACAGTATTCCGTAGATGGTTTTTAGTCGGTATGTTACATCTTCTGAGATTCAAGTCCAACACTGTTAGTTTCGGTGGCCTCCCGCGCAAGAAACAGGCTTTAATGCATTAAGCATTTTTCTTTACGAAAAAATAAAACTTGCAGTGGAGACGTCATCCCCAGGTCACGAACATTTTTCCTGGCGGGTAGCTATACTTTTCATACCTCACTTAATCTGCTACAGCTGCTACCAAGTATTACAGATACGCAAACTTTACGATAAATAACTAGTAGTGCCAATCATCGAAATATTACAAAAGGCTAAGTACTTAGCGGTAGTCACAGATAGTTAGTGAGTTAAAAATACTTAGTGAAGTAATGATAGCCTAGTGGTTAGGTTTTCGTAATTCGAGTCAAGAAACCCGAGTTTGATCCCGATCTTTGGTGCAAGGTGGGTCAAAACAACTCAATTGTCTAGACCTATTTCTACCCCTGCATTGGGAATGGCGTGAAGATGTTTTTATTTACTTCTTTCTTTATTTACTTAGCGGCCTGTAAACGTCATTGCGAAATAACCGGAGACCAAAGGTGTTTTGCATCCTTCTATCAAGTGATTGTGAAACATATTTTTACGGAAGTGGTTTTCAACCTGCAATACAAATTCACAGGTCGTTATTCAAGTAAGTTAATCAGTAAAGTCACAAATACTTTCAAAATTAACAGACTCGTCCCATTAAGTTGGAATACTTCAACATAATTCAGTATAAGTTTGACGACAGAACGAAGAGCAAACGCGGTCACGAATTTCTCGGAGAAATTACGTGCCTCGATTATGCGAATGGACTGTAATCTAATAATTCACCTTGAGCATAATGATAGTCTGAGTAAAGTTTGAACTTACGCGTTACGTTAAACGTAAGTTAACACATGGTTACATCATTACGCTGAGTCGGTGGTTGTTTTGTTGCTGCAACCCAATAAGTAATTTTCGAAATTCTATTTAAGTTTTATTTTTTTATTTTTTTACTTTTTTTGTACCTTCACGCTACTTCCAATACAGAAGTGACAGAGTTCGAGACATTTAAATCCTCTCGACCCACCTTGCATCGGAGAAATTTCTTGTGAGAAGTAGGGGAGCGCGTCGCTGTCCAAGCTAACGAAATAATTGGTATATAAGTTAGGAAAAATCCCATTGGTACGAGCCTTGGGGCATGAGCTCGGGTCTCCTGACTGGACTTGGTCTCTTGACTCATTATTGGAGAAAGTATACCATCTTGCGGCACCCCGGCATCTACATCCGCCCAGGCAGAACATTGCTGTCCTAAGCGGACTGACTGTTGGTGGCCGCAAAGACATGATGAGAACCAATCCAGGGCTTGGGTCGAGAATCTGAGGTAAGTAAGGTAGGATATAAGGGTGGGATATACGTGATCAACTGTGTTAAAAGCGTTTGAAAAGTCAACCAGCACCACTACTGTCAATTTTGCTCATCCATGCCCTTCCTTATGTCATCTATGACCTTGACAAGTGCTGTAGTGGTACTGTGAACTGGACGTAAACCTGACTGAAAGTCATTCAATAGGTTATGTTTGTTTGTATATATATCTCTATACCCTTCAAATCGGAACATAACATCTGTTATACTGCCATTTGGTGTCGATGTTAGCAAAGACTGTGGTACTGACCCAGACCACTCTAAGTTACAAAAGGAGTCCACAACCTTTTAGATATTGGAATTTTAACTATGCCTTCAAGGTTGCTGCTCATATACATCATTCAGGTGATTCACACTGAATCAGATGTATGCCTTTTTGCTTATGTATTTTTAATCATAATACCCAAATGCTTAACAAATAAATATATACATAGATAGGGACAACATCACATACTTTGCTCTGATCCCAAATTAGCTAAAGCACTCGTGTTATTAAATGGAAAATAACGAAGGTAGCACAAACAACTGGACCTGAGAATAAGAAGAAAAAGAGGCTTTCCTATATTCCTCCGTTCGGGAATCGAACCCGAGGCATCAGTGATGGCGACAATTGGAAAACAACTGGTATGTGACAGTGAACGAGGGAGCCAAAATCTTCAGCTAAATACAACTGAAAACACTCTAAGTTAAAAACGACATATGGTGACTGGGCAGCGGTTTTAATGAAGCATTTTGTACAATTGGTGTATACATTCACAAAATTGAGGGTGGTGCTCTTCTTCGTTTCCTGGTCCTAATAGAAGTACCAGGAAACTTATGCCATTACATAATTATGCAAGGTGAATTTATAATAACATGTCAGTATTTATTTGCGTTTTATGACTTTATTGAAATAACGTGCACTAATAATTACTATTTAACTTAATTATAAACTAAACTTTTACATATGGCGCGCTCATGCACGACAAATATCATCTTCCATAAAGATAAGATAGTGTTCGGTAACCATAGAGCCATTGAATTTTATGGCCGTTTTAGTCGCATATGAACGATGTTACAGGAACTTTGAAGCTACGTGTTGGCTGAATAATGTTTAAAATCTACTCTTTTATGGAATATGATTTTAAAATTTATCATTCTTATGGAACATGTTTATGAACTAGAAATAATACTTTTTTATAGTAAAAGGAGGAAATCGAGCCGGTGGCTCACGTGATACTACTTCACGCCGGTATTCTGTGCGGTCGTGGTACTTCCCCGGTCGAGCCGGCCCATTCATGCGACAACAAAAGCTGAATCGTGGCTCTACCATTGTAGAGAGTATTTATGAGGAGGTTAAATACATAATTACTTATTGAAGTGTCTATTAAGTCATACTTTATTCAAATACACACCGTTGCCCGTTGAGGGTTTACTGATACCGTTTAGGGCGCAATATATTTTAATTTTTTTATAAAACTAAGGTAATAGCTATAGGAGCTTAGTACTATGGTATTCATGTATTACTAAATACAGGAATAATCAGAGGTCAACAACTAGCCTTTACGCCCCACATTTCACCGGAGCTTATTTTGGCACATCGCGACATATAGAGAGCCTGTCACGTTCCTGTCTACCTGTCCGTAAGTCATTTCAAAGACATTATGTCCAAGCCAATGACATAAATCATACGCGATTTAAAAAACTCATTAGTATGAGCCTACCTCCTGAGGACCGAACTCGGGTCTCTTGATAATAATTGCAACCACACGATGGGTGGTTGGTATCGTGACTTTTTCATGGTCAGTGATCTTAATAGTGTCCCTCAAGTTGTTCTTAAATTAAATTGAACTTAACTTTAATTGAAATAAATTAATCAATTGATTACTATATAATAGTTGGCAGTTTCCTATATACAGCATTGAACTTTTGATAGGCTGTTATTATGATGATGATGACGATATTTCGGGATGAGTTATTAAAAGTACCATAACTCTGCCATTAGTTTTTTAAGAGATTAATTTTCTTCATTGTTCAAAGGTCTACACGGACAAATAGTATCTGTGCTAATAAATGGAATAAATAGTCTTCCTTCAAATATTCATATTTGTTCTATTAATCCGATGTAGTTGCCTTTCATGTCGCTCCAGCATATTTATGATATGAAAATATTTCACAAACCTGATTAAAATACGAACAGCACCACGATAACTAAATCTTTTGTCATATTAGTGCAAAGAAAAATCTTGCGCTGAAACTATGATAAAGAAAAGGTATTTAAAGATAGTAGAGAAGATTATCTCAAGCTTCCGCAACTTGAAACGTTTGTGTTTGTCGATGGACCACTTGCGAGTAATCTAACCGTTCTATCTCGGTTTACGTTCAGTTAATTAATTAGGCTTTGGAAAATAGAACGAATGCTAAGAAAATTAATAAGAACTTGCTGAATCCTCGTTTTATCTTCATAATGTTATCTTACGTTTAATTTTATATTGTGATGTTGTCTACATTAAAAAAAAAAAACATAAGGCCTTTGTAATTTAAATACTTATACTTGCTTACTGTAATAACAGAAGAACATGATAATTAAAAGTAAAATGAGATTTTTACCCAGAACAGTCATAAAACTTTTTATTAAAAGTGTAAAATAAAATGAGCAATACAAAATTGCAATTTCTAGGCAAGATTATTAAGTCTATAAGAGCGTCTAGAAATTTCATGTTGTGGTCTACGATCTTCAGCTTTTCTGTTCCTTTCTGTTTATAATACTAGTACTAACAGAAGTTCTACTTTTAAATTTAGTTTTTCTAGTTAAAAAATTCAATTTTCAAAATTGATTTTCTTTATTAAAAAATTAAATATAATATCTTAACGCAATTCCCAATACAGGGATAGACAGAGGTGTAGTCTAAACAATTAAATCCCTTTGACTCGCCTTCCACCGAATTTTATATAATCAATAAAAATTTAATATCTTCGTGCAATTCCCAATATAGTGGCCAGTTAGAAATCTAGACAATTAAGCTCTTTCGATACACCTTCCACCGTATTTTATTTGGGTCAACGTTACATATGGTGAACCTATACAATATGTATTATGTAATAAATAAATATCTTCACGCAATTTCCTATACAGGGATAAACACTTAAGTCCCTTCGACTCACCTTCCACCGAAGATATTTTTCGGACAACGTCACAGGTGGTGAGTCCGTCGCCGTCGATGTCCAATCCAACGATATATTTCGTACATAAGCTTTTGGAAAACCCACTGGTACGAGCCTGCCACCTAGGGATCGGGTCCAACTCGGGTCTCTTGAATCGAAATTCCCACCAATCGAACCACCCAACCAGTCGGCTATCGTGACTTTTTTTTAATTAATTCTCATTAATAATTTAATTATTTTTTTCTCATCATCCTTAGTATTCTTTTCTTTGATTATTTTTAAATTTTATTGCAAACTGTGGTTGATAAGAAATATAATAATAACCTTGTGCCAGACAGATTTAAAACTTTGATAGTTTTAATATTTAATTTAAGAGTCTTTATATAATGGTATCTAGTTATTTATTTATCTATGTAAGTCGACTAAAATTGTTTTAGTATGACTTGATAATATTCACCGACATTTAAATAAGTTACTCTCTTTACATTTCATTGAGTATGTATGAGAAAATGCCATGAATATTGAGTCACAGTTACAAGCAAAAATATTTCTTGAATGATAAAATATTTAACAGTTTCTTACCAGACGGTACAATATCCCTCCGTAATATTCTCTCTCTCTCTCTCAAACATTTTATTTTGTTATTTATTACTTCAATAGATTTACCGCCGTGTTACAACGGTGTTAGAATGTGTGTGTTTGTCAGTGTGTGTGCTTGTGTATGTGGATACACTGGTAAATTTTCTTTTCTTGCCGCGAGTATCGTCGTATGTGGTTTAGTGAAAGATGTAGAGCACATACTTGTAAAATGTGTGAAACGCGAGAGAGAGGGAGAGAGAGGGAATCATTGTTGCAAAACATAGAACCTTACATAGGATTACTGGTATAGAATGCAGCCAATTAAGTCCGCCATTTTGTACCTTAAAGTTTAAATAATAAATAAATTGATTAATCTAATGGGAGGATCGCAAGAGAAGATCAATCGGTTTGATTTTGATCCTTTGGGAGAAATGCACTCCTGTGAGACTTAACATGCAATAATACAAGAGCGATACCTCACACGAAGGCCACTACAATTAGAGCCATGGCTGCATCAGACGCTGCTATAATGGAGAGTTTGTCTTTGAAATGTAGCAATGGAAAAAACACATGCAATAAACAATCATGGTTTGAATGTCATAGTAATTTTTAATAAAAAAAAATTAAATAAATAAATAAAAGACGGCGACGGGCTCACCACCTGTCACGTCGTCTCATAAATATCTTCAGTGAAAGGTGGGTCGAACGGGCTTAATTTTCTTTCTGACTAGACCTACTGCTACCCCTGTATTGGGAATTGCGTGAAGAATTTTTATACTAATTTAAATTATTTTAAATATTTATCTGAGTCACTTTAGCTGTGTCGGTGATCGGAATTCGAGTCAAGTGACCCAAGATTGATCCCCACATGGCCGGATCGTACCCATGTTTTTTTTTTTCAAAAACTTATGTACGATTTATTTCGTTGTCTAGGACATAAAGACGGCGACGGGCTCACCACCAGTCACGTGGTCCCTAAAAATATCTTAATAATATCATCCTAATATTAAATAACAATAATTGGTGGAAGGTGGGTCGAAGGGACTTAATTGTCTTGACTAGACCTCTGTCTACCCCTGTCCTAGTTATAACGTGAAGATTTTTTTCTTATTTCTTAAGATTATTAGGATACAATATCTAAATAATTTCACTTTCCAACTTCAACTTATAATAAAAATGCAAGCGCTATATGGTTTCTGCATCCCAAATTACTAGGAAATCAAATATATATATATATATATATATATATATATATATATATATATATATATATATATATATATATATATATATATATATATATATATATATATATATATATATATATATATATATATATATATATATATATATATATATATATATATATATATATATATATATATATATATATATATATATATATATATATATATATATATATATATATATATATATATATATATATATATGTAGGGATTATCCTGATTAAATGAAATAATTGGTTTTTCAACTCACTTCAGTCTTTTATTTTCACTTTTACTATTTTAGAATATTAATTTCGTCTTATCACTTTCTTCTTCCTTTCACGTACGCCATTCGTCTCCTCTCTCCCTCACACATCATTCTATCTCATCTCATTCATCTCAATCAATCATTATGTCATATCTTCCTCTTAGTCTCACTTATCCTTTCTCTCACTCATTTACACATCCTACACTCAGCCATCCTGCTTTCATATCTGTCCTCAGATATGGTTTACATTTTAATAAAAACTTTATTTTTAATCTAGTAGGAACATAGATTACATCATCACTAACTTAATTAGTACTTAAATAAACTAGACATCTTTAGAAAACTTAAATAAACTAAACTTTTAAAAGAAAATAACACCTTATGGTGTAACAGGTTGTTACTTTATAACACAAAACAACAATAAAAATATCCTACTTTAACATTCATTCTTCATCCACTCTTACACATACTGCTGAAAAACTATCAAAAATTAGTGTTCACCTGAAACATACAAAAATATTAAGACACATTAATCATCATCTCCAGGCCACCTCTTCATCAAATCAGCTGAGCTTGATGTCTTGTTCGGCCCTTCTGTAGTGTCGTACACCTTCTCCACATCATAGCGGTCATTTCGTTTTATCTTCACTACTTTGTAAGGTCCAAAAAACTTCGGTTTCAGTTTCAACCCTGGTCCTAACTGCGTTCTCTTGATAGCAACTAGCTCATGTAGCTCGTACTTATTGCTGTCCTTCCTTTTCTTATCATAGGTCTTTCTGTTTTCTTCCTGTACTTTCTGGATTTGTTCTTTGGCCTTCTGCCTCAGTTCTTCTCTCTGTTCGTTGTGTTGTTCTGCTAGCTCTTGTTGCAGTAGTTCAACAATTTGTAGGTCATCTTTACATTTCATCTTTGAGCCCACCATCAACTCAAAAGGTGTGGTATCTGTACTCCTCTGGTATGTGTTGTTCAGCGCTCTCTGTACTCTGCTCACATGTTTGTACCATAACAATTTGTCCTCTATACACAGCTTCGTAAACATTGGAGTGAGTATGCGGTGAACCCTCTCCACCTGACCGTTTCCTCGTGGTACTCCCGTCGTGATCTTCGCATGCTCTATGTTTTCATCTAGACAGTATTTCGTGAAGTCGCCACTCGTGCTGTTCCTCTATCAGTTATGATTCTGGTAGGGTTGCCAAATATCTGCTGGTGTGCTTGCATCTTCGTCAGTACTTCTGCGGATGTTGTCGACGTCGTGGGGTAAAGCCACACAAACTTCGTAAAGGCATCAATCACTGTCAAAATATGATTGTACTGCTTCCTCGTCTCCGTGAGTGGTCCTATGTGATCTAAATGAAGGGTATGCAGGGGTGTTCCTTCTTTATTGATTGGATTGAAAGGGAATTCATCTTTAAGAATCTTCTTGTTTAGTAGCCTGTAGTCGACACAGACTCTAGTAGTGTCATCTTTCTTCTTGACCAACACCAGGGGACTAGCATATTCAGAAAAACTTACCCGCGCAATGCCTTTCTCTATCCACTCCTCTACCTGGTCTTCCACTAACTTTTGCTCCGTCAACGCCAGCCGTCGTGGGCGTTGGGCAACTGGGATGTCGTCCTTTAACACAATCTTCAATTGTACTGGTGCTTCTTTAGTTTGGCACGGTTTGTAATCCAATACCATTTGCTCCACCTGCTCTCGAGTGTTTACACCTGCTGCACAACCTGTTAACTCAATTTGGTTAGCAAAACAATCAACTCTCTTCCACCATTCATCATCTTTCGGGTACAACTTCGCCTCTCCATCACATAGCACCATCACTAATTCACTCAGAAATTCTTGCCCTAAAATAACCGTAAACGGCATACAGTCTCTAGGCACTACATGGAATGTCACGTCTTCGTAGAGCTCTCCGTCGATCGTCACGTTAGCACGAAACTGTCCGCTCGATTTCACCTTTGTTTGGCCAAGTCCAGATATCACCAAGTTGTCGTCGTATTTTATCGATGTTAAACGCCATAAACTGGTCGTCGGCCACTAGATTCGCACATGATCCTGTGTCTAGTAATGTCTTGACTTGAAAACCACACATTTCCATCATTTTCATGGGTTTCTTCTGCACTTTCAACTTAAACTCGTCTTTGTTATTGTTTTGAATGTGAAACATTCCGCCATGTTCTCCGTTTTCATTGTCAAACGTGAACTCTCGCTCCTCATTGGCTGTTGTCGTGTTTTGACAATCACTTGCAAACATGGCCGCCCTCGGCTTCATGTTTGGTTGGTCGAATCTTCGAGGCGTCGTCTTATTGGCTGGCACTCCGGCGCCGCCAAATTTGAATGCATTTCCGCCACTTCCGCTGCCAACAGCGCCATCACGTCTAGCGGAGGATTGTGGAACCTCGACTTTGCAATGCTTACTCAAATGTCCGAATGCATTACAGCGAAAACACTTGATTCCTGTGGGACAGTCGCTCGCCATATGGTCATTCTCCCCACAGTTGTAGCACCGTCTCCGCTGCTGACCACCTGTCTGCTGTTTGCCACTCGTCGTTGGTCGTCTCGAACCTTGTCGCTCGCTGGTCTCCTTTGGTGCAGAGCTTCTTTTAGCCTCTGACCTCTCCTTCATTTGTTCATACAGCTTTAATCTATCTTTGAGTACTGAGTATGCAACAGCGCCATAAAGTATAGTCTTGTTTACTTCACTATCTTGAATGCCCTCAACAATGTACTGTATTGCCACATTGTCATTGAACCTAGCGCGCTTGCCCATCTCCTTCATCTTTAGCATGTACTGCATGTAGGTTTCACCAGGTTCCTTCTTAATCTTACCAGGCTTCTTCGCAATAATGAGCTGCTGCTGAGGTGTCCAATTGAATATTTCTGCGTTGTCCTCAATGTCTTCTGCCCACTTCACAGCAGAATAGGTATCGTCATCGCCGTTGAATTTGGTTATGTTGTAGAATCCGTCTAAATAGGTTGCAAACAACTTCTCCGGTTTTTCCGTCTTATCAGTCGTCTTTTCTGATTCCGTCGTCATTGTGATTGTATCGTCTTCTTTGGTTTATTCGTCTTTTCGTCTTTGAGGTTATGAAAAAAACCACGCCGGTCACGTCGTAAAAATTTTGGGATGATCCCGGACGAGCCCCCAAAATTTGTAGGGATTATCCTGATTAAATGAAATAATTGGTTTTCAACTCACTTCAGTCTTTTATTTTCACTTTTACTATTTTAGAATATTAATTTCGTCTTATCACTTTCTTCTTCCTTTCACGTACGCCATACGTCTCCTCTCTCCCTCACACATCATTCTATCTCATCTCATTCATCTCAATCAATCATTATGTCATATCTTCCTCTTAGTCTCACTTATCCTTTCTCTCACTCATTTACACATCCTACATATATATATATATATATATATATATATATATATATATATATATATATATATATATATATATATATATATATATATATATATATATATATATATATATATATATATATATATATATATATATATATATATATATATATATATATATATATATATATATATATATATATATATATATATATATATATATACATTTAATTTTTTTATATATTTTTTAATTAATTACTATTTTTTATTGCATATTTCAATAGATTATGAACTCTTCTATAAATGAAATACATTTATCTTCTGACTCTTTTAAATCTTGTTCGTCAAATGGTTTAAATTTTGGGGATGACAGTTTTCACAGTACTTTCTCTCTCAATTCGTCTTTAGATTCGTGTTTCTCTGATTGTGCAAATAATTTTAAAGTCATTCACATAAATGCTCAGAGCATTCCGGCTCACCATCACGATATGCTGATAAGCTTAAATAATAAAAATATTCATGCTATCTTGATTTCTGAAACATGGCTTAAACCTTTTTTGCCTTCCACTTCATTTGCAATTCCAGGTTTTCATATCTTGCACAATGACCGACCAGTGAGGACTGGCGGCGGCGTTGCTATCTATCTCCGGGAGCATATACTTTTTTCCATGGTCAGCATATCATTTCATTCAAATATTGAAAATTCAGCAGAATATCTTTTCATTGAAGTTTCTTCTCCTAGGCGTTTTCTACAGTCCATTAATATCTGTTAATTATTTTTCAGCTTTTGAGAATATTTTAGAGGAACTGCTTCCATCTTACGAACATGTGATTATTATGGGTGACTTTAATACCTGTCTTTTAAAAATACGATCACCGATCTAAAAATTTAAATTCTATAGTTGAATCCTATAATCTACACATTCTCCCTTCAAATGCCACACATTATTATCGTAATTGTTTTCCTTCACTACTCGATTTGAAAATCGTTTCCAAATCAGAACATGTGGTAAAGCACGGCCAGTACGGTGCTGAATCATTTTCATACCATGATCTGCTGTATTTATCATATAAGCTACAACCTCCAAAAGTAAAGTCCCGTACTCTTATGCTACGTAGTTTTGGTAGAATGGATGTCGATCTCCTTAAACGTTGTGCTGCCAACATTGACTGGTCAAAACTTGACGAGATGTCTTGTGTTAATGAACAAGTACACCTTTTTAACCAATTTTTAATGCAACTTTTTGATGAGCATGCACCAATTCGACCCATCAAAGTTCGGCGTCCTCCGGCCCCTTGGATTTCAAATGAAATTAAGCAATTAATGAAAAGAAGGAACCAAGCTAAATCCAAATTTAAAAAATATCCAAGTGAAAAAATCCAAATACGCAAACCGAGAGAAATATAGAATACTTAGAATCGCTGCAACACGGTGTGTAGAGATGCACGACGCCGCCAGATTCATAAGTCAATCGAGGACCCAGATCCAAAACGGGTTTGGAAATTTTTAAAAAGTATTGGAGTTGGTAAACAACGTGAAAACTCATTTCCTAGTGATCTAAGTGTTGATATACTTAATCAACATTTCTCTCTTAATTCTTACAGTTTTAACACTAATAAATTTAATAAGTTAAATCATATTTCTTCGTTGCCAACTCCTAATTTTCCTATGTTTGTTTTTCGTCCGTTCGCTGATTGTGACGTTGAAAAGAACATTACAGCTATAACTGATGCTATTGGTACAGATAATATTAGCAAAAACATGATTCTCCCTCTTTTAGATCTATTAACTCCTATTATTACAAAAAAATTTAATAACTCTATAAATACTGGTACCTTTCCAACAATATGGAAAGACGCTCATGTTATCCCGTTCCCCAAAACATCCAATCCTAAAACTTGTGCCGATTATCGCCCCATATCCATATTGCCTTTCCTTTCAAAAGTTTTAGAGCGTCTTGTCCAGCAGCAAATAAGTAAATTTCTGAACGCTAATAACCTATTAAATTCATATCAATCTGGCTTTCGTCCCGGCCACAGTACGGTTACAGCATTGTTGAAAATCACAGATGATATTCGAGCTGGTATGGAAAATCGGCAAGTTACAATTCTCACGCTCCTTGATTTCAGTAATGCGTTCAATACCGTCGACTTAGACATACTTCTGGCTGTTCTACGTTCTGTTAACGTATCTCCAACAGCGACTGACTGGTTTAGTAGTTACTTATTCGGTCGTCGACAGCGTACTCGTATAGAAGAGAGATACTCTTCTTGGTGTTCTATCGAGGTCGGTGTACCACAAGGTGGCGTGTTGTCTCCTCTCCTTTTCACAATATTCATTCGATCCATTACCTCTCAAATAACTTCTCTCTACCACTTGTACGCAGTCGATCTCCAAATTTAATCATAAACCAGAGTTGAATCCATCGATTCAGCTATACTCGCTACTAACCGCGACCTGGTGACTATATCTGAGTTTAGTAAATCGTATGGTATAAAAGTGAATCCTAAAAAGTCACAAGTAGTGGTGATAGGGAGTAGTAAACTACTACAAAAAATTGATTGGCTAACTTTACCCTCAGTTTGTTTTGATAATACCATTATTCTTTATAGTAAAGTTGTAAAAAACCTCGGGGTTCTCATAGACAGCAAACTGTCATGGGTACCACAAATAGAAAATGTGAGCAGAAAGATGTTTGCAGCCTGTAGGAGTCTTAAAAGGCTTCAAAATTTTTTACATTTATCTACCAAAATTGCGTTAGCAAAATCTGTCCTGATGCCGATTCTAGACTACGCTGACATTTGTTACAGCGATATAACTACGGAGCAATTAAATAAGCTTGAGCGTCTCCAGAACCTTTCCATTCGCTTCATATTTGGTTTACGCAAATATCACCATGTCTCTGATTTTCGAAAGCAACTCAAGTAGCTCCCAATCCGTTTTCACCGGAATGCTCATATTCTTTTTCTTCTTTACCGTGTACTTTTTGACCCAAAAACTCCCACTTACCTGAAAGATCAATTTCATTATAGACATGTGTACCATGAGCGAGAATTGCGTTCTCCTTATTGCTTTAAAAATGCCTACTAATCTTACCTCATTTTCTCTCTTACACATATGTGTAAATACGAACACAGTGAAGGAAAGAAAAGAAGGAAATTTGGAAAAATATATAGGAAAACAACAATTTATTAACTAGAGAGTGCCAAAAAATTATTGTTAAGTAGACTTTTAAAAATTTTAAGAGATTGTGCCTTTTGAATATTGAGTGGTAAATCATTCCAAAGTTGTATTGCTTGGACAGTAAAAGACTTGCCGTAAAATGAGCCATGTTTAAGCCATGTTTCAGAAATCAAGATAGCATGAATATTTTTATTATTTAAGCTTATCAGCATATCGTGATGGTGAGCCGGAATGCTCTGAGCATTTATGTGAATGACTTTAAAATTATTTGCACAATCAGAGAAACACGAATCTAAAGACGAATTGAGAGAGAAAGTACTGTGAAAACTGTCATCCCCAAAATTTAAACCATTTGACGAACAAGATTCAAAAGAGTCAGAAGATAAATGTATTTCATTTATAGAAGAGTTCATAATCTATTGAAATATGCAATAAAAAATAGTAATTAATTAAAAAATATATAAAAAAATTAAATATATATATATATATATATATATATATATATATATATATATATATATATATATATATATATATATATATATATATATATATATATATATATATATATATATATATATATATATATATATATATATATATATATATATATATATATATATATATATATATATATATATATATATATATATATATATATATATAAATACAAAATATGTTAATGAAATTAAAATAAGCTATTATATTACAAGGGTTTACATTTTCCTTTTACCAGCCAGCAGTATGAATACTAAGAGTAAAGATTTTAACACAATAATCTAATAAACAAAAGCTAAAATAAAGTACTTAAAGAAAACTAAAATAGCTGTCGATTGGAATACATTAAAAAAAAGTGTTTATCTATGAACATGTGAAAAAGTATTTTTAATACTTGTCAAACTAATCTATTGTATGATCGTAGACAATATTATTTCATCGGAGTGATCACTGACATATAACAGGACTGTCACTTTCATTACATAAAAACAAAATACTGCCTGACATAATAACACTAATGGTGTTTTGTACTGTAGAAAGATGTAAACAGAAAAAATTGATTATAAAAACAATAAAATATTACTTACACAGTTTATCAGCAAAAAAATAGTGAATTGCAAGAATCTTAATACTAAGAGGATCAAAAGAAAATAATGTTTAGTATTCCAATATTAAGTAGTAGTTGTTAGAATGTAACCTCAAATTAGATAAGATACTTTATCGCCGCGTCGCGATGCGGGCTCGAGATTTTGTTGTCTTTGTTTTATCGGCAGACTTTGCTTCTTCCTGACTTGTAGACGATTGTTCGGGGATGGAATGAAGATCCACCATGGTGAATATACGGTGCCTAATGCTGTCACTTGTCAGTACGTATATACAGCCATCTCTGGTCCAACATTTTGAAACGCCGAAACGTTTGCGAGCTGCTAGAAAAACTTCATGCCTTACTTTGGTTAAAAACTCGGACAAAGTTGTCCCAGTTCCTTTGAAAGAAGTTTTCGATGCCCAGATGTCGTCACGAAGGCTGAGCTCTTTAAATTCAACTAACAAGGGTCTGGGTTTATTTTTTATTTTACCCATCCTGTAACACCGACTCAAACTTTCTTGGGCAATAGAGACCTTTGTGTGTTGTAAAGATTTTATTACAGTTTCTGGAACATTCTCCTTTTTTTCCTCAGGGACACCTTGGATAAGCAAAATTCTGCGACGGTTATATCTCTCCAGCCGATCACAATCCTTGGAGACAAGTTGTACCTGTCTCTGCAAGTTCTGAAGTGCACTCAGGACAAAAGTTTTGAAATTTTCGAAAACCGTGGCCAGTGGAGAGGAGGGAGCTACAGGTGCACTAGCTTTATGGAGCTCTTGTTGGAATGCTGCAAGACTAGACTGAAACATTGCTGTCATTTCCTCCATTGACTGTTCGATGGACTTCATATTAAAAAAAAAAAATATGCTCTTCTATTTACGTTTTGTGTTGGGTAAAATATTATATACTGCTGGGGTAGGTAACTTAATCAAAATATGATACTTTCATAAAGTTTTACTGTTTTAGGAAATAAACATAAATAAAATAAAACGTTCCACGGCGTTTTGAGTATCAATGTTCAATTTTTAAATGAAAACGACACATAAATTGACTTTGCCGCCGATATTGAGTTTTTACACTTGTGTTTATGTTTTCTCTGAATAAAAACTCCCTATTTGTGTATCTTGTGATGAGTTACTCAGTATAGCAGTTGCAGCAACTGCTCGTATTCTAATTCTCCTCCTCATCTCCGCCATCCTTCTCCTCCTTCTCCATCCATTTATGTTTGTCCACCTTTGTTTGAACGATAAGTACGTCAACAAGTAAAGAAAACTTACGATTCTTATATGCTTATGGTACCCATTTACCAAGGTTTTTATCTTTCTAATTTACTCTATTACTCAAATTACTCTATTACCTGTTAAAGTCCACGCCAGGACATAGGCCCCATCCTTTAGGAAAATTAGCTTTAATCACCACGCTTACAAAACCGATTGGCGATCGTAGCACGAAATAGTTCGCACCATAGACGCTTCTACCCGTCACTGGTCTGCTTGATTATGGTCTTTTGGTACCTTTTGAAGACATTTATCCTGTCACTTATCGGTAACTATTACCATTTCCAAGGCTTGTCCATAAGATGACTATTCCTACAGCCACGGCAAGAGATGGGTTGGAATAATTCTTACTCCGATACCACACTGAACAAACAGATTTTTCAAAATTTAATTTAAGATCGAATTGAGTTCGCTCGTTTCACATCGATACTACACGGTCTTTATAATTAAACATTAATTAGCAGCACCTGATATAAAGCTTCACTAAATATCTATATAAAGTGAAGCTTTATATCAGTTGCTGCAAGTACCGAGATGGTTTGAGATAGAACTGCTGAGTCTATTACCTTAAATACATTATTATCTACTTTGAACTCCGATCCTCCACGGGGCTCACCGTCCACAACCTTCAGAAGGAACCAACAGAACCAAACACACCGTGCAGATACTCTGTTCTTATTCATAGTGATAATGCTATATGTGCTACGTTGATGCCACAATCGAACGCTTCAATAATCTAAAAAAAAAAAAAAAAACGGATAGAAAGCACAAAAACACGTCTTGAAAACAAATCATGCAAATATATAAAATTAATTTAAATTTGGGATTATAAATAAAAGAAAAGGTGTCAATTTGCATAAAAGCCAGTATCGAAAATCATCAACTTCATTTGTAACGAGATAATATATCAGATCAATATGAAGTAAAAGTAATTAGAAGGCTGAAGCACTAATTTGACTCGAGACAATAGAATTTAAATCGTTCCAAATTTGTTACAAATAAAGGCTTAGGTGTCACAGTAATTGCTATGAGCTATGGGGAGTAAAAAAATAAATACGTACATAGAAAGTCACATGCGTGATTGGAATCCCAAAGTAAGTAGTTAAATAACTTGTGTTACAGAATCAAAAACAAAGAAGATACCACAAACACCCAGACCTGAGAAAATGTAGAGAAAATGTTTTCTACATTGATCCGATCGGGAATCGAATCCGGGTCCTCAGATCTAGCAACTCAGATCTGGCTATGAAAATCGGTGTATACGCACGACCCTGGAGGTCGTCAAATGTTACCCGATTAAAGAAAAAAATATCTTCTCGCCATTCCCAATAATGAAGAAGACAAAATTTACGTTTCTTTATCTCGCCTTTCACCGAAGACAGTTTTGGGTCAACGTGATAGGTGGTGAGACTGTCGCCGTCTTTATATCCACGCCAACGATATAAATTGTACATAGGTTTTTGAAAAAAAAACCCCATAGGTACGAGCCCACCACCTGGAGATCGATATCGGGTCTCAAGACTCCACTCGGTTATCGTGACTTTGACATTTTATACATTTTATTGTATATACATACATCGTAAAGATTTTATAACGTAATATAAGAATGTACAAACAAATGGCGGAAGAAAGAAAATATTATTCTTAATCAATTTGCACGAATTTCTATTGCAAATTAAAAAAATACGCTTCCTCTGAAAACTTATCGGTTTGGGGTCATATTTAATATAGTGGAATAAAATTACTACCTATTGGCTGAAGCTCGATCCTACGACCTTACTTAAGACCGGTTTTAGTATCGGTCATTACATAACTTAATAAAGGGTGTGATAATCTCATACCATTGGGAAATCTGAGGAAATAGATCTATATTATGAGAATCATCTTCATTTATTCCCATTAGAGTATACAAAGGATAAGAATGGTGCACCGATAATCATTACGATTAATAATTATATATTACATTAAATTCTTAGAGTAAAGCACATTTCTATCAAGAACGCCACAAGAGCGCAAGACATTGATGGCGTAGTAAGTACGATCTGTGTCGTAAATAAAAAAATAAATAAATACTTACATATTATTAAATTAAAGAGAAAAAAGTTAAAATTTCAACTGACACGTGCGGGATTCCAACCCGCGACCTTCGCCGATCCGTGGCGACGCTATGCTTTAAAAATCAATAAAATTGCATAATAAAAATACATATATAGATAAGGATCACATACATTGCTCCCATCCCAGTGTAAGAAGCACTTGTCGACAAAGTACTTGTCGTATGGGAATTGGAAACAACGGAGGCATCACAAACACTCGGACCAGTGAAAATGTAGAAAAAGTGGTTTTTCTACATTGACCCGACCGGGAATCGAACCCGGGACCTCTAGATGATGACACCTTGAAAACCGGTGTTTACGCCACTCGTCCACGGAGTAACTTGTCCACTACAAATACACTGAAATAGCAGTTTTTTTTTTTTTTTTTTTTTTTTTTTTTATAATTAAATCAAAATGTTATAAAAAGGAAGTGTTGTATCATCATGAGGGATTCACTACCTCCTTTCTTTTCTAAGATGTTGTGAGTGGCTACTGAAGGCCTTGAAAATAGCAATGAATAGATATTGAGAAATAATTTAAAAAGTATCATACAAAGGTATCTGGAACTGCGCATGAAAATCGGCTTGTCAACGTTACGGTTATGGCTAATTCACTTACTGTTCCTGCGTACTTCCCACAGTACCTTAGAACTGGCTAGTTAGAAACATTACTTATTATTTTTATTTATGTACCTTCACGCACAGTCTCTGACGGGGTAGCCAGAGAGAATAGATAGCCAATTGTCACGATCCTTACACCTCGCTTCGCTTTCAGATTCATCATTTTCTTCATACATGCATGTCTAGGTATCCGAATACCCTGTATTGTTACGTTGGCCTCGCCAACATGATTATTTGCTCTAATCAACAAGCTTCTCAAAAGGATTGGTAGACGATGTTGCACGGTAGTATAAAATAAATGAGAAATTTGAATATAATATATTTTGATGAGATAGTCGGACAGAATAGCTTGTCAAGTGTCGTTTAAGATGCATGGCATCTGGTACTGCGATCGCCAATATACTTGACAAGTGTGGCGATTGTGGCAAACCTGTCATAAGTGAAAAGCTTACGTCCTGAGGCCTAAACTTTAAGAAGATATTTTGTATGTACGTATGTAATCAAATAATAAATTTAATTATCTATTTTCTTCTAGGTTTATTAACGTGAAAGAAAAATAGTCGTGGGCAGCGCAAATTAAAATTTGTCGGTAGCATAATGGCAATGCCAATTCTTAAGATAAGATTGTGAGGCAGCAAACCAAATTCAGAGAATTTAAACCTTTTTATAGGTAGTGTACAATATCTTCAATATTGCCAATCTTCAATATCATTTGACTTGTAACGTTGTATGTGTAAAGGACTTTTTTGCACAATAATATAATTTGAGTAACTTATGGGATTACTATTGCTCTTAAATTAATCCAAATAATAAAATATTTAAAGCTCTGATCATGTTTTTTTATAGAATAGGGAGGCAAACGAGCAGGTGGCTCACGTGATTGTTAGTGATTACCGACGCCCACTGAACACCTGCAATAAAGGAGTCTCTTTAGTTTTCAGACGCGATGCGCTCAGTTTAACTCGATTATACGAGTATATTTTAATCTATTCATTCCAATTATATAAAGTAATAGATATATTTAATCTAATTTATATAATGAAGGCAAATAATATGCTTTGTTGAGTAAGGATACGTTTAATATTTTAATCAATAATTAAATTCAATATTGTTTGTCTAACTGGCAATACAGATACACATGCTTACGGACTTTTATAAAACTGTTTTAATGAATCAACACCCGTATACATTTCAGTATGACCTTGTTAGCATATGCCCCGAATGAACTAAAGAAGAAAATTCTTCCAGTATTTGAAACATTTTTCTATATTGTTATTTGTTACTCCAATTGGTCTTATATCGATGTACCATCGGACCCTACCAATTGGAGCCCTTAGACTGTGTTTCTTCGAGATAAATTCAATATCTAACATATGAAGATATTTTTTAAAATAAAACTGGTTGTTCCATAGATTACCTATTTGGAATACAAAAGAAACATAAAAAGGGAAGAATTTCATCTTAATAACATATTATGAAAGTTTAGTATCAAAGTATAATAGAAAATTTAAGCTTTTCTCTTTAACATCAAATAGTTAGCCATTTTATTCGTTTAAAAATTATGCTATCATCACCACGTGAAAAGTGAGTCGAAAGGACAATTATCTAGACTATTCCATTATTATATTTATAGTCGTGATAGCCGAATGGTTGGGTGATCGGATTTAAAATCTCGAGATCGGAATTCGATACGTTGGAGGAAAGCTTGTTACAATGAGTTTTTATGTAAGATTTACATGGTTGTCTTGAACATAAAGGCGGTTATAGGCTCAACACCAGTCACGTTTTCCCAAAATATAGTGGTATGTGGGCCAAAAAACTAAATTCTCTGGATAAAAAGAAAAAAGATAAATTTTGTACCTCAAACACATTATATTGACACGTAACATGATTTTAGAATCAAGTACAATAAAAATAATTGGATGATTAGTTGACACCAAATTCATGTTAGTGTAATGTAACATTATTTTGAATTTGATCTCTAAACAGACGCGTGTGAATAATTAATACTAATTTCACTAAAATCTATAAAGTGAATTCTTTGTATTAGTACAATGATATAATCATATGGCGTTTTGGCGGGCAAAGAGAATCTGCTATTACATACCACCCACCTTCTAGTATTATCATCTCAACCAAATGAAAATATGTACGTATATTTTTTATTTGGTAAACTGTTGACCTTCATCGAGCATGAAGGCATAGATTAGGTCTACGGTGGAGCGAGTGTAATCATGAGAAGCCTGTATACACGCACCTTTGAAGAGGTTAAGGTTGTATGCGTTCGAGAATACTGACGCCACAATGGCAGAATCCGTGCGCATAGTAAATGACGATCGGAAGTACATAGTGTGAATATTTGGGAATATTGACCAGATATGGGACCCCGCAGATGGCCTGGTATCCCGATGGAGGTATGTATTAAGGAGAAACACCGATGTCTAAATACAAACGTAACCTAAGTTATTCGAACGATTTCACACTAGAAGCTAAGTTTGATTAATGTCTTACACTTAGTGAAGCGTTAATTTCAGTCACCGTTTCTCGACTTCAGTAAAACTACGCGGGATACATACTAATTGCTTTCTCTTGTATCGTCCCTAAATTGCTCCTCTGCGGGATGATTAGCTTTTCTGGTTACTTTCGCGTTGAGTAACAACAATTTAAAGAGATGGGAAGGATGTTTTCGTTTCGTTCTTTTTTTGAATACTAAGATTTTTTGGATGCTGATTACAGATTTATTGTTACCCGTGAGGACTTATATACAAAGCCGAATACTGATAAAATAAAAATAAAGCAAAGGATTTTACCAAAAACTGTATTGTTTCTATGGATAGAAAAGTTTTAATTAATTGTAAATCTTTACCGCTCTACAACTGTTGTTGTCGTCAACAGTTGTACACTATTATTGTTAAATAGACAAAAGTATACTGTACTAAGTTACGTACAGTATATTCTCACAGTACCACTCAATAAAATGAGGTAATATGAAGAAAATTATGAATTTGAATGAAGCGAAAGAGGTATTTAAGAATCGTCACACTTGGGGTTCTGTTCTCTCTAGCTACCCCGTCAGGGATTGTGACTGGAGATAACTAAGTAAAGATAGCAACTTGCAATATATTTAATATGCAAAACTTAAAACTATGGTGTGCTATAGATGGAGTTATTTTTTAGGGTAAAATTTTACTTTTCTGTCATTGGACACTCAAATGAAATCAGATCAATATTAGTAACATACATTAAATTCATCGAATTTCCTATTTTTTCATTAAGTAAATTCAATGTTGCACATCATTTGATGTATTAATTATAATTATATATTTATATAGCAATTTGTTTATTAATTTTATAGAAAATGATACCAAGCAGGCTATGCACACTTATTACACACAGAAATGGTTATTATATATTTAACTTATGTATACCATTAATAAAACAAAAACCTTTACGCTATTTCCAATAGAAGGGTAGATAGAGGTCTAGACAATTAAATCCTTTCGACCCAAATTCTACAGAAGACATTTTTGGGACAAAGTGATAGGTGGTGAGCCGATCACATTCTTTATGTCCAAGCCAACGATACAAATCGTAATAAATAAAAAAAAAAACATTGGCACGAGCCTTGAGGATCTAACCAAACGTTTTAAAATCGAGCATTTGGTTAGATCCAGCCGGTATAAGTTGTGTTTTTAAATTTCACTTTTATTTAATTGCATTTGGTAGTAATAATGAAATTTATCACTCAATAGTTAGTAGTGATCCAGTCTTCGTAGCTGAGGGTAGTGGATTCAAATTCCGTTAGGGGAAAACATTTGTGTGATAAACATAAATGCTTTTATTCGAGTCATGGACATGGATTTGTTGCGGATGAAGTGCTGCAGGGAAAAGGTCGGGTGATCGTGACCTGGAGGGGACGTCTCCTCTTCTTGTGTGTGCTATCGGTAATCGTATGCGTGTAATCATGCGATATAATCATTCGATAGCGCTATGTAGGATGTCGATTTATTTTCTGAATCCGCCACTAGCGAGTTTCTTATGGCAAGTCATAGATGTCGCTACAGGTTAATATGTATATAAATATGTTGCGCCGTTAACTTAAACACTAAGACGGCGTCAGGCTTACCACATATCACGTTGTCTCAAATGAGCTTCGGTGAAAGATGAGCCGAAGGGACGTCATTTTTTAAGGTGTCTCCCCCATTGTGGGAAAATAAATAAAAAAAATTTAGCATCGACCATTGAGACATTCTATCTAACTCCTCAAAATTGATAACGTTTTTTAACAATTGCGGATTGTTCCCTTAACCACATTTGGTAAATTCTACTTCACTGTCTAGGAAATGTCTGTGTCAGTATCACACTATAAACTTATTTTAGTAATATTTTAGTGGTATAAGACCAGCTTAGTTCCGATTTCGTAACACTTGGTGTCTGTGGCTACCCCGTCAGGGACTGTGCGTGAAGATAAGTACTGAGTTACACTTTGAAAGGTATTGATAGCCAGAATTATCGAGTGTTAACATTTTTCACACATTCGCAACACAGGATTTGGGGTATAGCAAATGGTGGTTTTTGGTTTTAACAATGGTAGAGCCACGCATCAGCTATTGTTGTTGCATGAATGGGCCGGCTCGAGCGAGGATGTACCACGACCTCACAGTCTACCGGCTTGAAGTAGAAGTCTAACAAACTTCTGCGTTTCGTCTGGTGCTCTATCACTCACTCACTGTTAATGTCCACTCCAGGACATTGGTCTCTACCTTTAGGAGAATTTGTTTTATCGCCACGCTTACAAAATCGATTGGCGATCGTAGCACGAAACAGTTCACACCATAGTTGCTTATACCCGTCACAGGTCTGCTTAATTTTGGTCTATCTGGTATTTTTTGAAGATAATTACCTGTCATTTATCGGTTACCATTACCATTTACAAGCTTTTTCCATAAGTTGACTCTTACGACATCCACGGCAAGAGATGGGGTGGAATTATTCTTACTCCTATACCACACAGAACAAACAGATTTTTTAAATTATACTTAGAAGTAATAAAGGAAGGAGGAAGTATTTTTTTATATATATTTATTATATATAAACTTAGAAGTACACTGGATCGAATTTAGTTCGCTCGTTTCACATTGATACTACACGGTCTTTGTAATGTAACATTAATTAATCAGCTTCTCTTTATTTCAGTTGCAGCAAGCGAGATGGTTTGAGATAAAACTGCTGAGTCTATTACTTTTAATACGTTATTATCTACTTTGAACTCCGATCCTCCACGGGGCTCACCATCCACAACTTTCAGAACACAACCAATAAAACCAATAAAACCGTGCCGATACCTTGTTCTTAGACAACGTTAAAACCCTATCTGTGCTACGTTGATGCCAGAATGGAACTCTTCAGTAATCTAAAAAAAAACGGATAAAAAGCACAAAAACACGTCTTGGAAAAAAGTCATGCATATCTATAAAATAAATTTAAATTTGGGATTATAAATAAAAGGAATGGTGTCAATTTGCATAATATCCAGTATCAAAAATCATCAACTCATCTGTAACGAGTAAATACATAAGATCAATATGAAGGAAAAGTAATTAGAAGGCTGAAGCACTAATTTGACTCGAGACAATAGAATTTAAATCGTTCCAAATTTGTTACAAATAAAGGGTTATAGTCACGAAAGCCGAGTTGATGGGTGGTCGGAATTTCGAGTCGAGAGACCCGAGTTCGATCCCCAGATGGCAGTACCAATGAGTTTTTCAAAAACTTATGTACGAATTTCATCGTTGGCTTGGACACAAAAGCGGCGACGGGCTCACCACCTGTCACGTTGTCCCGAAAATATCTTCGGTGGAAGGTGGGTCAAAGGGACTTAATTGTCTAGACTTGACCTCTGTCTACCCCTGTATTGGGAATTGCGTGAAGATATGTTATGTATGTATGTTTATGTTTTATAATTATTGCTATGAGCTATGAGGAGTAAAAGTTACATAATGTTAAATAAATACATACATAGATAAGGCCAAATTCACATGCAAGATTGGCAAAGTAACTGGCAAATCACTTCGTTACTTTTAGAATCAAAAACAACGAAGGTACCAAAAACACCCAGACCAGAGAAAATGTAGAAAAATATTTTTCTGCATTGACCCGATCGAGAATCGAATCCGGGTCCTCAGATCTAGCAACACCATGAAAATCGGTGTAGACGCACGACCATGGAGGTCGTCAAATGTCACCCGATTAAAGAAAAAAAAATCTTCTCGTCATTCCCAATACTGAGGGAGACAAAATTTAGTTCCTTCAACCCGCCTTTCACCGAAGACATTTTGGGTCAACGTGACAGGTGGCGAGCCTGTCGCCGTCTTTATGTCCACACTAACGATATAAATTGTACATACATTTTTGAAAAAAAAAAAAACCCGTAGCTACGAGCCCACCACCTGGAGATCGATCTCGGGTCTCTATACTCGATTTCGGCTCACCCATAAATAAATAAATAAATATCTTCACGCAATTCCCAATACAGGGGTAGACAGAGGTCGAGTCTAGACAATTAAGTCCCTTCGACCCAAATTCCACCGAAGATATTTTCGGGACAACGTGACAGGTGGTGAGCCCGTCGCCGCCTTTCTGTCCAAGCCAACGATATAATTCGTACGTAAGTTTTGATGAATATATATATATATATATATATATATATATATATATATATATATATATATATATATATATATATATATATATATATATATATATATATATATATATATATATATATATATATATATATATATATATATATATATATATATATATATATATATATATATATATATATATATATATATATATATATATATATATATATATATAAGAATGTATAAACAAACGGCGAAAGAAAGAAAATATTATTCTTAATCATATTTGCACGAATTTCTATTGCAATTTAAAAAAAATGCACTTCCTCTGAAAATTTATCGGTTTGGGGTCATATTTAATGTAGTGGAATAAAATTACTACCTATTGGCTGAAGCTCGAGATACGAAGAAACTGCGAATTCCCATATTTCATTTTCATTCAATTCTTTGAAAACGTGTTGGCTGTATAATGCATAAATCTAAATATGAATCTTATTTCTGAAGAATTTTCTTAAATATGCCTCACAATGGAAAACAAAAAAAAATGGTTTAATTTGGTTAAATTAAAGCAAATTCTCCTAAAGGTAGAGACCAATGTCCTGGAGTGGACTTTAACAGTGAGTGAGTGATAGAGTAAATTAGAAAGTTTAAAACCTTGGAGTGAGGGTACCATAAGCATTCAAGAATCGTAAGTTTTTTTTTACTTGTTACAAAGGTGGACCAACATAAAGGAGGAGGAGGAAGATGGGATATGAGGAGGAGAATTGGAATACGAGCAGTTGCCGTGGCTGATATACTTTTTTTTTATAGAAAAGGGAGGCAAACGTGCAGGTGGCTCACGTGATGGTAAGTGATTACCGCCGCCCATGAACACCCGCAATACCAGAGGTATAGCAGATGCGTTGCCGTCCTTCGAGTGCCCCTCCCCCATAATTGGGGGAGGGGAGTTCGTAGACCTCCAGTAACCTGCACTCACCAGACGCAACGCAAAAGTTTGTTAGACTTCTACTTCACGCCGGTATTCTGTGAGGTCGTGGTACTTCCCCGGTCGAGCCTGCCCATTCATGCAACAACAAAAGCTGATGCGTGGCTCTACCACTGTTAATCCGAGTAACTTATCATCTCCACCTCACAAGATATACAATATATATATATATAATATATATATATATATATATATATATATATATATATATATATATATATATATATATATATATATATATATATATATATATATATATATATATATATATATATATATATATATATATATATATATATATATATATATATATATATATATATATATATATATATATATATATATATATATATATATATATATATATATATATATATATATATATCACAAATTCTCAGAATTCAAGTTTTGCGTCCAATGACCTCAATAGTCACTTCTCTTCCACTTCATCTTTGTGTCTTTCGATCAAAACTTCAACTCTACAGGAACTTAACTCCATGCCATTGTTATCCAGTAAATCTTTTAACCTTTGTCCAGTGACAGAAGAGGATACCCGAAAAGTTGTTATATCCATAAATTCTACTGCAGTCGGCCATGAAGTGAGTAGAGCTATACTACTTCTCATACTCGACCAAATTACTCCAGTTCTCACATCATCAACTTCTCACTGTCTTCTGGTGTTTTTCCAAAATCATGGCTCAAAGCATTTGTTCTATCACTAGCCAAAGTTACAAATCCATCGCTACCTTCTCATTTTAGACCTATTTCTATACTGCCGTATCTTTCTAAAGCTCTTGAGTCAATAGTACATAAACAAGTCTCTTCTTTCATCTCTGATTGCAACTTCCTAAGCACATTTCAGTCTGGCTTTCATCCAGGCCACAGCCCTACTACAGCCTTACTTAAAATAATTGAAGACTCAAGAGAGGGCATGGACCAGTCGCATCTGACTGTACTTGTCCTTATAGATTTTTCCAACGCATTTAATTGTGTCGACCATGACCTTTTACTTAGTTTACTTTCACGGCTTAATTTCTCTTCTTCGTCACTGGACTGGTTTTCCTCCTACCTTCGCGGACGCCAACAGGCTGTCAGAACAGGTCAAGACATGTTTGAATGGTTAACTTAACTGTGGGTGTTCCGCAGGGCGGTATTTTATCTCCTCTCCTCTTTTCACTGTTTATTAATCTTCTCACCAACCATCTTCAATGTTCTTACCACCTTTACGCGGACGATCTTCAGTTATACTCGCAAGCCACCTATGGTGATGTTAGCACTGCTATTTCAAGCGCAAATGTTGATCTGAGACGTATCTCACTATGGTCGAAGCGTTTTGGGCTTATGGTAAATCCCAATAAATGCCAAGCCATCATCATCGGTGGCCGTCGGCTATTATCTCGACTCAGCATGTGTGAATTACCACCGATTCAGTATGAAGACTGCGTAATTCCATTCTGTGCTAGTGTCAAGGACTTGGGTTTGATAATTGACCAATCTTTTACCTGGACTCCGCATGTAACAGATATATGTCGCAAGGTGACAGGCATACTTCGTTCCATCTATCGTCTTAAAGCCTTTCTGCCGTCTTCTACTAAACTCCTTCTTGTTCGGTCTCTTATTTTTCCATTATTCGATAATGCTGATGTCTTTCTTACTAATATCTCCCAAGAGGTACTGAAATAGTTAGAGAGATTACTTGATAACTGTATACGATTTGTCTTTAGTCTGCGCAAATATGACCACGTATCAAACTTCCGACTTCAATTAAAGTGGCTTATTTTTTATGTATTTAAATTTTTATCATCTTTCAAGCATTAATTTAATGATGCCTAAACGTTTTTGAATAATGAAATTTGATTATGCAATTTTATTGATTTTTAAAGCATATTTATGCTGAACTTTTATGTTATTAAATTAAAGAGAAAAAGGTCGCGGGTTCGAATCCCGCCCGTGTCAGTTGAAATTTAAATTTTTTCTCTTTAATTTAATATCACGACACTTGAATTAATAAAACCTGGTATTGCAAATCATTATGATTTATATTATGTAACATATCCATATATTAATTATGAAATCACGATAGTGTTCATCACGAGAGTGGTTCGGTGATTGGAATTCAAGTCGAGAGAACCGAGATACATGCCTAGGTGGTAGGCTCGGAGCAATAAGTTTTTTCAAAACATATGTAAGATTTATATGGTTGGCTTCCACATAAAGATGGCAGCATCTCATCACCTGTACGTTGTCCCATAAAAAAAGTCTTCGGTGAAAGATGGGTCGAAAGGATTTATTTGTCTAGACCTATAACTACCCTACTACTGGGAATAGCGTGAAGATATATTTAAATAAGTTATCGCAGACGATTAAATGATCATTACTTAAAAAATAAATAAAAGCTGGTATTAATGCAACTTATTATCATTTACTTTATACGTACATACACACATACATTACATTATATACATTATAAATTGTAATTAATTATATTGCATATGTACTTAAATTCATAACCTCTTCAGTCATCCAATGTAAGAAGTGTCTGGGAATACTATCGCCAATCCAATTGCCAAGCGTGGCGATTATGGCAAACCTGATTTGTTAATATGTCTATGGAAGATGCTAGTATAAATTTATTGTAAGAAAGTGAAGAAAAAGAAGGCATATTAACTACAAATAAACATATTATTGCTAAGAACGCGTATTAAACTGCTATAAAATTGTACCTCACCTGAAATTTCATAAAATTCTACGTCTGCTGCAGACTTCATTCGTACCGTAAATATTATTAGAGCCTTTAGCGTACGGTGAAATAGGTCATAAAAATCTTATCAACCGTTATACATTTCCCCTATGAATTTTTAAGAGACGTGATGAGCAAAATTTTACCGTTGACTTGCAAATGTTTATTTTACTTAAATAATCTTATACTGTACTAGCTGTCAACCTGCGGCTTCTCCCGTGTAAGTAAAGATAATGAAATAAAAATATCTTCACGCTATTCCCAATAAGTCCTTTCGACCACATTCCACTGAATCCATTTTTTGGGACAACGTGAGCCCGTAGCCTCTATAATTCCAAGTCAACGATATAAAAATTGTACATAAGTTTTTGAAAAAACCTATGGGTACGAAAAGCCTTGGGGATCGAACTTGGGTCTCTTGACTCAAATTCCAATCACCCAACCATTCGTCGAGACAATCGATGTATGCTCGGCTGTGTAAGTAAATATGTTATTATAAAACTTAATTTCACGATTCCGCAAGCAATTGCATTTTATTATAGTTAATTTCCACAAAGTATCACCTAAATGTATTAACTGTGGTAATTAACATGGGTACGCAAATATGTATGACAATGTACTGTCGAAAATTGTGGTGAATTCATAATTCATAAATGTAATCAACACATTACGTACCATATTTTATACGTATAAACCCAGAAATTACAATTTTTCATACAAAACTAAACCTTTAATTCTTCTCTTTTAAGAGGGCAGTTTTGTCAAACATTTTTTGGAATATATGTAAAATCATTTATAACATATTTTCATTAATATATGAATAAATATTAATAAATGATTTTCTCTATTCTGTATATGCTATTAAAATTGCGTATTAAAGTAAGTAAAAGTAGGAGTCTATGAATGCCCATAGAAGGACACAAATCGTTCATAAATTGTAGAAAGAACTATCGGTACCAGCCTCCTACTTAGTCAACGAACTCGTGTCTCTTGACTAGATTTCCGATCACCCAACTCAGCTATCGTGACTTTCAGTGATGAGCACATTTTTTTATTTATTACAAAGTATATATACAGTAAATATCGCCAGTGATCGATATGTTTCTTTCAGTTTGGAAGTTCCATATGCAGGATACGCTGTTATATATTTCTCATGGAACTTGCACGAATTTCTAAAGCCAAGCTACAATCTAAATACATTTGTAATGATAGTCAAATCTTGTTAGTAGTCAATGGAGTTTTCAAGTCTTCACGGAAAAAAAGGAATTCTATTCGTACTCCGGTAATTTTAATTCGAATTACGGAACCTAGCTTTGCTTCTCAGAAGGAATTCCTCCTGGAGAAGCGGTTTGGACACTAGGATAGCGACATGCTTCCCATCTAATGTCATTGTCTTAAAAATAAATAAAGAAATTTGGTTGAAAGGGCAATATTGCCTACACCTCTGACAGTATTAGGGGGCGTCCATAAATTACGAGAGGTGTTTAAGGGGGGGAGGGGGTCGAGTCAAATCTCATCTAATCTTACGTTGGAGAGAGGTGGTGTCTCGGCAAATATCACGCAATTTTTTTTCTTTTTTTTTATAGAAAAAGGGAGGCAAACGAGCAGGTGGCTCACGTGATGTTTAGTGATTACCGCCGCCCATGAACACCCGCAATACCAGAGGCTTAGCAGATGCGTTGCCTCCCTTAGAATGCACCCCTCCCCCATAATTGGGGGCGGAGGGTATGTGGGCCACCGGTTACCTGCACTCACTAGACGAAACGCAGAAGTTTGTTAGACTTCTACTTTACGCCGGTATTCTGTGAGGTCGTGGTACTTCCCCGGTCGAGCCGGCCCATTCATGCAACAACAAAAGTTGATGCGTGGCTCTACCACTGCTTTCTGATTGAAACAAAAAAAAATTATACTATTTTACTGAAATTCAGATGATTTTACTGAAAATCATATGGACATGTTGGTTCCATGACCGTCCATGATTCTCCATGGATTGAATTAGAATATATAATCTTTTTTTAATCACAGTAGTTACGATTTAAATATTCTATTGTTAAAATTTTATAACACTTATAAGTGAACTCTCAGCGATATTGATTTCTAGTCTTACCTAGTCGGAAATAAAAGCACGAAGGAATTTTTTTTCTTTTTACAATAACAATCCAACGCGGTTACGTAAGAAACCCACATTTTGAAAAATCTTACGTGAGATTGGGGGTTGGGGGAGGGGGTTGAATAAAATCTCACGACATCTCACCAGGGGGGGAGGGAGGGACAGAAAATTCAAAAGAACACCTCGTACACGTAATTTATGGACCCCTTACGAAATACGTAAAAATAAAAAGGGTCATATCATGCAATAGACAGTCCGCTTTTATAATAACAAACTTCACGTCTAGGGAAATATTCAAAACATATTTCACAACACGTGGCACTGTTAAATATTTACGTTGTTCGGTACTTCCGTAACCGATCTGTTTGCTTTGGTAGAAAGAAAACGTTTTGTACGATATTCTTCGCTTGGGCATGAAGACGGCGGCAGGCTCACCACCGGTCACTTTGTACTAAAGAATTTCTTCGGTGAAATGTGGGTCGGGAGGACTTAATTGTCTGGATCACTGTCTACCCCAGTATAGGAAATAGAGTAAAGATTTGAGAACCGAAACCAAGTATTAAAACTGCTACCAATAGGCTCTACTCTTATATTAAATAAGTTAAAACAATTCCAATTCCAAATAAGCTATCAACATATGCGGAATTTCAAAACTTAGTCTTCGTGAAGAATAGATTCAACTGGTTTGGGAGAAGTTTCACATTTTGAGTATTTTATTAACATTGTATTCTAAAATATTTTAACAATCAATCACAAATTAATAAACCTATAATCATTAATTCTCTAGACCTCTGGCTACTCTAATATTGGAAATGGCTATACTGGTTATATATTTTTTTTTATTTTTAGACATTCCATTATTAGAAACGCCGCCGTCAGTTTAAATATTTATACTTATTTCATATCTCAATCACCCTGATAAATGATATTACCTCCGACATATCCGAAACTAGTCAGTACCTACATTAGACACGAATTTACCCGACTAGTATTCCTGTTAACCACTCCAACTAAACTGCAATTCTTGTGTCTGGACTAAGTTTACGACAATAGTCGAATGGCGGGCTCGAACCAGCAACGTCGTTTCGCAGCTTATACCCTAAACCGTTAGGCTATTGCCGCTTTACAATAATTTTACTAAGAGTAAATACAAGATAGTTAAAATTGTATAAAAAACAAAATGTCGAAAATCGGTTATAGCAAAATAAAATTTCAAGCTGGACGTTAATTTTTAAGAACCTACTTAACAATCTTGAAGTAACTTGACAGGAAATTGACAGAATGTCAAAAGAACTCAATGTCCGCTGTCTGCCTCTTTTATAAATTTAATAATATTGAAGCTTAGAAAGTGCAGAGTTTGTGATCACAGTGTCGAAACTAGAAGAAAATATAACCAGAAGTTACGTCACGATAGCCGAGTGGTTGGGTGATCGGAATAGGAATTTAGAGACGCGAGTTCGATCTCCAGGTGGCAGGCTCATACCAATGGGTTTTTTCAAAAACCTATGTACGATTCATATCATTGGCTTAAACATAAAGACGAACACGGGCTCACCGCCTGTCACGTTGTACCAAAATATCTTCGATAAATATCTACCCCTGTAATGGGAACGGCGTGAAGATATATTTTTTTTGCCAGAAGTTAGTGTATAGTTAGTATTATGGTAGTAGTCTAGAAGTTAGTGTATATTATTATCAGTATATAGTAGTTGGTAGTGACCGCTAAGCTAAATATTTTTGTGAAATGAATATTTGTACTCAATTAATTTGCTTTAAGCATATAAATGTTTACATACATTTGTCGATCCCCGTGGACGAGTGGCGTGAACCGGTTGTCATGGTGTCGCCAGCATGAGGTTCCGAGTTCTATTCTCTTTCGAGTTAATGTAGAAAACACCTTTTATACATTTTTATTCTGATGATACCTCTTTAATATTTAAAATCAAAAGACATGTTGTTACACTTGACGAGGTAAATGATGATATGTAAAAAATAGTAGACAGAGGTCTGGTCTAGATAATTAAGTCCATTCGACTCACCCTGCACCGAAGATATTTTCGAGACAACGTGACAAGTGGTAAACCCATCGCCGTCTTTATGACCAAGGAAACCATCTAGTTTGTACGTAAGTTTCTGAAAAAGCCATTGGTACGAGCTTGCCACCTCCAGGCAAGTCCTTTGATCTCGAGTCAAGAGACCCAGAGATCTCCAGATCGAACTCGGGTCTCTTGACTCGATATTCCTCTGCTATCGAGGCTATCTATATATGAATTATAAAAAAATGTTAGCCAAAAAAAAGGATGCCTACGGAGTTTCTTTCGCATGTTTCTACTCCGTTAGAGGAAACGGTGGTAGATTAAATATTACTATTAATAGACGAATGTAAATTCTTATATCGATGAATAAATGATTTGATTTGATTTGGTACCTCTTCCGGCCGTAGCCGACTTTGCTATAATTGCCACGTTTGGCAAGCCGGTTGGCGATCAAAATACCAGACACTTTGCTCCTTTAGCACTGCAGCCCTTCATCGGTCTATTAAATTTTTGACTAATATTGTTCGATGGATATGACGCCACCTGTCTGTAGCCAATGAAATTTCGAAGACTTTTTCTTAAGTCGCCTCCTAAAATGCTCTTAGTAAGAAAGGTGGTGGTAAGGTTTAACGCCTACACCAAAATAGAAATCGGTTTATTTAAATAAACAAATACTAAGACGTGAAAATTCTCTGAGCTAAATTTCTGTGTATAAATGAGTGAAACTTTGCTTTTATGCACGAAATATTTGCGTAATTCATGTTAATTTAAAGTATTTTAATAAATTATATTAGTGTTTTCATAATACAGGTATTCCAATCTCACAAAATGATTAGGTACTCTAGCTAATGTTGCTGAAAATGTTATATAACGTAACTTGTAACGTAACGTCTAGATAGCAGAGATATTATAAAATTGAAAATGCAAAATCTGGTACATTATAAAATTTTAATAAGAATTTATTTATTTGGCAATTTAATTATGTTCAAGTTTCGCTTACATTTTTGACATTGCATAAAAAAATTTAAGTCACGATAGCCAAATGGTGGGTGGTCGGAATTTCGAGTCAAGAACTAATTTTATTACAGTTCAGCACTAAATAAAAAATAAAAAAGACATTATAGAAAATAATTTTTGCTCCGCTTTGCTGTCGCTGTAACTTTGCCTATTTGGATAAGAATTATGAAGCAATTTGTAGACTATTACATTATTTTTCTTTCGACTTCTTTAATATCATTCGGGCTTTGCGTGATTTTCATAATTCTAAAGATACAAAGGACTTTATTATAAATTACGGTGTGGTAAAGGTATAAGAATATTCCACTTTAATCTTCCCGGGGGCGTTGTAGGTAATAACTAAGAGTATACGGGAATAGGCCTTGAGTCCTGGCAACCAAGAGATGGCAGGATAACCATCTCGAAAAATATCAAGTCTGGTCCGATAGACCAATCGATGATGGGTAGGAGGGTATGAATTACAATGGATTTTGGATGGCAATAGTCGAAACCTTGGCCAAGTTTGATAATTATGGCAAATCCCTCTTACAGAAGAGACCTTTGTCTTTCAGTGTATTTTTATATTTTACAGTGTTATTTACTTGTATGTATGAATAAGAACAGAATTCCAAACCTTTTAATGTCAGCAGTTATAAAAAAGAATAATTTTAAGAAATGAATAGAAGTATTTTGTTGGATTTTATGTATGTATAATATTAAGTACAAAAAGAACCAGAAAATGTAGTAACAACTTGCACAATGACGCCCTCAATCGATAGATAAAGGTTGCTGAAAATCATTATTTGTAGCAAAAAAGAAAGAAGAAGCAGAATTTTGATGCAAGTAAGGCAAATTTTATGATTAAAAACTCGATAACTTCTAGGTTATCGAGTTTTTAATAGGACCCTGCCTTCGAAGTCGAGGGTTGTGGGTTCGAAAGCTTCTAGATGCAAACAGCTTAACTACTCGATTCATCGATTATTATACGTATATTCGAACAATTGCCTATGTAATATTCATATATGAATGTAAATATATTTCGAAAAGTTTTCATTGACCTGTGCCTACCTTAGTGAGGGAAATTGCGTGAAGATATATTAAAATAAGTAACTAAATGCAAAAACTTCTTAGATATTTGAAATATAGAATGTAGCCTGTAGATATTAAAACATTACAAGAACCTATATAAAATGTTTAATTCCATTACTAAATAAATTTATAATGACCATTCAACATAAAACGGCTGTTAGGTTCATTAAATAATAAAGCAGAATAAGACAGAGTTTTCAATTATCTACGAGTAGGACCCGAACCCGGGTCGATATATATATATTTATGTATATATATATATATATATATATATATATATATATATATATATATATATATATATATATATATATATATATATATATATATATATATATATATATATATATATATATATATATATATATATATATATATATATATATATATATATATATATATATATATATATCGATGGATGCACATGGCACAGAACCGCTCTGTGTGGCAATCTTTTAAATCTGCAGGCTTTTCGTAATACTAATGCAGAAGGATAGAGAAGAAGAAGGGTAAGTCTTGTCTCAGCCTAAGGTTAGAAGAGATCGCTCTTTAGCGATACGACCACTAGTATTACGAAAAGCCTGCAGATTTAAAAGATTGCCACACAGAGCGGTTCTGTGCCATGTGCATCCATCGACTCCCCGCAACACTATGCTGATCCTTACGGCTGTGTCGGTTACCCTGGTTCTATATATATATATATGTATATATATATATATATATATATATATATATATATATATATATATATATATATATATATATATATATATATATATATATGTATATATATATATATATATATATATATATATATATATATATATATATATATATATATATATATATATATATATATATCTTCACGCAATTTCCCTCACTAAGGTAGGCACAGGTCAATGAAAACTTTTCGAAATATATTTACATTCATATATGAATATTACATAGGCAATTGTTCGAATATACGTATAATAATCGATGAATCGAGTAGTTAAGCTGTTTGCATCTAGAAGCTTTCGAACCCACAACCCTCGACTTCGAAGGCAGGGTCCTATTAAAAACTCGATAACCTAGAAGTTATCGAGTTTTTAATCATAAAATTTGGTTTTACTTGCATCAAAATTCTGCTTCTTCTTTCTTTTTTGCTACAAATAATGATTTTCAGCAACCTTTATCTATCGATTGAGGGCGTCATTGTGCAAGTTGTCACTACATTTTCTGGTTCTTTTTGTACTTAATATTATACATACATAAAATCCAACAAAATACTTCTATTCATTTCTTAAAATTATTCTTTTATATATATATATATATATATATATATATATATATATATATATATATATATATATATATATATATATATATATATATATATATATATATATATATATTTATATATATATATATATATATATATATGTATATATATATATATATATATATATATATATATATATATATATATATATATATATATATATATATATATATATATATATATATATATATACTTATATTAAAATAAGTAACTAAATGCAAAAACTTCTTAGATATTTGAAATATAGAATGTAGCCTGTAGATATTAAATCATTACAAGAACCTATATAAAATGTTTAATTCCATTACTAAATAAATTTATAATGACCATTCAACATAAAACGGCTGTTAGGTTCATTAAATAATAAAGCAGAATAAGACAGAGTTTTCAATTATCTACGAGTAGGACCCGAACCCGGGTCGATATACATATATTTATATATATATACATATATATATATATATATATATATATATATATATATATATATATATATATATATATATATATATATATATATATATATATATATATATATATATATATATATATATATATATATATATATATATATATATATATATATATATATATATATATATATATGTATATATATATATATATATATATATATATATATATATATATTTATATATATATATATATATATATATATATATATATATATATATATATATATATATATATATATATATATATATATATATATATATATATATATATATATATATATATATATATATATATATATATATATATATATAAATCTGCAGGCTTTTCGTAATACTAATGCAGAAGGATAGAGAAGAAGAAGGGTAAGTCTTGTCTCAGCCTAAGGTTAGAAGAGATCGCTCTTTAGCGATACGACCACTTACTAGCTAATAAATAAAAGAGTCAATATTTAAAAAATACTACACACACATCAATATATTTTTAATGTAGCTTGCTCTATCGCATAAAGGACAGTGCAAAGTAATGTGTTTAATTAGTTTAACAAACCGTGGATTTTCAATTTAACGCCGACTGCGGGGTGTATTTTTATGGTGCTCAGTGAGTTCACGAGTGTTACCTGTACCATGCGGATATATCTATAACTTAGGATGATATATTACACACTGAATGAAGTTCAAGTCACGATAGCCGAGTGGTTGGGTGATCGAGATTCTAATCGTAAGACTTGTGTTCGATCATCGCAGACAGGTTTTTTCAAACATTTAAGTACAAATTATGTCGGTGGCTTGGATATAAAGACGGCGGTAGGGTCACCACCTGTCACGTTGTCCCAAGAAATGTTTTCGGCGGAAGCAGGGTCGAAAGGACTTAATTGTCTAGACCTCTGTCTACTCCTGTATTGGGAATGGCGTGAACTGATTGCATAAACTTGCGGTATGATGTATTTGCATGGTGTCTGGTACTGCGATCGCAAATCCGCTTACTGAACATGATGATTACGTCAAATCCTATATCCTGCAGAGGAATTTAACCTATAGGCCTTTCGTTTTAATAATGGAAGAGAATGATATCATAAATTATAAAAAAATCATGAAAACATAACGTATTAAATTGCAAAAAACCAATTATGTAATAAATAATTGACGTTTTTATAAACATTTTCATTTCACTAGCTTAACTTTTGAAATATATTTAGTATATAAAAACTTATGTAATAAGCCGTTGGTTTTACTTCTTCTTCTTCTTCATTACAGCCTATCAAGAGTTCACTGCTAAACATAAGCCTCCCCCAAAGCTTTCCACAAGGAACGATCCCCAGCCACATTTTTACAAGTCGTCACTCCATCTTACGGGGGGTCGTCTTACACTGTGTTTACCTATACGAGGTTGCCACTCGAGAACCTTTCTTCCCCAATGGTTGTCAGTTCGTCGAGCTATGTGGCCGGCCCAATGCTACTTCAGCGCGCTGATCGTTATGACTATGTCAGTTACTTTAGCTATCTTAGTTTTACTTATAAAATAAAATAAAAAATAGTATTAGTTACATAATAATAGTTAAACATAGTATAGTCTTACCTTCCTCACATACTATCCATTGTACTTATTGTACTTCCTTTTGTATGCGCTACAATATTTTAAACCCATATATGGCTATTAGACATTTTTCTTGATACCGAGTTTATCCTTCCTTTGACTTCCATTGACCCTAAGGGATCAAGGGACATAAAAGCAAGGACGGGAACAATATTACATTTTCATTATTATCTTCTATAAATGAAAATATCATAAAGAACTTTAGAAGGCTGTGTCTACAGCTTGTTCGTATATATACTGGGTTAGAGGTTTAGACAATTAAGTCCTTTCGACCTACCTTCCACCGAAGCCTGTTTGGGGCAATGTTACATTGGTCATTCCATTACTATAGTGATAGAATGACCTCCTTTCTGTAATCAGTTTTTTTTTAAGTTTAAGTATATAATAAATAAATATCTTCAAGCAATTCCCAATACAGGGGTAGACAGAGGTCTAGTCTAGACAATTAAGTTCCTTTGAACCACCTTCCACCGAATATATTTAAGTTTAAGTGCTGTACAATATAGTGGTGCCCAAGTCTACGGTATACACTTACATATATTTAAATAGATATTCATAATCATAATCACAACGGCTTATAAAAATCCGCTGTGGGCCTTTCTCTACAAGTGAATTAGTCATAATCGCTACGCTTGGTAAGCGCACTGGCGATCGCAGTACCATATACCTTACACCGTAATCGCTGCTAACCGTCACTGGTCACCTAAAATGCGGTCTGGTATTTATTGATTTTGTTGCCTCGCCATACATCAGTAGTCAATTGCATTTTCAAGGCTCTCACGACACCCACGGGAGAATAGGAGGAGATATTATTATTACATTCCATTAGATATAAATATAAACATCATTGACTCCAGACAAACATTTTCGTTCATCACTCTAATGCTTGCCGATAATTATATAAAAAATTAAAGAAATATCTTCAATTCCCAGTACAGGGGTAGACAGAGGTCTAAACTAAACAGTTACGTCCCTACAACCTATCTTTCACCGAAGATATCTTTTTGCCCATAACACACTTCGAAAAAAGGTAATAATAAATATTGAATGTTAAAAAAAATGCATCGGTACTAATACCATATTACAGTAGTGCATTAACTATGTTTCTATTAGACTTCAAGCATGATCCCTGAAGGGGTAGACAGAGAGAACAGATAGCAAAGTATCATTATAATATTTTACCTGTTTTAAATTCAAGACATGACACAAGTTTCATATGCACTACGCTTATGAAAGTAGTTGTTTCCTACTTGTTGTTAACGTTTAAAGATAGGTTTAGTTTTTGCTTCTTTATTATTTCTGGGTAACATGTTCCAGAGTCTTACTGCATTTGAAATGAAAGAATTGTAAGAGAAGACCGTGCGACAGAAAGGAACATGAAGAGTTAGATTTTCCGCGGAACGGAGACATCGGTTGCGAGAATCGCCCTGATACTGAAATTGCGTTGTGACGCTACGTCGCTTGATTTGTTTGTTATTAATATTGACGCCATTCCACCACGATGGCATGGCGTCATAGTGACAAAGTAGTCAGTTATAGACTACAACCAAGCAATTGACTGTTATATACAAAATTCGTTTAAATGCCAGTATCGGGAATTACAAAAAACAATTTAAGAAGCTTTAAATAAGCTTTAAGCTAATATGCTTTTTAATAGGAGTAGCTTTTATTTTTTATACCTCACATAGGACACAGGTTTTAGTGATCGCAGGAAATGAACAGCTTAGTCTACCCATTAGCTACCAGGTCAGGTATTCTTAACCTAGGTCGTATCCAACAATGTGGTAGTCAGAGGCTCAGGCAATTTAGTTTCTCACATTTCACAGGAGCTTATTTAGGTCAATCTAAATGTTAATAAGTCTTCAAATTATTTGATTTTGATTTGCAACTTCTGCTGTACTATGAAGGACCAGGCTACAACTGGGCAAGACCATGGGCTCACAGAATACCGGTTCGAGTTAAGATATGTAATTTTTGTGTCTCGATTGGTGAGTAAAGTAGGCCCACAGTTCTTACCCTCCTCTTTTCCTCTTTTCCTGTCCTATCCCATTTCCTTTCATAAGATAAGTAAACTAGTAGTTATTACCTCTGGTTCTGTTAATAATTATAGGCTAGACTACGGTAACCTTACATACATACACACATACGTACATGTATTCATACATACATACATACATTACGGCTTTTTAAAGTACCCTGCAGGACATGGCCTCTCCCACCTTAAAATAAGGGTAATCTTACAAACACCTAAACCTATTGGTGGTTAGCCATCACCTTACACAAAATTAAAAGAACGTATCTTTAGAGGACTATAATGAAAAATAACTTAATAACCATTATTAAGTTACATTTTGTAGATAACATAAAAAGTATTTTAGAGTCATAAAGAACATACACAATAATTGAACTTTCAATATGAGGTTTATATTACTAAAAGCGTTCAGATGAAAAAGTAATTTATGTTTACTTAATTTTAGACGGTCGTAAAGTATACATTAACCTATTGTAATAAAGACGAATTTTCTGTGTAATTTTAATGTAATGTTAATGCTTCGCTCGATCTCAGATCTCATCAGTCCCACAAGAAGGAGTATGACAAATGACGACAGATTATCTGAAAGAACGCCTTAGAACCACGAAAATGTGGATGAGGTATTTATCGTTTTTAAAACATGAAATAAGTATTAGGTTATAAATTACCTTTTAGAATCAATAAAATACTCGATTATAATATCTAATAGCATTCTTAGGACTGTGTATGTTTATTAGCGTAAGAATATACCACCTCCTTTATTATAATATTCACCTCGAAAAATATAAGATAAATATTCAACCAACTGTGGCAAGTAGTCTTAGTGCGAGGAGTCTGATACTGAGATCGCCGATCCGCTTCCCGAGCGTGACGATAATATAAACCTTCATAACGGGGAGGACAGTGTCTGGCTACGACTTCGGACCTTTGGATGCGATGTGTGTAAGTCTGTATTTTTAAAACTTAAACCGTAATAATTAGCCAGATTTATTTCGTAAAAGAAAACGCGAAGGATAAAATAACAACAAATTCGTTTGTTTTTGTATAAATATATTAATAAATTAAAGTATAATTAAATAAACGAATAAACTAGTGCATTATATACATAATATATATTTTATACTAAATTGAGTTTATTTATATAAGTCACGATAGCCGAGTGGTTGGGTGGTCGGAATTTCGAGTCAAGAGACCCGAGTTCGATTCCCAGGTGGCAGGCTCTTAGCAATGAGTTTTTCCAAAACTTTTGTACGAATTATATCGTTGGCTTGGACATTAATACGGCGACGGGTTAATCACCTGTCACGTTATTCCGAAAATAACTTCGGTGGAAAAAGGGTCAAAGGGACTCAATTTTCTAGACTAGACCTATGTCTACCCCTGTATTGGGAATTGCGTGAAGATGTTTATTTATTTTATTTTACAATAACCGTATAGCCCTACTCCTCCGGGCATTGTACCAAGATCACTCGCTGCATTCAATGTTGAAATGTAAGAGTAAGCGTTGAATGAGAAATGTACCATATTTCATATAGTCCTGAAGTATTTACACCTCCATGGCCACTAGCTTAATAAGATAATGACGTGGTCTCCTTTAATTAATCCATTCATTAATTATGTTTTTGTTAAGTTTGTACGTTCCTCTACTGTAGCGAAATGAAAGGGCATTAATCATCCACTTTAGTTAACGTTATACATGTTTATAATGTAATTCAGATTAGTGGTTTATACTTTAATTTGGTTTTTTAATTTTTTTTTATAGAATAGGTGGGCAAACGAGGAGGAGGTGGCTCACGTGATGTTGATTACCGCCGTCCATGAACACCTACAATACCAGAGGAACAGCAGATGCGTTGCCGGCCTCACACGTCTTATATTAAAAATACTTGCAATGTGGTTACTGCGTCAGAATTTTTCTACGCCTTTGTTCCCGTAGCTGTCGTCACTGTCAACTCAGATTCCAAGACAGGACCACTAAAACTATAACATCCAACAGAGCTTTAAATTATATATCGGTTGGCGCCCGCGACTTTGTCCGTGTTAATGTAGATTTCAAAAAGGCGAGGATAGTAGCATTAACTGTCTTCAGTTTTCCACCTATTTCTATATCAAAACCGTTTCAACAATTTAGGCCTGAATTAATTTTTGTTCCAGTTGGGATGATAAGCCGTTATCCAGAATAAGTCTTTGCTTCATAGCAAAATATTTAGGTATATCTTATTTCTATTAAAAATGCGCCTAGTAATACTGGCATTGATATAACACTGGCAAATTATCTTCACAATACGACAAGGAGGTTTCGACAATTAAGTCTTTTTGAACAACCTTCCACCGAAGACATCTTTTGGGACAACTTGACAGCATGTGAGCCCGTAGGCGTCTTTTTGTCCTAGTGAACAATATAAATAGACCATAATTTTTTTTTAAACCAATTGGTATGAGCCTGCCACCTGGGAATGGAACTCGGGTCTCGTGACTCGGATTCCCATCTCTCAACCACTCGGCTATCGTGACTTACAACTCCTTGTATGCCTCTGTCTACCCCTGTTTTGAGAATGGCGTGAAGATATTTTTTTGACGACAGGGAGCAGAAACTTTATTAAACGTACATCTTAAATATGTATCAGAGTACCGTCTTAATTAAATACATTTATCTTGGTAGTCCGTTCGGTTACCAAAGACAGAAACCTAATTATGCCGGTCCCTAACTCGCGTGCATAAACTATGAAGCTAGGAGATAAATGTCTATGGTATGTAAACAGAACCTTCATTATAACACAGTGTAAACAAAAAGAAATACTTCCAACCGTTGGTAGACGACAAAGGATTAAGGCTTACCATGCTGTTGAACTAAGCAAAAATGTTGCTGCGTCTTTAGTAAAATGACCAACTACGAATAACTTCTTATATCAAACACAAAGCAATGTTATTAATAATTCTTTAATTTTTTACTGGGTTTTTTTATATAAACAGAGGTGTAATAAAGTGTATTGTATTCATCTCTAACCGAAGATTATTTGGGACAGCGTGACATCTGATGAGCGTGTCACGGTCTTATTGCCGAAGCTAATGATACAATATAATTACACATTTATTAACCATAATATTTATAATAGACGGCGACGGGCTCACCCTTATTAAACAATAGTAATCATAAGTGAAATGTCATAGTAAATAATTTGTATAAGTTAAATTATATTTCTAGTTTTATGAAAGAATACGAAATATACCAAACCAAGAAATAATTGTATAGGTAACCAACATAAATACTCCATACAACTCGCATCCCTAACGTTTTTAGAATGCTGTGGCGCTAGTTCAATATTCCTAGAAGTGTCTTATGCATACTCAATGGAATTGAATCAAAGAGAACTGTTAGCTTGACTTATATGAATTCCTTTGAAAAATTCTTTCTAAAAGCGCTGCATCAACTTTCTTAGTACATTTGATATAAGTAAGAAAATTTGACTTGAATTCATTTGTAAGCTTCACGGTTAATATTATTTTATTTATATTTGCGTATTTTTTTAAAACTGGGGTAGGTAAAGTCCTTTTGACCCACTTTTCATTGAAGCTTATTTGGGATAATGTAAAACAAACAACATACTTACACACACACATATATATATATATATATATATACATATATATATATATATATATATATATGTATATATATATATATATATATATATATATATATATATATATGTATATATATATATATATATATATATATATATATATATATATATATATATATATATATGTATATATATATATATATATATATATATATATATATATATATATATATATATATATATATATATATATATATATATATATATATATTTATATATATATATATGTAAGTATGTTGTTTGTTTTTAAACATCCGTAACAGGATGAAAATCACAAAAATGCTTCTAACCTCTAGCGGAATTTGAACCCCCAACCTTTAGCTTCGAAGGCGGGGTCACTATAGACTAGGCTAATGTTACAGGGATAACAATCATGCTTAATATATATGTAATTAAATAAAATAAGAAATAATATGGTTTTTGAAATTCTACTAAATTAAAGTACTTCTTCATAATACTACTTCCTAATAATTTCTTTTTTTGAAAAGGGAGGCAAACTAGCAGGTGGCTCACGTGATGGTAAGTGATTACCGCCGCCCATGAACACCCGCTATACTAGAGACATAACAGATGCGTTGCCGACCTTAGAGTGCCCCCAGAATTGGTGGAGCCCCCCTCCACCAATTCTGGGGGCCTCTGTGTGGGCCCCCGGTTACCTGCACTCACCAGACGAAACGCAGAAGTTTGTTGGACTTCTACTTCACGCCGGTATTCTGTAAAGTTGTGGTACTTCCCCGGTCGAGCCGGCCCATTCATGCAACAACAAAAGCTGATGCGTATGTGTCGTCACTATATTCACTTATTGTATTTAATTAAAGGGATTGGAGTAAACACTTCGTCGCGTGTATAGAGTTTAATAGCCGATTGATTCATACATAAAACAACATAAACATACCAACATTCTACGTACATACCAACAGGAATATGTTTTATTGACGATATTAGCAAATCTTATTTTTAGATGAAAAATATTTTTATTTGCAACAATACAGATGAAGTGGTTTTCTACAATTATCTGCACGTGATCTCCGAGCTGTCGACTCCTTGATAACCGGTGTGTACTCGACCACGAACGCCTTAAATTCTTACGATGCCGTAGATGATGCTGAAACCACAGAGTAAAATACTCCCGGAAATACACGTAATCGCTTCAAATTTTTTCATTAAAAACTGTCCTTTTTTCGCTACTCTAGTGATACGTGTCAGAAAAATATGAAATTCACTGTTGTTTAAAAGCATTCAGAAAATGGAACCGAACAAATTTAAGTATAGCTACATGATTTATATCCAAACAGACATGTTATTTACGTCTGCAAACTGCAATCTGATGTGTTATGCGCTACAATATTTTAAAACAGATCAGTTATATTTTTATACGTAATTTTTTATACGTTTTCATAATAAAAATATCTTCACGCAATTACCAATACAGGGGTAGACAGAAGTCTAGCCTAGACAATGGACAAGGGACTACGTGACAGGTGTTGAGCCTGTCGCCGTCTTTGTGTCCAAATAAATAAATATATATAAACATATATATATATATATATATATATATATATATATATATATATATATATATATATATATATATGTATATATATATATATATATATATATATATATATATATATATATATATATATATATATATATATATATATATATATATATATATATATATATATATATATATATATATATATATATATATATATATATATATATATATGTATATATATATATATATATATATATATATATATATATATATATATATATATATATATATAGTCCTTTCGATCCACCTTCACCATAGAATTTTTTTTGTGAAAATGATTGGTCGGATATCAAACACGGGAAAAGAAGCGAAAGAGGTATTTAAGGTGACACGTGACACTTGCCGATCTGTTCTCTCTGGCTACCCCGTCAGGGACTGTGCACGAATATAAGTAAGAAAGTAAGTATGTAGATTAGTGTATTGCATTAAGTCGACGCCAATATACATAAATACAGTACAAGCGTATAGCCTGTACTAAACCATTCGGTGCATTACTGTACATTGTGCTGTACTATAATAAGTTTGTACTGATTTTGTAAATACGAATAAGTAAAAATATATTAATTTCACTTATACTAATACCTTTAATTCATTTATTACCTAAAAAAGCTATAAGCGTTGAATTGGAAATAAGCGACCGAATTGAAAGCTTTCAGAACATGAGCTCGAAATGGAAACTGGAATTTTGGAAATTCGGGGAACGAACGGTCGTTAAGTCGGACGCTATTGCCCATAATACCAACATTCTAGACATTAATGCTCTCACAGACCGAACAATATCTCAGAAATGGCGTAGAAGTGTTTCAGGTTTTATTCCAAAAGAGAAAAAAGCTGTAATTCTTGATTAGTGATATTTGAAGTTGCTATTAATTTTTTAACTAAAGCTAAGTGTTAGAAATACTGTTCAAAACTTCTGCCTAACGACCTTAAATACAAAATCCTTTGTTCCAAAGTCAATATACCGATCTAATAATTTACATCAGATATTAAGAACTACACACGACATCTAGTTAAAAACTAGAATTTTCTATGATTTCTCAATCCGACGGTGATAACTAGACAATGAAGTCCCTTCGACTCACCTTCAACGGAAGATATTTTCGGGACAACGTGATAGGTGGTGAGCCTGTCGCCGTCTTTATGTCCAAGCCAACGATGTAATTCGTACATAAGTTTTTGAAAAACCCACTGGTACGAGCCACCTGGGGATCGAATTCGGGTCTATTGACTCGAAATTCCGACGACCCAACCACTCGGCTATCGTGATTTAAATAAAATAAAATAACTGCTACAATAATACTCAATCACAATTTAATTCACTAAATGCATACAGCTGCAAGCCCTGTTTTTAATAATACCCAAGTTTTCTGTTATCTGCTATTGTGAAGTTTGCGAAGAAGTCTGCGAAGTTTTACATAAATAAGAACTTTGAATACTGAATATTAATCTTAAAAGACACAAACACTTCATATTATTTCGTAAAATTTTCGTTTTTAAAAAGTCTATGTGCGAGGTATCTGAATTGCTAAACCTTTTACCATGAGTCGTGATTAGGCATATCTTCCCGATGGCCTTACGTCCTGTGGAGGACTTTAACAGGCCGTAATGTGTAGCACAAAGTAATTTTGAACTCTCCGCATGCAAAAATAAATGGCATACCTGGTCCAATGAGAAGAAGAGCACCACCCTCCCTCCGACAAATGCGTGCAATAATTCTAGTCGTCAAGTAACTCGTCGCCTATTAGGACCAGGTTTAGGGAGGGTACTGCGAAACATAAGGTCGCAGGTTAGGGCCCGCCATTCGACTATTGTCGTAATATATAATCACTCCAAATATTGCATTTTAGTTTATGTGGTTAACACTAATTTTAGTTACGTTATTTCTTATTGCGAATATTCTTAAAAAATACGAGTTTCCCTATGGGAGTGCCGACAGGAGTGAGAACTTATTTTACTTTTGGATAAAAATTTATTGTTATTTTTTTATTTATCTAGACGCTTTGGCGGTCTTCTATATGTACATGTATATATGCACACACTATAGCTGCGTAACGGTGTCGTGAATCTAGAGATCTTATTTCATCTAAAAATATACCACGCTAAAAGAACTTTTCACTTCAAAAAAGTACAGAATGCCCTACCACAGCCTACATTCGAAACCAGGTATCATATCATAGATCTCTAAAGTAATTGATTAACGACGTTATAACGTTTTACTGAATATTTTTACTATAAAATTTGTTTAATGAAAGTAGATAATTCACTCAGTAAAGTTTACTCGAAGGTTTTGACACGTAGGATGCAAGAGAAATCGGAAAGATTTCTATGGGAGGCACAATACGGATTTAGACCTGGTAGAGGATGCACGGATCAAATGTTTTCTCTGCGCATGATCACGAAGAAGCTTCTGGCTGCTAACCAGAAGATTTTCTGTGCTTTTGTGGATCTTGAGAAAGCATTTGATAAGGTTGTAAGGAAGAAAATGTGGGAACTGTTGCCGGGGTATGGTGTGGATGGTCGATTGCTAAGGGCTGTGCAGTCACTTTACTGTGACTGTAAAGCCTGTGTGCGGGTAGGGCATGACCTGTCACCCATGTTTAGCGTCCAAACGGGCGTAAAACAGGGTTGTGTCATGTCTTGCTGGCTGTTCATGCTGTATGTCGACAGCTGTTTACAGAAGCTGAAAGATAGCTGTTTGGATGTGAAATTGGGTGACATAAAAGTAAATTGTCTGCTACATTCTGATGAGGCAGTACTTATTGCACCATCAGAGGCAGAACTGCAGGCATTAGTCACGTGTATGAAAGAAGAAAGTGAAATTAATGGTCTCCGTTTGAATGCTAATAAAACTAAGGTTCTGGTATTTGAAAGGGACGAAGAAAGAACGAAGTGCGAAATTTGGGTAAATCAGGAATGTCTAGAACAGGTGAATGAAATTGTATACTTGGGGAGTGCGTTTAGCCGAAATGGAAGATGTGATTTAGATGTGGACAGACGTGTCGCTGCCGGGGACGAAGTCAATGGTCCCCTGACTGCGTTAATCAAAAGGCAAGGCGTTGTGAAAAGTGCACGCCTTGCAATACATAACGCAGTGTTGGTACCGACTTTGTTATATGGCAGCGAAACCTGGGTATACCAGAAGAAGCATTAAAGCAGGTTGAATGCAGTGCAAATGCGATCTCTTCGTAAAATGTGGCCGCACATTACACCTTACCATGGCCGACCGAAAGCGAAACGAAGAGATTCGCAATATGGCAGGTTTCAAAGATGACGTTGTCTCAAAAATTGATAAGGGCGTGCTTCGATGGTTTGGGCACGTTGAGCGAATGAGTGAAAACCGAATGGTGAAGAAAATATATAGCGCGAAAGTTAATAATTAAAGGTGTCGAGGTAGACCGAAACTAACTTTCAAAGACCATGTGAGCAAATTGCTCGAAGAGGGAAGGGGCAAAAGTACTCGGATACCTAGACGTGCATGTATGAAGAAGATGATGAATCTGAAAGAAGCGAAAGAAATATGTAGGGATAGTGATACTTGGCGATATGTTCTCTCTGGATACCCCGTCAGGGATTGTGCGTGAAGATAAATAAATAAATAATATATAAGATAATTCACTCAAGTTTATATCGGAACGAGCTTACTATAAGTACTTCTAAATTCCCGTAGAACTAGTTTTCCCTCTGTAACTCTAATAGTTTGAATCATGATATCCTCAACATATTTTTCCATAAAGAGTTTCACTAACGTGTTCGACTACAAGTTGCCTAGATCGAATAGTTTGGAAGTTATTTTAGTGGATACACGCGCGTACTTACCAGTGTGTATATGTGTGTGCGTTTGTGCGTTATTAAATGAAATGTTTGAAAACAGCGAGAAAGGAAAGTGAAAAAAAATGTGAGCCGTCATGGGACGCCTGGCAGATGTGAAATATCGTGTGTGTACAAGTAATATGCATAAAAGATAATATTATTACAGGAATGAAAAAATGAAGTATTAAGAAAATACTAATGAAAAAATGAAGTATTACGAATTTCTTACAGAAAATGGTAACTTTATTTAATAAGCATTTATTTACATTTGATATAAAAATTCGATATTAATATCAAGTGGCCACAATTTAAATATTTTCTCACTCTCTCTCTGTGACTTCAGTTATAGTTATATTCGATGTGTCCTCTGCCGGTATTACTGTTACGATTGGTCGATGATAACTAAACTACGTTACAAAAGTCCCGTAGTAGTAAAGTTCCGTTGTCCCGAAAATATCTTCGGTGGAAGGTGGGTCATAGGGACTTAATTATCTAGACTTGACCTATGTCTACTCCTGTATTGGGAATTGCGTGAAGATATTTATATATTTATTTATTACGTTACAAAAGTATTGGATGAAACATTATCAAGATAACTCACAATTACAGCATCTATAGTTGTTCCATATTTGCTAGAAGATTCTTTTGGATTGTTGTTGATTTGCAATTGAAATTCTTTTTGAAGAAATGTCATTAATGGCATTGATTCAGCTCTTGCAAATTTACATTAAAATCTTCAGCTAATTTTAATGGTAGTTTATATTTATTCGTTTTAAAAATTATTGAACCTTTTTGACTATAAGGAAATGACCTTTCATGTAAAAATGAAATCTTAATATAATTTACATAGTCACTAATATGAATATAATTAATTAAATGTAAAAAAGGGATTTCAGTGTTTAATTATAAACCTTAATTCTCAGTTAATAGGGTGTAAATTAGTATACCTTTGTATAGCCACGGCATGCGTCGCCACGCCAGAAATCGGTTTTACGTGCAGCTACAGATGTTTCACATCAAAAACATTTGTTTATTTATTAAAGTTTATTAAAAATATATATGCAGAAGGATCAAACATATACATTACTCTGACCCCAAAGTAAGTAGCACTTGTGTAATGGAATTAGGGACAGCAAAAATAGCACAAACACCCTGAACTAAGACAATACAGAAAAAATGGTTGTCTAAATTGAACATACTGGGATTTGAATTGGATCTAAAAGACGGGATCTAAAAGACGGTGACACAATGAAAAATGAAAAAATTTCAAAAACAACACATGTATTACTTAAAAAACAACAAAATTACAAAAAAAAATCGATAAAATCGTTCTCATCATTTTCGCACGACTTTCCTGGCTGTCGGCTAACGGGATGTAGAAGAATTGGATGTGAATCACATGCACGCGAAGCATGAAAGTCATGTTTTTCACTCGCAAAGACACTTAAATATACATTACAAATAAACATTACATTAATATCGGACGCGTTATCCCTGACAGGGTTTGCCAGAAAGAACAACCCGCCAACGGTCACGACGTTTACAACAATTCCTTTCTTTATTTTCTTTCTTTTTATCACCTTCTTAAAATCTTTACTATAGCCGAGTGTTAGGCTGGTCGGAATTCTGAGTCCAGAGCCCCGAGTTCGATCCCCAGGTGGCAGGCTCGTACTAATGGGTTTTTCAAAAACATATGAACGAATTATATCGTTGGCTTGGACAAAACGATCGGCTAGATCCCCTGGCTTTGGGAAGAGATGTTGCACCTCTTTGCATTTTCAAGATCTACTAAGGGGAGTGCTCCGAGGAATTGTTCAGATTAATCCCAGCTGCTGAACTCCACCATCGTACCTTACGGCATAGTAAAAAATTTCATCAAAACCACCTTGATGCTTCCGGTATTGCAGATGTTCATGGGCGGCGGTAATCACTTACCGTCATGTCACCTGCTCGTTTGCCTCCCTTTTCTATAAAAAAAAGAACTACCCATACCTGTATTTTGATAAATTTTAACTAATAAATGTGATGTCAAATTTATATGTAATTAATTAAATGTATCGTATTTATATTTACCAGTTGTAGCACACTGCGCATTAAGAAATGCACAAATGTAGCTGTATAGGAAATATGATAGAAATACAACACCCTCATGCAATACAAAGGACACGAGTATCCGTAGCCACGATAGCCGAGTGGTTGGGTAGTCGGAATTTCGAGTCAATAGACCCGAGTTCGATCCTCAGGTGGCAGTACCAATGAGTTTTTCAAAAACTTATGTACGACTTACATCGTTGGTTTGGACATAAGGACGGCGACGGACTCACCACCTGTCACGTTGTCCCGAAAATATCTTCGGTGGAAGGTAGGTCAAAGGGACTTAATTGTCTAGACCCTACCAAACCTAATTGACTTAATTGTCTAGAGCCTATCCAAGTATTGGGAATTGCGTGAAGATATTTATTTTATTTATTTACGCGTATCCGTACCAGAAACTAAAACATTAAGGCACGGTACGTCTAATTTGTGTAAGCATAATTTTTATGGTGTGAGAACGACTTTTTTAAGTTTTAAGTTGTAACAATAAACATCATCTTTGTAAAGAAAATTATTTTATCACTTGAAGACCTCCGTGTACACACCGGTTCTACGTTGTCGCGAGCTCTGAGGTCCAGGATTCGATTCCCGGACGGGTCGTTGTAGAAAACCACATTTCTACATTTTCTCGGGTCTTGGTGTTGTGGCACCTTCGTTGTATTTTATAATACAAATGCTTTAACTAATTACTTTCGGATTAGAACAATATCTGTGACATCACAGCTTCCCTTGTAGTGTTGAGAAGGCCCATAAGCTTTAGCGTCAGTAATCTCTTGCCTTCAGTTGAACCCATAGCAGGACTACCACCACAAAAACATTTTAATATTATTTATTACTAGCTGCCCCTTGCGGCTTTGCCCGCAGTTTAACACTTAACGCGGAACCCTAATTATGTTTCTAAAATAAAAGTAGGCTACGTTACTCCATTTAACATAATTTATTGGTCAGTAAAATGGGTCCAGTCGTTTCAGAGATTAGCCGAAACAAACGAACAGACTGACAGACAGACAAAAATTATAAGAAAATTTACGTTGGTGTATGTCCCGTATATATTCATATACATGTAGTAAAAAATGGTTATTTCCATATTACAAATAGACACCTTCATATTATTCGAATGAAATCCGAATCTAGCTACGTTTAAAAGTTACGAGTACGTTGCGAGCGATCCTCAGAGAATACCTGTAATCCGGAATTCATGTCACACATAGTCTGTTACGCTATATTGTAACAATCCTTCGTGGAAGCCTTTTAGGCTTTTTGAGCGTTTTTTTTTTATATTTTACATCGTGCGGTGTGGTGTAGGCGTCAGAATTTAACATCCAGCTTCTTCTCCAGGGTGTGAGGTAATTAAGTCAAAAAGCCTTGTACATTTTATATATATATGTATTCACAAAAAAAAAACCTGAATAAAATTGTGTAGCCCGGTGATAAGGTACATGGTTACAAGCATCATGACCGCTTTGAAAAACTATCTATATATATCTATATATATATAGATATATATATATATATATATATATATATATATATATATATATATATATATATATATATATATATATATATATATATATATATATATATATATATATATATATATATATATATATATATATATATATATATATATATATATATATATATATATATATATATATATATATATATATATATATATATATATATATATATATATATATATATATATATATATATATATATATATATATATATATATATATATATATATATATATATATATATATATATATATATATATCAACAACCACAACGTGTTAGGTAATGTACCGTGACGTCACTTTTGAATCTTTCCAAAGTTTGTGCACGTTGAATTTGGAGTGGAAGTTCATTCCATTACCTTATGGCTTGGCTCCTAAAACAATATTTCATAAATTTTCTTCGAAATGAACATTGTTCTAGAATTAGTTCGCCGGCTGACCGAAGAACTCTATCATGACCAATCGATCATGACCAAGAAACTTAAAGTTTTCCTTCAAGTAACTTGGAGTTAGATGGAAGAGATGCAACATCTCTTCGCAATGCCTGGGGATCTAGCCTATCAGATAGAGCATGGTCGTCGATGATTCGAGCCGCTCTTCGTTGGATACGGTCAAATGGAAGGAGCTGACACTGGGTGCCTAGTTACAGTGTGCGAACAGTACTCCATGTGCGGCCGAACCTGCGCCTTATAAAGTTGCAGGCGGTGGCCAGCATGAAGCACTGTCGTGCTCTACTGAGTACGCCAAGCTTCTTAGAGGCCAATTTGGCCTTCCCTTCCAAGTGACCGCGAAACTGAACGTCGCTCGATATGTCGACGCCAAGGATTCCGATACTGGCTGAGGCAACTAGGGGAGTGCTTTCAAAATGAGGTGACACGACGAAGGGTTTCTTTTTAGCGGTAAAAGCGTAAACTTGTGTCTTTTTAGGGTTAAACTGGACTAAATTTAGTCGGCCCCAATCCGAGACATTGTCTAACAAAATCTCGACTTCAGACACAAGTTTGTTTCGGTACGTGTCGTCGACGTGTTCCCGAGAAATATTGGCACGGCCAGTGTATAGGGCATCACCAGTACTGTCGTCTGCATAGCAATGAATATAACTAATTTGTAACAAATGATTGATATGCAGAAGAAACAGGGTTGGCGATAGCACCCAGCCTTGTGGGACACCAGTGTTTACAGACTTGGAGTCCGAGCATGCACGATCTTGATGCTCCGGTCTGTTAGAAAACTAGTGACCCAATTGCAAAATTTCTCGGGAAGCCCATATGACTTCGAGAGAAGCGCTTTGTGCCACACCCGATCAAAGGCTTTTGCTATATTCAAGCTAACTACCAGGGCCTCACCCTTGCTCTCTACCGCCTCCGCCAATCGATGAGTAAGGTAAACAAGAAGATCACCAGCTGAGCGACCCCGACGGAAGCCGTACTGGCGGTCACTAATCAACTGGTGCTCCTCCAAGTACCTCAAGAGCTGGCATTTTATAATGGACTCCATTATTTTGGAGAACAAGGAGGTGATAGCGATCGGTCTGTAGTTGCCCGGATCTGAGCGGTCGCCTTTCTTAGGGATCGGGTGCACCAAAGCTGTCTTCCATGTCATCGGGACGACGCCTTCAGAGTAGGAGTACCGAAAAAGACGCGTTAGGGCCTACTCGACTTCTGGATGTCCAGGGAGAGGAGTGCTTTTCGCACTGAGTTCTGAAAGAACCGGATGTCCGGCATAGAGCACTCACTGCACGGGATGGTCGGAGGTGAGTTCCCCCTATCATGGAGAGTCGAGTTGGACGCAAAAAGAGAACCTAGAAGATCGGCTTTCTCTTTTGCGTCATGGGCCAGCGAGTTGTCCTCCCTATACAGAGATGGTAATGATGGCTGGCTGAAATTCCCTTGGACAGCCTTGGCAAGGGACCAGAACGCACGAGTTCCCGAAAGAAGACGAACCAGTTTCTCGCCAATTCTGCCAATGTGCTCGGACTTTGCCGCAGCAACTACTCTTTTGAAGGACCTGGCGGCAGAGTTATACTTCTTCTTAAAAACGCTAGTATTTGAATCCCGGGACGCCAATGCATTAACCCAGGCCCAGTAGCACTGCTGCTTTTGACGAGATGCCTTTCTGCATGCGCTACCAAACCAAGGTTTAGATTTACCACCGATGGACACCACAGAGGAAGGAACGAAAAGTTCCATTCCTAGAAGCACCACATCGTCGACGGAATCTGTAACGGCATCGGGACTATCCAGCGAGAAGCAAACCTGCCCCCATGGGTAGGATGCAAAGAAAGATCGCACCCCTTCCCGATCTGCCGACCTGTAGTGCCACGGCGACACGGCGGTGGCCTGCATATCGCGACCGCAATGAGCACATGATAAGCACTTAACTCCGAATCAGGCAGAAATCCGATGAACCCAAAGGAGCATCAACGGAGACCACATAGCCGTCCGGATGAAAGGTCAGCAGAAGATCCAGCAGGGAAGGTGTATGATCTTCGACATCCGGAACCCGCGTTGGCGAAGTAACCAGTTATGTCAGATCATATGCTAAGGCAAAGTCAAAAACAGATCTCCCCGCATGATCAGTGGTTCGAGATCGTAGCCATTCGGCGTGGTGTGCGTTGAAGTCGCCGAGAACCACGATCTCTGTGGATGGGATCTGCTGTAGCACAGAATCTGCAGCCATTTGGATATGGTCGATGAGTCGGTCAGTTTCGGAATTACCGCTGTGGGACCTATAGAGGCACCCATAGACGCGAGGGTAGTCGTCGCTGTCTATGCGTAGCCAAAGAGTTGACAGGTCTCTACCTTCAAGACTGCCGAGGCGCTGAGAACATATCCTCTCTGACGTATACACAAACCCCGGCCCGTGGCACAAAAGAATGTTCCAGCTTGTACCCCGGGTAGGAGAGATAAGAGGTATCCGCCAGAGAGGGTATCTGCGTCTCGGTTAGAAAAAGTAAGACCGGCTTTGCCGTCTCCAGGTGGCAGTGGACGGCATTTAGATTGCAGTGTAGTTCCCTGATATTTCAGAGATCCACAGCAAGCGTGGTAAGGGGTGCTAAAGGTTTTTTGGTTCGTTTGCCTCGGTCGGTATATATATATATATATATATATACACACATTATTATTTTATTATTATTTTTTTTGTATTATTGTGGTATTTTAACAAGTTTCTCAAGTCCAGTTTCTCTTTAGCCCAAAAGAGATCGCTAGATTTACTTGAAGACTAAGATGGTGAATTCTTTTACGTATCTCACAAATATTTTTAGGAATTCAAAATTTATCTATCAGTTAAAATTATTATTCTACTGTAAAAATATGAAATTTTCTTAATTACTCGAAAACGGCTACGGTTAAACGCCAGAGAAAAATTATCACAACATTTAAAACCTGGTCTGGTATCCTAATATCGCCAAAAATGTCATAAATATTGTATATTTATTATATTTTAACTTATAGATATGGAATAAATATAGATAGAAAATTAGACATACATTACTTTTTTTGCTTCCCACATATCCCAATACTGGCCACTGGTCCAGATTAATTTTTGAATTGTCTTATCGATCTACTTTTCAAAGAAGCTTATTTGGAATGACATGTGACAAGCCTATCGCCGTCTTGGTTCTAGCTCAAGCAAGCCAATCCTACAATTGACTGAAATATATACATTTTTATGTGTATACATGAAAATATCTTTGACTAGATTACAAACATAGTTATCACACAAATGTTTACCCTTAGCGGGATTCAAACTTGTAACCCAGAACTTTTTAGGGCACGTTCATAAACAACCAGGCTATAGTCATGATATGTCACTGTAAAAGAACTGTCTGTTCCTGTTAGACGTAGAGGGACACTATTATATAATAATTTTCGAAAGTACTTACGCGGGGTGTAGCTACATTATAAAAAATATTTTGATAAAAATAATAAGTAAATATCTTCACGCAATTACTATATAATAAAGGTAGACAGAGGTCTTGTCTAGAGAATTAGGTCGGAGGGACTTAATTATCTACTGAAGATATTTTTGGGACAACGTGACAGGTGGTGATCCCGTTGCCGTCTTTATGTCCAAGCCAACGATGTAATTCGTACATAAGTTTCCGAAAAACCCATTGGTACAAGCCTGCCACATCGAATTTGCGTCTCTTGACTCAAAATTCCAACCAGAGGAGTCTTGGGCTTACACATTCATGCTCTATCACACATTCAACTATTCGAGAGGAAAGAATAACACCAACTCCCTGACAGCCTCGGCTGGTTTGGGGGACTCCCGACCAGTATGCCGTGTAGGGACCATGAACCGTGGTGTCACATCCTTTCCTCTTGGTTTACAAGAGTTTATCTTTCGTTCACGCACAGGATATCTACACATCGTTCGTCCATCAACTGACATACTTCATCTACCTTACCATCCATTCCTCCTCTTACATTCAACGTAGCGAAGCGGCTCTCCATGGGCCGCTTTTCGTCCCCGCGAGAAACGAGACGTGATGGGTGGCCAACCACATCGCCGCCATTTTGGTAAGTAAAATTCACCATTGCGTTCCCACGAGTAGCAAGGGAAAGGTTTGTCCACCCCAGCAGAGCCCCGCATGCCAATAAATAGAAATAAATAAATATTTTCACGCAATTTCCAATATAGGGATAGACAGAGTTCTAATCTAGACAATTAAGTCTCTTTGACCTACCATCTATTGAAGATATTTTTGAGGCAATGTGACAGGTGGTGAGCCCGTCGCTGTCTTTATGTCCAAGTCAACGATATAATTCGTATATAAGTTTTTGAAAACCATATTGGTACGAGCCTGCCACCTGGGAATCGAGCTTGGGTCTCTTGACTCTAAATTCTGACCACCCAACCACTCGGCTGTCGTGACTATTTGGTCTTTAAATTAATAGAATATACTCGTACAGAGGTTTTTATTACTATTATATTCCGTTGGGTTGTTACTATGGCTATTATTATGCTTCGATCTTGGCACCGCCTTTAAATACATACCTTTTTCTCTTTTCTTTTTTGGGGAAGGCATGAAGATATTTTTTAATAGTAATAATAGTAAATTCATACATAGATAGGGACAATATCACATACATTACACAGCAGCAGAAACACTTTTGTTATGGAATCGGAAACACCGAAGGTACCACAGACACCTCAGAGAAATGTATGATAGATTTCGGGATGATCTTTTCGAAAATTATGAGATTAAAATTCTTCAGACTAGTTACGGGCAGTAGCGTCTAAAGTCCGAGGTGTCTACTGGTGCGCCAATCCACTTTGCAAACGCGGCGCTTATAGCAAACTCTATCTTAGGGTAGAGATCTAAGCCTTGCAGTCGACTTTTAGACGCCAGTATTATTCGGTCAATTAAAAATATTCTATAATGACTTCCCAGCAATTTGTAATAAACGTTTTCAAATACGTTTAATTTTTTTATAGTTGTCTCAGAAATTTGTCATTTATAACTTGATTTCAAAAATTATTTTTTATTTGAAAATGTACTTCCATGAGTAAGATTTTAAATGAATTTAAGAATTTAAATGAAATTTAAGCATTTAAAATTTAAATTATATACTTAAAAGAAAAAAATACTTTCAAGGTAAATCTCCCTGTGTGCTGACTTCCACAAGCTCGTATGTTTAGGTAAAGATACCATAATAATTACAAACAAAGAATCACGTTATTCCAGATACGATAGTACTCGTAGATCCAGATAGTTAAGAAGTTTTTTGTACACACCTTTCTCCGAAGACAGTTTTCGGGACAACGTTACCGGTGAATCAGTCACCGTCTTCTCTCCACGCTAAATCGTATATAAGTTCTGCAAAAAGTAATTGATACGAGACTACCACCGGAGAATCGATCTCACATCTCTTGACTCGATTTTCTCTTAACCACTCAGCTGTCGCGACCTATAAAGGTATGTAAAGATGCACTTAGAAAAATTAGATATCTTGCCAAAACTTGCAAGAAATTCCGGTACAAAACCGATTGTAAAAGAAAACAGTCCCGGCCTACTTAGAGGCCATTTGCATAGATTTCTTTTCTTAAACGGTACAAGCATTTTGCTAAGATTTTAACTGTAGAGATTTTCTTGAATAAAATCACTCTTCTGGGAGATATTCGAAACAGTTTGCAGTTTTATCACGTAAGCTCTGTTCAAATAACTGCGTGCTTAAAGGTGAATTTTAAATTCTTACTCTGATGGATTCCTAAGCTTCGTCTTTATTTACAGTTTATAAATAGATTTGACGAACTCCGTAAAAGAGTGGGTTACACACCGGTTTTTAAGGTGACGCTATCTCTGAAATCCTGGATTCAATTCCAGGACGGGTTGTTGTAGAAAAACACTTATTCGAAATTTTCCGGACCCTGGTGTTGTGGTTACTTCGGTTCTTGATTTAATAATACAAGTGCTTTAGCTACTTACTTTAGCAATATATATATTATGTCCATAAGCTTTAGGGTTAGTAATCTCTAGCCTTCAGTTCAACCTATAGCAAGATGATTTATGTATTTATTTATTACTTATTTATATGTCAATAAATTTTTATCGACTTCAAAAATGTCATAATGAAGTCGACATAAAAACGCTTTTAATAGCGTCATAGTCAGCTATTACATTTATTTAATTTTTTCTAACCTTATCAAATGCTTTCTCAAGATCCACAAAAGCACAGAAAATCTTCGGGTTAGCAGCCAGAACCTTCTCCGTGATCTCGTGGAGAGAAAATATTTGATCCGTGCATCCCCTTCTAGGTCTAAATCCGCATTGTGCCTCCCATAGAAATCTTTCCGATTTCTCTTGCATCCTAAGTGTTAAAACCTTCGAGTAAGCTTTACTTGCTAAACTAGTCAAGCTGATCACCCGATAGCACCCGCAGTCATAATATGAACCTTTACCTTTATATAAAGGCAACATGACTGCGGATCGCCAATCATCCGGGACAGCCCCCGTCCGCCAGCACAAATTGCACAGCAGATGAAAGCTGTCCCAGACGCGAGGCCCACCATACTTGGCCATTTCAGCAGTAACTCTGTCTAGTCCCGCAGTCTTTTAAACATCAGCAATTCCCGTGGCTAACCTTTAATATAAAATTGATGATGAAAAAACGAGATGACGCATACATTAAAATGAGAAAAAGTAAAAACGACATACATATTAAATACTATAAGGATTTAAAAATCTGCGTCAATAAAGCAATATATAGAGAAAAACAAGCCTACTATAATTTTTATGTTAATCGTAATATAAATAATCCCATTTCAATGTGGAAACATATAAAGTCCAATGTTAAGATAAAACCAAAACACAATATCCCAATAGACTTGTTTAATGATCCAAATAAAATAAACGACTACATTTTAAACGTGCCTGGAAATAGAAACGTCTCGTTGTCATATTTAACGTACTTTGAGTTCCACTGCTGCGTTAATAACATATTTGAGATAAAGGAGGTAAATGAACTAGACGTACTAAAATTCATTAAAATTTTAAAATCTAAAGCCATAGGCATTGATGGGATCTCTCTCGATATGGTCCGTATGACCCTTCCGAAAACACTACCAACTATTACTGCTATGGTGAACAAATCCATTAACTCTAAAACCTATCCGACATTATGGCAACATGCGTTAGTCAAACCCATACCTAAGAACTCAAATCCTTTGTCTGAAAAAGACCTTCGGCCAATCAGTATTCTCCCCTGTGTCTCTAAAATTATTGAAAAAATTGTCGCAGAACAGCTATTTAGATAGAAAAAAAATTCTACCGGAAATGCAGTCGGGATTTCGGAAGAACCATAGCACCACGACGGACCTAGCCCAACTAACTGACGATGTACTAACCGCTCAAGATGAAGGAAAAGGCACAATACTAGTATTACTAGATTTTTCTCGTGCATTTGACTGTATAAATGTTTCCCTTCTCTTATCAAAGCTTCATTACTATGGATTCAGTAGCAGCGCTATACAATGGTTCGATAGTTATTTTAAAAACCGACTACAAACTGTAGAACTGAGCGATGACCGAGGAACATTAATACGTTCGCAATCAAAAATATCAAAGCCGGTGCGCCCCAGGATCAATACTGGCTCCAATATTGTTTTCAGTGTACAGTGCCGACTTAGTAAAACATTAAGCACTGCAAATTTCATTTATACGCAGATGATTTGCAAGTCTATATGGCATGTAATCCGCGTGATACTCAAGAAGTCGTTAATAAAATCAACGAAGACCTCGAAAGTATAGCCGCGTGGTGCGACTCAAACTGCCTTGTACTAAACGGAACTAAATCTAAACTACTAATTATGGGTTCTAAAATCAAATAAAAATATATCAGAAAGAGGGGCAGGCATCCAAATTGAGGGGAAGTCGTAGAACGTGTAAATGAGATTCGCAATCTGGGCTTACTAATGGATGACAAATTACAGTTTGAGAAACACATACTAAGTACTAGCAGAAACTGCTTTTATAGACTTAAGGTTCTTTATCAAATAAGGGAGTTTTTAAATACGGATATTCGGGTAAAATTGTGTGACACTCTTGTCCTTTAAAAATTTAATTATATGGACATTGTATATGGCCCGAGACTTTTAGCGCGGTCGCGACGTCTAGTACAACGTGTTCAAAATGCATGTGCCAGATTTAGTTTTACAATACCGCCCCGCACGCACGTCACCCCTTACATTAACAATGCCAAAATGTTAAAAATGGAATATCGTCGAAAACTGCACATGGCAACTCTCCTATTCGTCGTATTAAAAAATAAAACACCTCCTTATCTTGCTGACAAACGTGACCATATGGGTCACGTGATATAAAAACTTACAATACGCGCTCTAGAGGGAATACTCTCGTCGTGCCTCGTCACCGCACTCACGCTTTCCGAGGAAGTTTCAAATACGTCGCATCCAAGTGCTGGAACGACATACCGCCTCCTTTGCGAAATCTGAAAGCAATACATACATTTAAAAATAAATACAGAACACAATTACTGCAAAGTCAGATTAACTTTGATCAAAGTTCATAAAGCTTTGCACAATTACGTACCTCATCGTCATAGATTTTTAACAACGCAGCATTAAAATCGTCCTCTTGAATGCGGCTTTTGTTTTGTCTTGTTATATTCTTTATATTCTTCAATAATTACATATATTTTTTTTTATCTTTTTTATCTGTTCACTTTGTTATATAGCACTATATAGTATTTTAACAATTTCCCTTTTGTAGTATATAGTCCTTTATAGTATTTTAATAATTTCCATTTTGTAGTGTTCGTATTGCCCTTCTAAGAGCATTTGAATGCATAATTTTATCAGCATAATTTTGAGTTTAAAAGATTATGAGTATTCATATAGCACTGATTTCGGCGAGTCACTAGTTGGACACACTGAAAATCAGCGCCATGGAAAAAAAATTTCATGGCATTATGCTGAGTGTGCTCCAGTTCCCAGATGACGCCTTGACACATACGAGTATAGGTATTGTTTAGTTTGTAATATGTAGTATGTTGTAATTTGTATTGTAAATCCAAGTGTTATTTGTAAATTATGTGTTTTTTTTATGTTTTCTCTGATGGCGTCACTTTGGAGAATAAACCTTTCTTTCTTTCTTTCTTTCCATATTTCAAACTTCGTATCGCACATTCAATCTCTTTTATACTGATGACCTCAGTGTCATCGAGGTCCGAGTCTGGCGTACCAGTCACGGCGTCACCCCCGGATCCCTCACTTAGATCATCACAAGCATACATCTCTCTATAAAATTCGCTACATCGCTGCATGACGTCCGATTTTTCTGAGAGGACGTCATTGGTTCTCGAAAGCACTTAATTCATTCTCAAGCTTGTCACACCACACCGGGTCCTTCCAAGCTCTTTCCAGAACAGTTTGGAGTTCTCCTTGAAGTTGTGCTTCAACCTTTCGTCCGCTTCCATTCTACTCCTTTCACGCACTTCCTCAATTAATGCTTTCGTGTGAACTTTCTGGAGCTTATATCTTTCTTTGCTCCTCTCTCTCATATCCTTATCATTACTAGAGGCCAAGTAGTCTAACCATGCTTTCTTCTTCTTATTTACTGCTTCTTTCACTTCGTTTTTCCACCATTCATCACCCTTTTTACTACTACCTCTTTTCACAGTTCCACACACGTCTTCCGCTGCACTAACCATTCCATCTCTAAGGCTCTTCCATATATCGTTCACATACACAGACATAAAAAACATAAAAGACGGCGACGGGCTCACCACCTGTCACGTTGACCCGTAAATATCTTCGGTGGAAGGTGGGTCCAAGGGACTTAATTGTCTAGACTAGACCTCTGTCTGGCCCTGTATTAGAAATTGCATGAAGTAATGTAATGTAATGTAATGTTTAATTTCATTTCATTTCATTTCATTTAATTTAATTTAATTTAATTTAATTTAATTTAATTTAATTTAATTTAATTTAATTTAATTTAATTTAATTTAATTTAATTTAATTTAATTTAATTTAATTTAATTTAATTTAATTTAATTTAATTTAATTTAATTTAATTTAATTAATTTAATTTATTTATTTATTTAATTTAATTTAATTTAATTTTATTTAATTTAATTTAATTTAATTTAATTTAATTTAATTTAATTTAATTTAATTTAATTTAATTTAATTTAAAACAATCCGATTCTATATAGTAACTAGTTCTACACTGGTCTTCGAAAAAAAAGAAGACTGTTTATTATTACTACATAATAATAAAATAAAAATAAGTAAATAAATATCTTCACGCAATTCCCAATACAGGGGTAGACAGAGGTCAAGTCTAGACAATTAAGTCCCTTTGACCCACCTTCCGCCGAAGATATTTTCGGGACAACGTGACAGGTGGTGAGCCCGTCGCCGCCTTTATGTCTAAGCCAACGATGAAATTCGTACATAAGTTTTTGAAAAACTCATTGGTACTGCCACCTGGGGATCGAACTCGGGTTTCTCGACTCGAAATTCCGACCACCAAACAACTCGGCTATCGTGACTTTATTACTATATATTATAATTATTCTAATAAAATAAATATAACAACAATGAATATTTTGATATACTACATTTTAAACTATAAAATATACAGAGGATGCTTTTATTTCATATATATTAGGATTTTTGTTCTAGCCATTGATCAATCACGTGAAACATATGAAGCGGAACTTAGCACCCGGGGACAAAGTTGATATCAGTATATCCACGTGTTTCAAGTCGATTCACATTTGTATAAATGAACTGAGTCAATTACATGTGTCACTCCAATCTCAACTGTCGCTCAACAAGGTAATTGAACTTGATTTTGGGACAAAGTTATTATTTCTTATGCGTATAGTATCAACATTGTGCGGCACACATTTAAACTAATTTAATAATAAAAAGTGATAGTTGTTAAATATGTTCTAAGTTCAGCTTAAAAGTGCGTGCTTCGATGATTTGGGCACGTTGAACGATTGAGTGAATACATACATACATTGAAATAACGTAAGTAAAAAACATGCGCGAAAGTTAATATTAAAAGGTTTCGGGGTGGGCCGTGACCAACTTTCGAAGACCATGTGAACAAATTGTTCGAAGAGGAGAGAGTAAAGCGTACTCGGTTACCTAGACGTGCATGAATGGAGAAAATTTTGAATTTGAAAGTATGTAAGAATCGTGACACTTGGCGATCTGTTGTCTCTAACTACCCTGACAAGGACTATGCGTAAAGATACTAAAATAAGAGTTCAATTTAATTTAAGTTTACATCAAAAGCAAAAACAAAATAAGAGAACAGAATATGGAAATGCTAAATTTAAATTATATTATTAATACTAAATTTAATATCTAAAACATTGACGACCTCTGCTGTCTAGTGGCTTGCACACCGGTTTAGCCAGCTTAAGGTCTTGGGTTCGATTCCTGGTCGAGTCACCTTAGCTAGTGTATGATGTTGTCTTTATTTACGTATTTAATTTTTAGTACTATAAATTTTATATAATTAAAATATACTACAATATCATTTCGTCAATGCTGTATCAAGAATTTTTATTACATTTGTATCTAAGTTTTCGACAACTTAATTTTGTCACAAATAATTCGATTCCGATCTCAATGTTTCATCCCGATTCGTTCCATGTGAAACAAATGAAAATCATTGCTACCGAGCTTTAGGGAACACCGCCCGTAATAATTTTATTGCATTGCACGGTTCGTTCCATTGTTACTTTTAAATGTGTATTATTTCAGTATTTGTAGAATTTTGTTAATCAAAATTTATTAACATTTGCGTGTGATTACAGCGTGGGCCATCTTTTATACAGTGGGTGTTATAAGGGGCGCCTAAGGAGTCTTTAAAATATATTATTGGCTATCGACAGTTGGCCCGTTTACTCTCCAGAAAAACGCGGCACCAAATTTCATTGAATTGGTGATGGGAATAAGATTTTAAGGCCAAAAAAAGTATTATCCTCACGCCATTCCTATTACTGGGGTAGACGGAAGTTAAGACAAGTTAAGACAATTACCTATCACCGAATACACTTTTTGGGACAACGCGAAATGTGGTGATGTATTTGTCGTTATTAACAAGCAAACGATTTAAATGCTGTATAAGTTAAAGAGTTAGAGCATTACCTAGGGATCAAACTCGGGTCTCTTAACTGGGATTCCCAACCGCTCAGCCGTTGTGACGGTTTTCTACTTTTCAAGGTGTACACTTAGCAAGCTTGGTGAATATGGCAAACCCTTCTTAACTCTAATTACTGTGTTGGATTATTAAAAAAGTAGGAGTTGTTCTGTGTTAACATGGCCGATTGAAAACGAAGAAAAACGATTCGCAATGTGTCAGGTTTAAAAGATAATTATTTACTGACGTAGAAAATATACAACGCGTAAGTTAACAATCTATAATTGTTTCTCGATCGCGGTCGAGGTGGACATTGAATGTTTTCTTCGTATTCTAATACGCCATTGTTTTGTTATTAAAACTTTTAAATATTAATAGCTTTCATCTTTGTTATGATTAGTATGAAAAAAAGTAAAAAATAAAATTTCTGCTTTCTTCTTTCAATGTAATTGTGCTTTCTTTGCTTTTAAATTATTAAAACTTTCGTGAGACATTTTAAGTCAAACAATTAAGTTACAGTTAAACTCACGTATAAACAGTCGGTGTAGTTACCTAGTAGTTTTGGACCTGTCGGAGGTTTATCGTCAGGGTGAGTGGGATGAGTTCGCGCCTTAGCGTGCAACGCGCGTCTCTACGGGGCGGAGGGGCGTATGCTGCGCTGGTGATAACGAAGAACATGGCGAGGTCTATGCGTTTATGTTATTGCTTGGTTTGGGCTGGGCTGCCTGAGTTTAAGGGCGCGAGGAATGTACTCACAATGTCCACTAAGTAACCTTCAGCACTATTGTTATTATTACGCGGCGCGTTCAACAATACGGGCTTCTAAGTAGGCGGCCACCTCTTGTCTCCATTAAAATTAGGACAACGTCGATTTCGGTAGCTTCCAAGAGCTTTCGAGCCACAAAGTTCTTTCTGCGGGTCAACACTTTCACCTTGTCGTGTGTTTGTTTATACGTGAGTTTAGCCGTCATGAATTATTTGATTTCTAGCCAAAGCCAGCATTAAAATAAAATGATACTTCACTTTCTTTAGTGCTAGCGGTCGATAAAAATTTACTAGTAAAATATTCTGAAGTCTGCCAAAATATTGGTAAAAGTTGTTTCCATTCAACTTTTCATTTTGCATTTTCTAGCACGTCCCAAAATTTACACAAATACATTGAACTATTCGATGATTGCCTCCACCGTGTGCCGCATGCAAATTACTTGTAAGTTTACTCAATGTACGTTGAAATTAATTCAATTTATATTCACCTCGAATCAGTTTGAGCGCAGAAAGCTTTAATGAAGCCTAAGTATTTTATGGTTATTATAACTAGAATTTGCTGAAAAGTTTGCGTAATATTTAATTAATTCTCGATAACTTCAGTAATTGGAATATACCTTGGATAATTGAAATATACCTTCAATACTTGATTGGAATTTTTACAGTATGTATAATTTTCTTTCCCGAAATATATGTTCGGTGGAAGGTGGGTCATAGGGATTTAATTGTCTAGACTTGACCTCTGTCTACCCCTGTATTGGGAATTGCATGAAGATATTTATTTTCTTTTATGTATAATTTTTTTTAAAATAAAGTCCTCATGCCATTCCTATTACTGGGGTTGACAGAGATCCAAACAACGACGTCCTTTCGGCAACCTTTCACCTTTCGCCGAAGACATTATTGGTGGGCTCAACAAAGATTAATTATACATATTTTTATTCTTTCCGTGATTGTTGGAAGAGGCGACTAAGGAAAAAGCCTTGAAAATATCAATGTCTACTAACAAGCGGCGATATAACAAGCCCAGATAAAACCGAACCGAATAGCAGCGTTAAGGTGTAAGGTGTGTACTGTGACCAACAAATCCCTTGTCAAGCGCGGTGATTTTAGTAAAATCCTCCTTAATATTCCTCTTTAAGAAGCAAGTATTATTATATTTTCATTTAAAAATATTAGATTTTCTAGTCACAATAGTCAAGTGGTTGGGTGATCGGACATCGAGTTTAGAGACTCAAATTCGATCTCCCGGTGGTAGGTTCGGACTTCCAAGTAGGCGGCCACCTCTTGTCTCCATTAAAATTAGGACGACGGTCGATTTCGGTAGTTTCTAAGAGCTTTCGAGCCACAAAGTTCTTTCTGCGGGTCAACTCTTTCACCTTGTCGTGTGTTTATACGTGAGTTTAGCCGTTTTGAATTATCTGATTCCTATCCAAAGTTAGAATTATTGTTAATAATGTTTGTAATATAATGATTTTTCCCTTTTTTCTTAGGCTAGCGATCGGTCAAAATTACTAGTAAATTATTCTGTAATCTTCCAAAATACTCGTAAAAGTTGTTTCCATTCAACTTTTCATTTTGCATTTTATAGCACGTCCCAAAACTTACACAAATACATTGAACTGTTCGATGATTGCCTCCATCGTGTGCCGAATGCAAATTACTTGTAAGTTTACTCAATGTACGTTGAAATTAATTAAATTTGTATTCACCTCAAATCAGTTTGAGCGCAGAAAGCTTTAATGAAGCCGAAGTATTTTATGCTAATTATAACTAGGATTTGCTGAAACATTAGCGTAATATTTAATTAATTCTCGATAACTTCAGTAATTGGATCCGGTTATTTAATGTATTATACATTAATTTAATGTATTGTACATACTAAAACAGAAATATACCTTCAATAATTGATTGGAATTTTTAAAGGGGGTATAAAAATATTTTTATAAAATAAATATCTTCACGCCATTCCCAATATACTGGAGTAGACAGAGGTCCAAACAATGAAGTTCTTTATCCACCTTCCACCGAAGACATTTTTTGGGAAAACGTGACAGGTGGTGAGCAGTCTTTATGTCCATTAGTTTTGAGAAAACCCGTTGGCACAAGCCTACCACCGATCGGGGTATCGAACTTTGGTCTCATAACTCGAAGCCAGATCACCCCATCACTTTTCTTCTCACACTCATCACTATCGTTACTATTAAATCTATTTTTTTAAATGACTGTAAAATAAAACTTAATTTTTAAAGTATAATTCTGTATCTGTATCTTTTCGATAAGGAGGATTTACCATAATCACCATGCTTGGCAAGCGGTTCGGTGTTCACAATATAGGTCACACCTTGCAACTTAACACTGCTATTGGGTATCGGTCTTAGGAGTTTCGGTCAGGTTCGGGTGTTTGTCTGATTATACCGCCATCTGTCGGTAGACATTAGTATTTTCAAGGCTTTTCCCTTAGTCACCTCTTTCAACCACCACGAAAGGAAAGAAAATACAACGAAACTTTTTCATTCTGTACAAGAAACTTTCTGTTCCATGAATTTAGAAGTATATATGTATAGCTGTGACGTGGTCCTTCACTGCAGGCCGTATGAGGAAGCTCAAAGTTGCTCAGCGTGCTAAGGAAAGATCTATGCTCGGTGTTTCTTTGCGTGATAGAATCCGCTACGAAGACATCCGTAGCAGAACCTGGGTAACCGACATAGCCATTTGTTGAATTGAGCACGTTGAAGTGGAAATGGGCTGGCTAAATAGCTCGAAGAATTGACAACCGTTGGGGATAAAAGGTTCTTGAGTAACAACTTAATATAGATAAACGCAGTGTTGGACGACCCCCAGGAGATGGAGTGACGACTTGTAAAATGTTGCAAGAAGTTACGGATGCAGGTAACTGAGGAACGTTTACTGTGGAAAGTTTTGAAGGAGGCCTATGTTTAGAAGAGACTCTTAATAGGTTGTAAAAAAGAAAAATACATGTATACCTTCATCAATTGAAGAAGATAAAAATTAACATTGAATTACAAAAGAAGTTCTTCCTTTAATACTAAACACTGAGTGACGCGATAGCTAAAATAAAATGAAAGAATGATCGCCATATTGAAAGAATTTTTTTTGCAAAGCTTTTATATTATTGCTCTTCTCAGCTAAATACGGAGAATCGGTTTTATAAATGCGTTCCAGTATTTTAGGTATAAAAAGTTCATATCACTTAACTGACATAAAATATTGTTTATTATTAGTAGTAAATATAAGATATTTCAACCGTGAAACATAAAAGAAGTTGTAAACTTTTATATTTTGAACTCTATTTTGTATAAAATTTGGATTTGACTTCAAACAATAGGTCGTCACATATTTAATATATGACGCTGTTCACAAAGTCTTTACAATGCAAGTGCAGACGTAAGTGAAACGTTTTTGATTGGAATTTTTTACATTATTAATTCTCTTTGTGATATTAAAAATCATTTAGCTTTTATGAAATACTAGCAGCCCGATCAGTGGTATTCAATAACGTATGAGTGTAAAAAGATAAGGCGGGAGAAGGGCCTTGGGAATCGAATTCGGGTCTCTTGTCTCGAATTCCGATCACTTAAACACTAGGCTATCGTGACTATTGTATTAAATTATTTTATATATGTAAAAAGATATTCTTTTATTGTAAACCTAATTTGTATCTTATTTAATAGTCATACTCAGCCTTTGAATATTCTACCCCCTTCGTGCCTTATATTTCATAAAAGACGATTAAAATGATGATACCTTGACAATATTAATCGCTACCGATAGATAACGGTATAATAATCTCGAAAAATACCCGACAATATTAACAATTAAAACTCTTTTTAAAAGATTTATCTACGGAGTACAAGTTGATTATTTTAATATACATCAGAGCTTCCACGCGACTTGTACTCGCTGACTATTGATATATACAACTTGAAAATGTTCAATTCCTGTGGCACTCTGCCTTTAACGATGACGGGTTTCATTCGACATTGATGAACGATACGTTATTTGCTTTTCCATTTGTATCTGTGTAGTTTTTTTCTTATTGACGTGTTTTCCGAAAAGTGTACTGTTTTTTTATATAAAATTATTTCACGCCATTCCCAAGACATTCTGTAGTAGACAGAGATCGAGACAATTATGTCATTTCCACCCACCTTCAACCGAAGATATCTAGGACAACTTTCAGGCGGTAACCCAACCACTCGGCTATCGTGACTATTTTAACAGTTGCGCTATTTCCAAATTATGCGGTAGGCAGAAGTCTAGACAACGAACTCTTCGTACTCAATTTTCAATGAAACCTGTTTGAGGCACCGTGACAGGTGGTGGGCCTACCGCTAACTTGACATCCAAGCTAACGGTACAATATTATTACAAAAATATAAATAATTAAATATCTTTACGCAATTCCCAATACAGGGGTAGACAGAGGTCTAGTCTAGACAAATAAGTCCCCTTGACCCATCTTCCACCGAAGATAGTTTAGGGACAACGTGACAGGAGATGAGCCCGTCGCCGTCTTTATGTCCAAGCCAACGATATTATTCGTATATAAGTTTTTGAAAAACCCATTGGTACGAGCCTGCCACCTGGGGAGCAAACTCGGGTCTCTTGACTCGAAATTCGGACCAGCCAACCACTCGGCTATCGTGACTTCATTACAAAAATATACAAAACTATACATATATAAAAATATACACATATAAAACCATGACTCGAGTATAAACATTCATAATATAACAAATAGTTTGCCTTTGTCATATCATAGTATAGATTAAAATTAAATCTAAACTGAAAAAGGCAAATTTTTAAAATAATATATTCACTTTTAAAGTTACACATAAAGTTAGGAAACAACATACATCCCATTGAGCTAATAAAAAACCAAATTGAGTCATGTAATGCATCTGTAACAGCACTCCGGGGAGAAGTTAACATTCTGTTTCCTTATTCCTGGTCTCTAATTGTATTTTCCGTTGCGTTTCCTTCTTTTTCTTCTTCTTCAAGTGCCTCTTCGATCCTGAAGGTTGGCCGTCAGCTTCTTGTGCTCTGTCTTATCAACCGCGTATTTCGTAACTATGCGTTTCCATAGTTACGAAATACATGTACACTTTTATATAAATTGTTTTATTATAAATAGTTTTATCAAAAGCGCTAATGCCTTGTGGAATTCTTTTAAGAATTTACCATCTCTTTCTTCCCGTGGATGTCGTAAGGGACAGGAGACTAGATTTCTATCCCCAGTAGAAAGGCTCCTACCAAAACTTCTGTAGGAATAAACAAAGACAGGTTGTTTTAAATAAGCTTCGATGAAATGCGAGTGGAAAGACTAAATTGTCGACCTGTCTACCTCAGTATTGCAAAATGCGTGAAGGTATAAAAAACTGTACGTAATAACTTTAGAATACAGAATAAATAAAATTTATAAAATAATACAGACTGGTGTCGAAATTGTATGAAAACATGTTCAAACGTGTTTAATTCCACGGAAAATTCGTTTTCTATTCTTACATATATCGTACGAAACTTCAAAACCGGCGAATGTTTTTTTTTTATAAAATACCTACATTAATTTGACTGAAAATATTTTAAAATATATTTTCATATTTGAAAATGTAAAATATTGAAATAAATTCAATAAAAGAATTCTTATCTTTTCAATTGCCAATGTTAGACTTAAGATGTAATAAATACAATCGAGACATACGTACTTACTTGAATTTTAAAACATCTTTATGTAAATAAAGTTCAACACAAAGTATATGCGTCTAATGTAAGAATCATTTCAGCGACTTCCGTGAACGAATGGCGTACATATCGGTTATCATGATGTTGCCAGTTCTGAGGTTTGATTCCCGGTCGGGTCTATGTGTAAAAACCTTTTTTATACATTTTCTCGGGTCTTGGTGTTTTTGGTGCCTTCGTTGTTTGTGATTCCATTATAGTGTTTATGCTGCTTATTTTGTGATCAGACCAATGTATGTGATGTAGTCCCTATGTATGTATGTATTTATTTGGCATCACGCTTGGCAAGCGGAACGACGATAGCAGTAGCAAATTCCTCGCAACTTAGACGCTGATCGTTACTGGTCCGGTCTGGTGTTTTCTTGAAATGGTTATCCCACCATTTATAGGTGGCTAGTGCCATTCTCAAAGCGTTTCTCTTATTGCCCCTTCGACTATAGCCACGGGAAGATAAGAGGTTTAACGCCAATAACCCACAGTGGTATAAAAACGGACGTCCATTACAAATACAACGTGTTAACCTGGTTAATAGTGACCAGGATTTCCGAGCTGGAGATTGTGGGTTCGAATCCCGTTAGTGTGTGTAGTGACGAAGATTTGTACTCGAATTATGGTTGTTTATGCACATGTATGTAGGAATATTTATTTATTTAAATATATCTATGCAACTATAGTGTGTCGTGAGCTTGGACACCGAGACGTCAATGTGCTGTCCACCTGTCATACTCTCCCAAATAAGCCCCGGCAACAAGTGCATCGAAAATTAACTTTTTTATCTTGAGAACGAAGAAAGGACTTAATTGTCTAGAACTCAGTATTCGGAAAATACTTGAAGATATTTATTATTATTTTCAAATAAAATAAAATTACCCACAAATCTTAAAAGAATAAGTGACAGAAGGTACAATAGAGCTAATCACAAAAGAACAAGTAACGTGTTATAATGACATCGAACTAATAAGCGAAAAGGACCGGATGCTGTGATATTATTAAATTTAATATTTTCTTTTCGTGCTGGCGTTAGAAGATTTTTTGTTAGCGTCTTTATGTTCAAGCCAACGATATAGCTCTTTCCAATATCAATAAACAACGAAGAAGTCACGATAGCCGAGTTGTTGGGTGGTCGGAATTTCGAGTCGAGAGACCCGAGTTCGATCCCCAGGTGGCAGTACCAATGAGTTTTTCAAAAACTTAGGTACGAATTTCATCGTTGGCTTGGACATAAAGATGGCGCCGGGCTCACCGCTTGTCACGTTGTACCGTAAATATATTCGGTGGAAGGAGGGTCCATAGGACTTAATTATCTATACTAGATCGCTGTCTATCCTTGTATTGGGAATTGCGTGAAGATATTGACATTTTACTTATTTTGTAGAGAAAAATATTATTGTAGTAATACTATATTACTAACAATTTAACAGTACATTTTTTTAGGATTACAAATAATTTAACATGGATAATTTGATGTCCGATTTAAATAAATTATTGTTATTATCTTCGAGACATGTATATTAAATAATTAATACATAACTAATTTACAAAGTTTTATAAAAAATAAATGGAAAAGTGTTTAACATTGCAATCATTACGGAAATGTGGTGGGATAATAAGTAATAGGGATAATAATGTCGTGCTTTTGACCTGCATTTCTTCAGGTTTTTATCCTCTTTCTTCGTCTCATTCTATATACATCTCTTCTTTTATTAATTTCATATTAGAATATTGCTAGCAATGGTTGGTTGACGTCTTGATTATCAACTTTTAAACAAAGACTATTTCTTTGAGGCTTAAAAGAAAATAAGAGTTAGGAAAGAGGAAAAATCAGCATTCCGCTCCGATCCCGCAAACCAGGAGCTCGTGACAATGTTTTAATTGCCTATGGGACTATGCTTTTTTAATCTGTAAAAATTAGTGAATGATTTTTACACTATATTTTTGTTTAAAAAAATAATAAGAACAGATAAAGAAAAAATTAACAATGGCAGAGCCACGCATCAGCTTTTGTTGTTGGATAAAAACCTGAAGAAATGCAGGTCAAAAGCACGACATCATGTTTTTATCCCACCACATTTCCGTAATGATTGCAATGTTGAACACTTTTCCATTTGTTTTTAGTGTAGATTTAATTTATTTTATATTAAAACAACCTGCGATACAGTTACGTTCATCGTATTATGTGGCAGAGTAACGCAGAAACTGCGACCTGGACAAGACCACGGCTTCGCAGAATATTAGCGTGAAGTGGAAGGATCCGTTGCTTTTGCATTTCATACGCTGAAATAGATTAACGGAAGTTCACAGGCCTATCTTTTTCGCTTCTCATTTCCTAATTATTTATTTTTCTACATAACAGCCTTTATAGGGACTTTGTAGGAAACGAACCTCTCTTTAAGGATATATTTGCCATAATCTCCACACTTAGCAAGCAGATTGACCGGAATAACTGAGTACAAGAGTTAAAATCTTAGGCACCGTACATTAATGCTATGGCCATTCGGGTGTACTTACATGTATACGACGGTAAGTGATTACCACCGCCCATGAACACCCGCAATGCCAGAGGCATAGCAGATGCGTTGCCGGCTTTAGAGTGCCCCCCGGACTTGGAAAGGGGAGTGTGTGGGTCTCCGGTTACCTGCACTCACCAAACGAAACGCAGAAGTTTGTTAGACTTCTACTTCACGCCGGTATTGTGTGAGGTCGTGGTACTTCCCCGGTAGAGCCGGCTCATTCATGCAACAACAGAAGCTGTTGCGTGGCTCTACCACTGTAGAAAATGTATGTAAAGATGTGTATAAACTACAAAGATTATAGATTTATTATCTATAGATATTTACAATAGATTATGAATAAAAATTTTTCAATAATTTCCTTTTTACATCTTCATTCGTGTTTTCCTAATACTGGGGTAGGTTTTGACGTCGCCCTTTTTTCCTATCCTATCTTAGTTATAGTCTCCAAGTCAAAATAAAAAATTTAGACTAGAACTTACGTAATTTTAATATAAATAAATCGTGCGAATAGTGCAACAATAAAAGAATAAAAGAATTTTGAGGCCCAACAGTATCATATTGAACGTTATGAAGTACTATCTTATTATTACCAGCACGTTCTATTATAGAATAGACGCCGTTTCTAGTTTATTTTCTAAGTGAGAAACAGCAAATGGCGTAATATCTTGGAAAAAAGAAGTAAAAAGAAATTTATTTCTTCACTTCACTCGTAAAACTTCATTCTAGAGCATGTTAAAATATAAATATCACTTTAATAATATAATAAAAAATAAATATTCACCCCATTTCCAATACTGTGGTAGACAGAGGTCTAGCTAATTAAATCCTTTAAACCCATTTTCTACCAAGACAATTTTTGTAATAACATGACAGGTGGTGAGCCGTTGCTGTATTTATGTCAAAACCAACGACACATAAGACCAACCAACGACACATTTGAAGAATCCAATGGTACGAGCCTACCATCAGGGGATCAAATCGAGTATCTTATCTTGAATCCCGATCACCCAAGTACTCGGCTGTCGTAACTTATATAATCGCAACCTATTTCCTAATTATGGGATAGTCAGAATGCTAAACAATTTAGACAAGCCGACTCATATTATTCAGCTAATCTTATTTGGAACAAAATGACAGGTGGTGAGAAAACAAATCGAGTAATTACGACGTAAAGACTCATAAAACTCATTGAAGGAGCCTTCCTCCTGGAGATTGAACTAAGGTCTCCTAGTTCGAATACTTGAAAAAAGAGCATCAATACTCTAGGCATAATACGCCATGCAAACAAATACGCGGGCGAAACCTAGTTGCTACTTATTACTTTAAAAACGATAGCCGAGTGAATGGTTGGAATTTGAGTCAAGAGACACGAGATCGATACTCAGGTGGCATGCTCGTACCAATGGGCTTTTTCAAAACCTATGTACGAATTATATCGTTGGCTTGGACATAAAGACGGCGACGGGCTCACCACCTGTCACGTTGTCCCGAAAATATCTTCGGTGGAAGGTGGGTCAAAGGGACTTAATTGACTTGACTAGACCTCTGTCTACCCTTGTATTGGAAATTGCGTGAAGATGTTTATTTTTTTATTTATTTACTTTAAAAAAAATCGAAAGTCGCGATAGAATGGTTGGAATTTGAGAAAAGAGACACGAGATCGATACTTAGGTGGCAGGCTCGTACCTATAGGTTTTTTCAAGACTTATGTACAATTTATATCGCTGGTTTGAACATAAAGATTCCTACATACGGACATCGGGATCACCAAATTCTATCCCCAGGCGTACCAATGGTTTTTGTTTTTCAAAAAACTTATGTACGATTTATGTGCTTGGACATAAAGACGGCGACAGGCTCACCGGTCACAATGTCCCAAAAATATTACCGGTGGAAGGTGAGTCGGAGGGATTTAATTGTCAAGACCTCTTTCTACCCCGGTATTGGGAATGGTGTGAAGATAAGAACAAAATATCAATGCGGATGACGTTATGGAACCACGTTGTAAACCATAAAACAAAAAAAAAAACAGTTCAAATTGGTTGGGTCGTTCGCTCATGCATTATGAAATTTCATTATCCTCACCCGTTGTTACCAAGTTCGTAATATTGTTAGTAAACATGTACGAAACATGTCTAAAGTTGTATGTCCAAAACTAATTTTGTTGAGAGGCCTTTTCTAAAGCTTCAAACCTTAATCTGTTTGAACTGCCTACGCGCGCTTTGTGAATATTTTGGTAATTATTTAGAACGTGCGCGCTCATTTGCACATCATATATATTAATACGTGAAGAGAGAACTTTGTACCCCTTTTTAAGTATAAGAGAGTGGCAGATTCGGTTAGTTACTTAGACAAAGTTATACAAATAATAAATTTAATACATAACATTTATGTTAAGAGAAATAATTTAAATTTTCAACTGACACGGGCGGGACTCGAATCCGCGACCTTCGCCGATCCGTGGCGACGCTCTTACCCCCGAGCTTTAATAACCGAGCTTTAATAACATAAAAGTTCAGCATAAATATGCTTTAAAATCAATTAAATTACATAACATTTGTTTAAAATATGTGGTGGGTCGAAAGGACTTAATTATCTAGTCCTTAGACTACCCCTGTGTTGGGTATGGAATGAGGATATTAATATGTGTATGTATGTTTAAAATACTTAAATGGTTTCATAGTGTAAAGCCTCGAAAATGCAGTTGTCTACCGACCGGTGGCGTGTCAACCATCTCGACAATTAACTGACCAAAATCAAATAGATCGCCATCTGGTACTGCGATTACCAATCGCCAAAAATCCAATTGTAGAAATTTTAAAGGGTGTTATAAAGATCTTCCCAAAAATGACTTCGGTGGAATGTGGATCGATAGGACTTAAATATCTAGACCTCTATCTACCCCAGTATAGGGAATGGCGTGAAGATATTTATTACTTATTTATTATTTGTAATAATGATAAGTAAATAAAACGCATTGTAGTCTGTGGTTATTGTCAGGAATAAATAAAAATAAATATCTTCATGCAAATCCTAATGCAGGGGTAGAAAAGGTCTAGTCTAGACAATTAAGTCCTTTCGACCCACCTTCCACCGAACATAATTTCAGGACAACGTGATAGGTGGTGAGCTCGTCGTTGTCTTAATGTCCCTCTTTTTGTCCGGAAGACATTTAAAATGTTGCTCCTGAATAATTAACTAAATTACGGATGAATTTCTTATTTACAATATGTTTATTTTGTAATTGCGGTGCCGTTACGGCGAAACAATATACCATGCTATTTCTTCACGTGGGTGTCGTGAGAAGGGACTAATGGACAAGCCCTGAAAATGCTCGCTATAAACAGATGCTGGGATAAACATCTATAAAAATACCAGACCAAAACTCAACATGAAGAGCAGGGTCAAAGTGCAAGGTGTCCGATACTGTGATCGCCAATCCGCTTACGAATAGCAAACCCTCCTTTACGGAAGAAGCTTTTGACCATCAGTGGTGTCTTATGTATATATGCTGTTATGCACGTATGTTTGTAATTCCCAATAGGGGTAGGAAGTATGGTAGGAAATTTATTAAACGTGACAGGTATTGAGCATATCGTCATCTACATATCCAAGCCAACGATATAAATCGCACATAAGTTTTGAAAACACTCATTGGGATGAGTCAACCTCTTGGGAATCGAATTCTGGTTTCTTGACTTGAATTCCGGTCACCCAACCACTCATCTATCATATAGTTTTGACATCCGTGAACTAGTGGCGTAAACACCGGTATTCAAGGTGTCGCCATTGTGAAAAAAAACTCATTGGTTCGAGCCTGCCACCTGGGGATCGAACTCGGGTCTCTTGACTCGAAATTCCGTCCACCCAACCACTCGGCTATCGTGAAATTATTAACCACATAAAATTACAATATGATTGTTCCTAAAAGTAAAAATTTAAATAAATAACTTTAACTATTTAGTTAACTTTATCTGATAAGGCAGCGTACGCCAAAAAGGTATCAAAAGGAAAAAATTATCAATTTCTATCCTTTTATATGTTAATTTTATATTTATTTATTTATTTATCTTCACTCACAATCCCTGACGGGGTAGCCAGAGAGAACAGATCGCCAAGTGTCACGATCCCTACATACTTCTTTCGCTTCTTTCAGATTCATCATCTTCTTCATACATGCACGTCTAGGTATCCGAGTACTCTTGACCCTCCTCTCTTCGAGCAATTTGCTCACATGGTCTTCGAAAGTTAATCTCGGTCTACCTCGACACCTTTTAATATTAACTTTCGCGCTATATATTTTCTTCACCATTCGGTCTTCACTCATTCGCTCAACGTGCCCAAACCATCGAAGCACGCCCTTATCCATTTTGAGACAAGGTCATCTTTCAAACCTGCCATATTGCGAATCTCTTCGTTTCGCTTTCGGTCAGCCATGGTAAGGCCGCACATTTTACGAAGAGATCGCATCTCCACTGCATTCAACCTGCTTTTATGCTTCTTCTGGCATACCCAGGTTTCGCTGCCATATAACAAAGTCGGTACCAACACTGCGTTATGTATTGCAAGGCGTGCACTTTTCACAACGCCTTGCCTTTTGATTAACGCAGTCAGGGCACCATTGACTTTGTTCCCGGCAGCGACACGCCTGTCCACATCTAAATCACATCTTCCATCCCGGCTAAACGCACTCCCCAAGTATACAATTTCATTCACCTGTTCTAGACATTCCTGATTTACCCAAATTTCGCACTTCGTTCTTTCTTCGTCCCTTTCAAATACCAGCACCTTAGTTTTATTAGCATTCAAACGGAGACCATTAATTTCACATTCTTCTTTCATACACGTGACTAATGCCTGCAGTTCTGCCTCTGATGGTGCTATAAGCACTGCATCATCAGCATAAAGCAGACAATTTACTTTTATGTCACCCAATTTTACACCCAAACAGCTATCTTTCAGCTTCTGTAAACAGCTGTCGAGATACAGTATGAATAGCCAGGAAGACATGACACAACCCTGTTTTACTCCCGTTTGGACGCTAAACATGGGTGACAGGTCATGCCCTACCCGCACACAGGCTTTACAGTCACAGTAAAGTGACTGCACAGCCCTTAGCAATCGACCATCCACACCATACCCCGGCAACAGTTCCCACATTTTCTTCCTTACAACCTTATCAAATGCTTTCTCAAGATCCACAAAAGCACAGAAAATCTTCTGGTTAGCAGCCAGAAGCTTCTCCGTGATCATGCGGAGAGAAAACATTTGATCCGTGCATCCTCTTCCAGGTCTAAATCCGCATTGTGCCTCCCATAGAAATCTTTCCGATTTATCTTGCATCCTACGTGTCAAAACCTTCGAGTAAACTTTACTTGCTAAACTGGTCAAGCTGATCGCCCGATAGCACCCGCAGTCATAATGTGAACCTTTACCTTTATATAAAGGCACAATGACAAAGATGTGTGGAAATTTCTCAATTCGATGGGTGTAGGTAAATCACCTATCATGGAGTATGGTCCTTCTCTTTCCCACGATGATTTGAATCTATACTTTACTGCTACTACTGCAATGGACCCTACCATCCGGGCACAAACCATAGCATACATTGCTTCAATGCAGTCTCCACACATCCCTGTCTTTAATTTCTCTCCCGTGAATCAGGATGAGGTACGTAAGGCAGTACTGGCAATTAAATCCAGGGCCGTGGATGCGATGAGGTTAGTAGGGTTATGATAGCCAACATCCTTGAATTTATACTTCCTGCTATCACCACATTATTAATTTCTCCCTAGACTCTGGACAATATCCCTCTCTTTGAGAAAGGCTTTCGTGCGACCTCTCCCAAAGTACCTAATCCTACACTTCCTCATCATTTCCGTCCTATTTCAATATTGCCATTTCTCTCTAAAATTTTGGAAGCCTGTGTACATAAGCAAATTTCCAAATTTGTATATGAACATAACCTACTGAGTAACTTTCAGTCTGGTTTCGTCCTGGCCACAGCACCACAACTGCACTACTTAAAATCACTGATGATATTCGTGAGGGTATGGAGAAGAAGAAAGTTACAGTTATGGTGCTTGTGGACTTTTCGAATGCTTTTAACACAGTCGACCATGATATCCTTCTTGCAATTTTTCTAACTTTAAATTCGCTTCCACGGTATTGGAGTGGTTATCTTCTTATCTTCGCGGACGTCAGCAATCGGTCTATATGGGACAAAAAGACCTCTCAATGGGCGGGACTAGGTTGTGGCGTTCCGCAAGGCGGTATACTTTCTCCCATTATCTTCTCAATTTTTATAAATTTTATCACTTCTAATATTAATTGTTCGTACCATCTGTATGCAGACGACCTGCAGATTTATGTACAGTCTGATATTGAAGAACTCCAAGATGCAATTAATAAATTAAATGACTGTCTGAAAGCAGTATCAGACTGGTCCTTACGCTTTGGAGTATCTGTGAATGCAACAAAATGCCAATCTTTGCTGGTTGGTAGTACTAAATGCTAGCTAAAGTCGATGTTGGAAACCTACCCTTTATACGTTATAACGATGCAGTGATTCCATTTTCGGGTTCTGTTAAAATCTTGGGCTACATATCGATAACACCTTGAACTGGGGAAAAACACATAACTGAAGTTAGCCGTAAAGTAACGGCCACGCTACGAGTGCTCTATCGCCTCAAAAATCTTCTTCCATGGGAAACTAAGCTTATGCTTGTCCAGACGCTCATTTTACCAATCATTGATTATGCAGATGTGTGCTACTGTGATTTGAACAAAGATCTTCTAAACAAGCTAGAGCGCCTTGTTAATAATTGTATAAGATATATTTTCAACCTTCGTAAGTATGACCATATTTCACAATACCGTTCTCGTCTTAAATGGCTTACTATACAACAAAGGCGAAACTCTAGAATTCTGCTTGTTCTTTTCTCAATCATAAATGATACTACTTACCCTTCGTATCTTAAGGATAAATTTCAGTTTCAATGCTCAATTCATGATCGGTGCCTGCGGTCTTCATCTAATTACAAGATGAGTATCCCGCAACACTTTACCAATTTTGTTGGTCACTCCTTTACCATTCAGGCTACACTGCTCTGGAACTCTTTGCCCGAAGACATCAGAAAAGTTACCAATAAGTCGATATTTAAAAGACTTGTACGTGAACACCTTTTAACTGTCAGTTAGAATTAGTGATTGGTCATTACAGTCATAATAATGTTTTTTTTTTTTTTTAAGTTTTATATATGTATGTATGTATATGTATATGTATATTTGTGTATATATGTGTGTATGTATGTATATGTATATATATATATATATATATATATATATGTATGTATGTATATGTATATATATTATATTTATTATTTGTATTAGTATTTTATATTGCATCTTTATTTTCGTTAGGTCCTATATTGATTTTCTTTTTCTGTAACCCAGTTTAAAGCACCTTAACAATATTTCTCCACGCCTCGGGTTGACTGGCAGAGAATGCCTAATGGCATTAAGTCCGCCCTTGTATAACTTTCTTTGTGAGGTTTGCACAAAGTGTAAATAAATAAATAAATAAATGACCGCGGATCGCCAATCATCCGGAACAGCTCCCGTTCGCCAGCACAAATTGCACAGCAGATGAAAGCTGTCCCAGACGCGTGGCCCACCATAATTGACCGCTCTACTAGTGAAAATTGCTCTACTAGTTATCGAGTTTTCTGTGTTGTAGTAGAATTTGGTTTATTATTTTTTGAGGTAAGCGATTTTGAACATAACTTAGTACTAGAATAATAATAAATAGATATCTTCACGCTATTCGCAATACTGGAGTTGACAGGGATCCAGGCTTTTAAGTCCTTTCGACCTACCAAATTCCAAGCAGCCAACCTATCCATCAAAAATTCGACTGTCATGTTCGAGTCATGTATATTTATTTTATTTATTTATTTATTTACACTTTATTGCAAACCTCACAAAGAAAGTTATACAAAGGGCGGACTTAATGCCATTAGGCATTCTCTGCCAGTCAACCCGAGGCGTGGAGAAATATTGTTAAGGTGCTTTAAACTGGGTTACAGAAAAAGAAAATCAATATAGGACCTAACGAAAATAAAGATGCAATATAAAATACTAATACAAATAATAAATATATTATATATACATATACACACACACACATATATACATATATATATATATATATATATATATATATATATATATATATATATATATATATATATATATATATATATATATATATATATATATATATATATATATATATATATATATATATATATATATATATATATATATATATATATATATATATATATATATATATATATATATATATATATATATATATATATATATATATATATATATATATATATATATATATATATATATATATATATATATATATATATATATATATATATATATATACATACATACACACACACACATATATACACAAATATACATATACATACATACATATATAAAATTTAAAAACATTATTATGACTGTAATGACCAATCACTAATTCTAACTGACAGTTAAAAGGTGTTCACGTACAAGTCTTTTAAATATCGACTTATTGGTAACTTTTCTGATGTCTTCGGGCAAAGAGTTCCAGAGCAGTGTAGCCTGAATGGTAAAGGAGTGACCAACAAAATTGGTAAAGTGTTGCGGGATACTCATCTTGTAATTAGATGAAGACCGCAGGCACCGATCATGAATTGAGCATTGAAACTGAAATTTATCCTTAAGATACGAAGGGTAAGTAGTATCATTTATGATTGAGAAAAGAACAAGCAGAATTCTAGAGTTTCGCCTTTGTTGTATAGTAAGCCATTTAAGACGAGAACGGTATTGTGAAATATGGTCATACTTACGAAGGTTGAAAATATATCTTATACAATTATTAACAAGGCGCTCTAGCTTGTTTAGAAGATCTTTGTTCAAATCACAGTAGCACACATCTGCATAATCAATGATTGGTAAAATGAGCGTCTGGACAAGCATAAGCTTAGTTTCCCATGGAAGAAGATTTTTGAGGCGATAGAGCACTCGTAGCGTGGCCGTTACTTTACGGCTAACTTCAGTTATGTGTTTTCCCAGTTCAAGGTGTTATCGATAGGTAGCCCAAGATTTTTAACAGAACCCGAAAATGGAATCACTGCATCGTTATAACGTATAAAGGGTAGGTTTCAACATCGACTTTAGCTAGCATTTTAGTACTACCAACCAGCAAAGATTGGCATTTGTTGCATTCACAGATACTCCAAAGCGTAAGGACTAGTCTGATACTGCTTTCAGACAGTCATTTAATTTATTAATTGCATCTTGGAGTTCTTCAATATCAGACTGTACATAAATCTGCAGGTCGTCTGCATACAGATGGTACGAACAATTAATATTAGAAGTGATAAAATTTATAAAAATTGAGAAGATAATGGGAGAAAGTATACCACTTTGCGGAACGCCACAACCTAGTCCCGCCCATTGAGAGGTCTTTTGTCCCATATAGACCGATTGCTGCCGTCCGCGAAGATAAGAAGATAACCACTCCAATACCGTGGAAGCGAATTTAAAGTTAGAAAAATTGCAAGAAGGATATCATGGTCGACTGTGTTAAAGCATTCGAAAAGTCCACAAGCACCATAACTGTAACTTTCTTCTTCTCCATACCCTCACGAATATCATCAGTGATTTTAAGTAGTGCAGTTGTGGTGCTGTGGCCAGGACGAAACCCAGACTGAAAGTTACTCAGTAGGTTATGTCTATATACAAATTTGGAAATTTGCTTATGTACACAGGCTTCCAAAATTTTAGAGAGAAATGGCAATATTGAAATAGGACGGAAATGATGAGGAAGTGTAGGATTAGGTACTTTGGGGAGAGGTCGCACGAAAGCCTTTCTCCAAAGAGAGGGATATTGTCCAGAGTCTAGGGAGAAATTAATAATGTGAGTGATAGCAGGAAGTATAAATTCAAGGATGTTGGCTATCATAATCCTACTAACCTCATCGCATCCCATGGCCCTGGATTTTATTGCCAGTACTGCCTTACGTACCTCATCCTGATTTACGGGAGAGAAATTAAGGACAGGGATGTGTGGAGACTGCATTGAAGCAATGTATGCTATGGTTTGTGCCCGGATGGTAGGGTCCATTGCAGTAGTAGCAGTAAAGTATAGATTCAAATCATCGTGGGAAAGAGAAGGACCATACTCCATGATAGGTGATTTACCTACACCCATCGAATAGAGAAATTTCCACACATCAGCTGGTGAAGAGTTAGTTATATTGTTTAGGAAGTATCGGCGTTTAGCAGTTCGTACCATCTGGTTACACCTGTTCCTAGCCATTTTAAAAGACAACCAGTTTTCTTCAAAACGAGACCTGTTGAATCGCAAGAAAGTTCGGTTTCGCCTGTCCATTGCCCTCCGCACATCGTCAGTCATCCAGGGAGCTGGCAAACGTTTAACTCTGACCTTATGGACTGGGGCATGGGCATCATACAGATTAATTATCGTGCTATTTAGGCATCCTTTCATCGACCGTAGAAGCAGCCGCCAGCGAGGCAAAATTAATTTGAGACGCATCACTGTGCAAATTATCCAAGTTTATCTTAGTAAAGTTACGGAAGTGTAAAAATGAAGTACCACGTTTAGGGGTCTAAGCTTATACGAAGTACGAATATGGTAATATATATTATGTATATATATAACCATATTCGTAAAATCGATAATAAATAAATATATTCACGCGATTCCCAATAAACTGAGTACTAGACAGTAAAGCCTTTTAGACCCTCTAACCACCGAAGATTAGATTAGATTAGAAGGGATGAATTCCGCAACTCCGTCTGAGCGCGTTCATTGCGTATGGGCAGGATTTTCTATGCTTACTTGAGCCAACCCAACTCCTCAAAGAATTCCAGCAGCCATTTAGAGTAACCGGTAAACTCAGGGAGAGATGACGGTGCACCAAGATGATTGGCCCTGTATCCCGCGACAATCCGATAGGACAGTGAGACGTGTGCCGTCACCACAGAGGTTTGTCGGTATCCATCGAAGATACTTTTGGGACATCGTGATAGGTGGTGAGCCCTTCGCCATCTATATGTCCAAGCCATCGATATAAATCGTCGTATACTAGGTTTTGAAAAAGCCATCGGTACTAGCCGGCGACCTGGGGATCGAACTCGGGTCTCTCGACTCGAATTCCGATCACCCAACCACTCGGCTATCGTGACTTCAAACATATTCATAGACTGAGTGTTTATCCATAATATGTTTATCTATAGGATATCAAACTGTCAGTTTGACCAAAATTAGCGTCTATGAGAGGTCTTAATTGTCTGGACCCCTGTGTACTCCTGTGTCAGAGAAAAATCGATAAGTGGTTCATTGTATTATTTAAAGTCTTTTTGTCTTTTAATGTTGCTTAATATTATTGATAGGTGTAACTTTTGATGAACCTTTTCAAGTTAATAAAATAAATAAATGCCGACATTCGCAGACCTGTGGCGTACACATTGGTTCATGGTGTCGCCAGCTCTAAGATTCCGTATTCAATTTCTGGTCGGCTCAATGTAGAAAACACTTTTCTCGGGTCTGGGTGTTTGTAGCATCTTCGTTGCATCTGATATTAAAACACTAGAGCTTTAGCTTCTTTTGGATCAGAACAATGTATGTGATGATGTCCGAATGTATGTAAGATTTAAAAAAGTATTTCATTTATTAACAGATTGGAAAGCTGAGAAAAGATTATAACATTTGCAATCAAAATGTTAATATGCTTTAATCAAACACCCTTCACATAAAACTCAATACCACAATTATAACTTTGTGAATAAAGTCCATACTTTAGGATCATTAAAATGAAATATTTGGCAGGCCAAGGAAACCCGATTCAATGAAAATGACTTCCGATTTCGCTCAACTTTCTCGGAACTTAATTAGGAGAGCCGTTTTAATGTATTAAGCCCCTTATTCTCATACCTTTTTTTTAAACTCAGTAATTTAGTTAATGAATAATCATTTGTAACTTATATAAATTATATTTATCTATATTTGTTTATGGCCGTGTGGTAACGGCGTGAGAATATTCCACTCTCTTTCTTCCCGTGAGTGTCATAAGAGGCGACTAGGCCTTGATATCGTTGTGGGAACCGAAAGATGTCCAGATATCCATCTCTACAAATATCAGGTCAAAAAAATCAAACCGAAGATGGGCAGCAGCGTCTTAGGTGCGAGTGGTCTGGTACTGGGATCGCCAATCCGCTTGACAAGCGTGGCGATTATGGCAAATTATCCCTATGGGAGAGGCCTATGTCCTACAATGGTCTTTAACCGGTCATAATGTATGTATGTATGTATATTTGTTTATTGATATAAAAACATATATATTCCTGGGCATAAAAAACAGCGACACGCTCACCACCTATCACGTTATGTCCGGCACCTGTCAGCAAAAATATCTACGGTGGAAGGTGCGTCGAAACATCGTAATTGTTTGGATCTCTGTCTACCCTTGTATGGGGAATCGTGAAAATATGTGTCTTATATATTGTATTTAAATAATATACGCACACGTATATGTGTGTATATGGTACCCTTAGCATATACTTTAAGACTTTGATAGCTCATAACCTATCGCATATTGCCAAAAAACAACGGTGAAAAGTGGGTCGAAAGGACTACATTGCCTATACCTATGCCTACCCCTATTAAAATAATTAAGCATTGATATATCGTTACTTATAAAATGTTATTTTATGAAATGCTTGATTAGAATTAAAAAGACATTGTGAGATGAGAGACACTTAATTTAAAATAAATTTAGAACATACTTAAGGGTCGTGGAAATTGTGCAAGCGGTAAATGACGGTACCATTACATTTTTTGATGAACTCAATGGAATAGTGAAGTACATACTTCTTCAGCTCTGAAATTCGGAGTTCGATTCACGAACGTGTCAATAAAGAAAACAATTTTTTCTAGATTTTCTAGGAAAGATGTTTGTGGTGCTTTCGATATTTTCGATTCAACTTAATTTGGTAACAAAAACACTGTACTTGATATTTTCTCTATTTAGTTACGTATTCATTTATTTAAAAAAATATATATAATTTCGACAGAGGTCCAGTCTTTTTTTATATAGAAAAGGGAGGCAAACCAGCAGGTGGCTCACGTGATGGTAAGTGTTTACTACCGCCCATAAACATCCGCAATACCAGAGGCGTAGCAGATGCGTTGCCGCACTTAGAGTGCCCCCAGATTTAGGGAAGGGTGGTGTGTGGGCCTCCGGTTACCTGCACTCACCAGACGAAACGCAGAAGTTTGATAGACTTCTACTTCACGCCGGTATTCTGTGAGGTCGTGGTACTTCCCTGGTCGAGCCGGCCCATTCATGCAACAGCAAAAGCTGATGCGTGGCTCTACCACTTTTAAACTATTAGTCTAGATTATTTGTCTAGACAATTAAGTCCCTTCGACCGACCATCCACCGACGATTTTTGCAGGACAACGTGACAGGTGGTGAACCTGTCGCAGTCTTTAAATCCAAGCCAACGAAATAATTCGTACCCAAGTTTTTGAAAAACCCGTTGGTACGAGCCTGCCACCTGAGGATCGAACTCGGGTGTCTTGACTCAAAATTCCGACCACTCAATCACTCGGCTATCGTGACTTTTTTTATTAGTCTGAACATAAATCATTATTATATTTTTTATAATAATTCGCTTGGAGATGGAATTATGAGAAAACCTTCAAAAATATTTCCACATTCGCAACGCTCGGCAAACGGATTGGCGATCGCAGTGCCACTTCGACAAAAGAATGAGGTGAATATATATACAAGTGTCGTTTATTTTGTTGCATCCTGTGTGAAATCACAACGATTCTAAAGAAGTTTAACTTCAAAAATATATTCACTTCATTTCCAATATCGGGATAGAGAGAGGAGACAATTAAGTCCTTATGACCCACCTTACATCGAAGATATTTTTTGAGACACCGTGACAGGTAGGTTATTTGTTAGGATATTTAGCTTAATTCTTATAAAAACGTCAAGGTTAAAAACGTTAAACTCTAGAACAATTTTATATAATATAAAGTTTTCCTTAAATATTTAGAAAGACGTATCTGAATCTATAAACTAAATGGACTAATAAAGCAGGCGGCTGTTTAACCGTGCATGAATATTTGATACTCACAACCTTCGCCAATATTACTTTAATAGTATTTATTAAGGATTTCTCCAAAGAGAGCTCATAAAAAACTCTTGTTGTGTAAAACTCATAAAATTTCAGCTTGACATAACAATTACTGTGAAACTTTGTTCGTGAATGACGGATTTGGAAAATTTATGAGTGTATTTAAAAACTTGCTACTATTTTAGTCATTTGTTTTATTCACGCAATTTTCCATACTGTGATAGGCAAAGGTCAAGACAATTAAGTTACTTTGACTAACCTTTCACTGAAGACTATTTAGGACAATGTGAAAGGTGGTGAGTCTATCGCCGTATTAATGTCTTGTCAAAAGGAATCTAACACCTTTTGCAGCTATGATGGTTGCAACTTCTTTGCAACATTTTTTGATTCGATTGCCGTAGAGAGATCGGCATGTTAGGCTCGCGCGATGTTGTTTCTAAATGAATTGTATCCGCTACTGGTCGTAGCCGCTGTGACAAGAGGGCTGGCTCCTTTCTCGCTCAACGCGTAAGTCTAGCCATTCAATGTGGAAATGCAGACAGCAAGCTATGTGGAATAGGACTGTTTGATTATTGTAGTTTTTACTTAATGAATATTGTAAATGTGGCCATAATTTGTCAGTATTTATTTTATTTATTTATTTGATCACCAACATAGTTAACACTTATTCAATCGCAAAAAAGCCATTTTACAGTTATGTAATACCATTGAAATTAAATGTTTTTATTTTTTTATCTTCTCTCTTTTCCTATTCACTGGGTAGTCAGAAGTCTGGAGTGCAAGAATTAATGTCACGATAGCCGAGTGGCTTGGTGATTTCGAGTCAAAAGACCCGAGTTCAGTGTCCTAGAAGTTGGTTTTTACCAATAAGTTTATCAAAATTAATGTACGAGACGTGAAGACGTCTACACTCAGCACCTGTGGTTTTTCACCAAAAAGAAGCTCCCGTAAAATCTGGGTCGATAGGACTAAATTGTGTAAACCTCTGGCTATCGCTGTAAATGCGTGAAGATAAAAAATCTCGTATACGCTAAATGGATAACAAAAAGGAGGTATCTTCAATAGAGCCAATGCTGCTTAAATAGCCTGGGATTAAAAAACTGAAGTACGAATAATGTCACCGCAAAGTTAGCCAACGTAGGGGATTGCGGTGCAGTGTGTGCTGAGTGTGCTAATGCTTATTCGTTTTCACCGTACGATTTATATTATTAGCTTGGACGTAAAGACGACGATTGGCTCACCACCAGGTGGGTTATAAGAATTAATTGTCTGGAAAACTCTCTACCCCAGTATTTGCAAACGCGTGAATATATGTTTATGTAATCATATGTAATCATTATTGGACACTAAAAAGTCTTCGTTCAATATTTATACTAAACGGAAATTATGTGACAGGGCGAAACGACCTTAAAATAGCGGTGCTTCCCGCTCCGCCACGCGTGTTGAGTCACAGTCCTCACTCAACTTAAGGAATCCCTTGATCCTTTAGCTAGTGAATGGTTTCAATAAATTTAGTTTTGTAGCTACCCTATTTTTGTTATCATCAGTTTTCCGTATTGCTTTCCACTATGAAAACTAATCTGAAGAGGCGCGTTCAAGTCAAAAAATATATTTTAAATACTATTTTCTTGGAAATTGTGGTTACTTGAGAGAAAGAGTGAGAGAAAAAATATAGCAGAAAGAAATCTGATGTGGGTAAAAATTGCATATATACAAAATTATTCTAAAGTCTACATTAAAACTTTGGTGAAACTTGATGGTTAAATCAATTCTTTTAATTATTTTCCTTCAAATATCTGACCATTTTCGCCTTAGTGGCTTCATCAAAAGCAAATATTGTTGTAATAATGTTTTAAAAAACCCCTAATTTTCTCAGTATGTGCTTAAAAATATTTGAAAACTCCGTAGCCGTATTTAGTAGAGGTAACGACTCATATTTACAGATAATATTCAAAGTAACCTAATAGTTCATGACCACCACTGGTCAATGATATAAAAAAACATAAGTTTTGGAAAAATTGGGTCGAACGCGGCTTTCCAAATTTGAATATAGATCCTAATCATTCGACTTCACGATCATTAAGGCATTAAATTAAAAAAAATATCTTCACGCAATTCCCAATACAGGGGTAGACAGAGGTCTAGTTTAGACAATTATGCCCCTTAGACCCTCTTTCCACCGAAGATATTTTCGGGACAACATGACAGGTGGTGAGCCCGTCGCCGCCTTTACATCCAAGCCAACGATATTCGTACATAAGTTTTTGAAAAACCCATTGGTATGAGCCAGCCACTTGGGGACCGAACTCGGGTCTCTTGACTCGAAATTCCGACCACCCAACCACTCGGCTATCGTGACTTCCTATTAACTTATCTTACTTTATTCTTATCGTGATGAAATTAAAGCTAGATGTGAAATTAGTGGACCGTAAGATTGACCCGCGTAAAACGTCTAACGTCGTCACATTACGGTCTAAATTCAATTTCCCATCGAAGCAAAGTCGTATGAACGCCTTGATTGGTTTGGAATTGAAAATCGAATGAAGTAACAGAATGAAATGAAGGCTACCGACGAGCGTTTTAACACTCCGTTCAGAATAAACAATTTTTTAAAAGTTTAATTCTATCTCAATTTAACAACGGATGGAAAGCCACGAATGTAGCCTTTGGCATATATGTGTCATTAGAGTCGACTTTGGATTAACATTATATCAAAATCTATTATACAAATATGAATCTTATACGCTGTAGTTTTTGTGCTGATTATGATAGAGTTTTACGTTACTAAAGTCGTGATAGCCGAGTGGTTGGGCGGTCGGAATTTCGAGTCCGATCTGAGAGATCCGAGTGGCAGGCTCGTACCAATGGGTTTTTCAAAAACTCATTTACGAATTATATCCTTGGCTTGGGCATAAAGACGGCGACGGGCTCACAACTTGACATGTTGTCCCGAAAATATCTTTGGTAGAAAGTGGATCAAAGGGACTTAATAGTCTAAACTAGATCTCCGTCTTCCTCTGTATTGAGAATTGCGTGAATATATATTCCTATATTTTATTATTTTATGGTGTACGCGTTGTACATACGACAGGCTCGACACCTGTCATGTTGTCCCAAATATGCTTCGTTGAAAGGTGGATTGAAGGGTTATAAATGTCTAGATCTCTGTCTATGCCAGTATTTTGAATGTCATGACAATATATTTTTCCTTAAATGTTTGTGGGGGTCCATATACTCTATTCGTTTCGTTGTTCCACTTTCATAACCCCAGTGAAGTTTGAAAGAAAGAAAGAAAGAAATTCGTTTATTCGTGGACAGAATACAGCTCGAAGACAATATAAAATAAAATAACGCAAGCTAAACTAAAACAACAAATATGACAATCCGTGCTGCAGTATACAACCACGAAGTGGATCGATTTCAGTTGTAGCCGGGATAATCCGACACTGATTTTCAGTCCGACCCTTACCTTATGGGAACTCGGACAACTTATCATAAGTATTTTTTATGATGAGTATATATCAGCTACAATTATATGCTAAAGCTATTTGTTTGTTGTTTTTAAATAAAGATTCAAACTTAATTCTATAGCTACTAATCATTGATGTTGCGTCCAATTAAATGTTATTGAGGTATATTATAAAAAAAAACAATGTGAATAAAAAAAAAGACAATACAATAAAGGCTGTTTAAATAATTACCTTTTGCATACTTCTTTAACTATTACAATGCGGTTGTTATTTATTATATAGTACTTATTTGCTCATTATACAGTATACGTTTAAACTTAATCTTAAAAGTAGTAAGGGACTTGAGAGCACGTAATGAAGGCGGCAGATTATTCCAACACTTCGTAGCATTGCGATAATCCATCTTAAATACATTTGCATTATTGAGAAAAGGTGTCACGTGTGCACGCGTAATATACCGCATATTAAATGTAAAACGTGCACAAGTATTTTGGACCCGTTGTATTGCCCGTTTGGTACTTGCTAATAAACGTGGTCCTATAAGTGCGTCTGCGTAATTAAATTTGGAGAGGACGAGTGATTTGCAAAGCTGAATACGTAAGGATTCACTTAAAAAATTACGAATTTTGTACAATTACTTCAGCCTATAAAAACAATTGCGTGATATGTCTCTGATGTGCTTTTCAAATCGCAGTTTCTCATCCATGACAGTTCCTAAATTTCTTGCTTCAGCGACGCGTGATACTATCTCGTCGTTCATTACTATAGCAGGAAATCTACTACTAACCTTTTGAATTTGGGTAGGTGTCCCTAGGATAATGTATTTTGATTTTTTCGGATTTAATACTAAGGCGTTACGCTCAGACCACAAGGATATACGATGAAGAACAGTGTTTAACTTCCCGACTGTAATGATAGTTTCATTAGGCTTGAAGGAGATATATATTTGTAAGTCATCAGCATACATATGATACTTACAATGTTCTACGTTGCTGATGATGTCCGCGCTGTATAATATAAAAAGCAATGGGCCCAACACTGACTCTTCCGGGACTCCGCGTTCGACATGTAAGCTTTCAGAAATTGTTTTATTTTTGCTATTTTGTTGCAGTTCGACTCGCTGTGAACGGTTTAGAAAATAACTATGAAACCATTGAACTGCATTTGTGCTTTCTCCATAAAATGATAACTCAGAAAGAAGTAATGAAACATTAATTGTATCAAATGCACGTGAAAAATCAAGATTGCATTTTGCCAAAGATCTGGAAAGATATTCGTTTCAAACGACTTGTTTATTATAGATGTTATTACAGTAACACTGTCCGAGGGCAATAACTTCAGCATATCTATAGAAATGCCATCACACTCGACAGTGTTAGACTGCAAAGAGTTTAATATCCCAGCCACCTCACTTTCTGAGATAATTTTAAATTGAAATGAGATGTCAGACATGCGATGAAATTGAAGGAAAGTGAGGTGGTACATAGAGACATCACTCCTTCCAGGGACATTGAGAAAGTGCTTATTTAGTATGTTTGCGTCGTTGAATTGGGAAGGTAGACAAGAATCATTGCTCTTTATACGAACATTTTGTTTTATATGTTTCCACATAATTTTTGCCTGTTTTATTTTTGAATTAACGTAGTATTTAAAATATGCTTTTTTTCTGATAAAATTGCTGCATTTACTTTTGTTTTCAATTCTTTGTAATAAGCCCTATGAGATTCTAGCCTTGATTTTCGAGCTCTGACTTGTGCCTCATCTCGCGTTTTCATCAAGTTTTTAATATTATACGTAATCCATGGATAACTTTTATTTTTTAAATAGACAGATTTCAGTGGAGCGTGTAAATCAAATATGTTCAGTATAGTATTATTAAAAAATTTTACCATATTTTCATAAATAATCATTATATGTATAAACATCCATGTATTAAGTACAAACATTCATATTCATCACACAAGTATATACTTTAGCTGCTTACATTGGCATCGGAGCAATGTATGTGACGTTTTTCTTAAATATGTGTTTATTTATTTAAAAAATACCACCGGTACAACAAACGCTTACAATTCTTTCATTAGTAATTGTTGCTTTTAACAAGATTTTTGTGGAAAAGCAACTCCTTTGCACACTTATTTGACCTATAGTCGACTACTTAATCATAATGTAAGACAAAGTCATGCTTAATAAAATTAGAAAACGTAAATACAAATTAAAATAAATATTTTACTAACATATACTGATTCAAAACTAGAATCAACTATGTTTAACTACTCTATACAGTTCACGACGAGTAAATCAAATTAACACGAGTTTCAATGGAGCTGTGAGAGGTGAGTACTTTGGCGTTCTAAATAAAAAAATCTCAGACACAAACTTTCATCCGTTCTCCACCATACTGCGCGTACAGATGAACAATTCAATAATTTTTTGTCATTTAAAGGTTCTTTAGTATGTAAAAAATGTTCATGTTTTGTTTAATAAGTACAAAGGAATGGGTTAGCAATTCCTCAAGTGTACGTGTGTTACTAGAAATGCAATATATTTACATACGATAATAGCAAATCGAATAATCAAACTCGAGTTCGATTATTATTATATATTTGATAGTCAGGTACATCCTTATAGCCACGTTAGGCGAGTGTTTAGGCTGTAGCAATTCGAATCAGTGGACCTAAGTTCGATCCTAAGGAAGAAGGCTCTTACCAATGATTTATTTAAGCTTAAGTGCGAATTATATTTGGCTAGTATGTGGCTTGGACACTCAGACGGCGACAGGCTCAACATCTATCACATTAGATTAAGTATTACCTGGTGATGTGCAGATTGAAAATAAAATTGTCTAGACTCCTAACTACCCTTATAATGCGAATGCTTGAAGATACAAAAAGTACTTTATAACACACAATGATACGTTAGATACACATATATACTATCAAAATCGTTAAAAGTGTCAGCAACATAAAGTTCTGCTTGAATGTCGTTTTGGCATGGGATTCATCTCATGCTGCCAAACGAATTAAATGTATCTTTTATAAGTTTACTGATTCGGAAAAAATAATGCAGTATCGAACGCGACAAAACAAGTTATAATAATATAATAATAAATTGCCATTTATTTTCTCTTACATTGCGTAGTTCTTATGCTAGGAATTACAATAATGCCAGACAAGGAACATAGTAGAACTATCCGCGTAAGAGAATGGTGCTTGAAGTAGGTTTCCTTGAAAACCTGTATTACAAGTCACCATACCCCTCCTAGGCTAGTTTCTTAATTAGCTATAATAAAAATTACGCTTAGACATGTAAGTACTAAGAAAATACGATAGCGTTTGTTAACTTAAAGGAATACATGAGAGCCCATTTGCAATAGTTTGTCTTGAGGAGTATGAGAATTGATGTGTTGTTTGTATGCATGTAGGTGTGTTTGATGTTTGAGTATGTGTTAGTTGTAGCGTAGAGTTTAAGTTCATTTAGTTGGGTGTGTTTGAGTAGTGACGTGAGAAAGTGTTGATTATTATGTGCGTTGAGGAATTTCGACAAATAAGTTATATATCGAGACGTTAGATTAATAAATTAATAGGAGAACGATAGAACGATGGAGTAAGTATACGGAGTAACTATTTGGGAGGTATCAGTAGATTTTCAGTTTCAGAATAGTCTAGGGTCTTGAGGTAATTTTTGACTAAAATTTTACAAGAATTTTTTTTTGTGGGTATATGTTAAGAATTTTGTTAAGTTTATTGTATAAGTATGGGCCAAGAAAACAAAAGAACTTATGTGATAGTGTAGTGTTAAAGGTTTGAGCTTGACATACCTTTTCTTTTCGTCTGTTTTCCTTCCTAAGGTTCGGGTCAAACTGCAGCTGGGAATGTTTTTGTATTACTATGTTTAGTATAAACGTTTGTCTAACAGTGAGCACATCCCATTCTTTGTAGAGTTCTACTGTAGGATAGTGAAAGGGCAAACCTGCCCCAACCTTGAGAATAGCGCGTTGTGCCTTCTCCACCTCAAATAAATAAGTTTTTGCAGCCCCACCCCATGAAGTGATACAGTAGTCCACCAAAGATTGGCACAATGCATAGTAGACCATTTTAGTAATTTTACGGTTTGCAGCGTGTTTTAAATTTTTAAAAATGTAGATTAGTTTTCATAATCGTGTTACAAGCGTATCTATATGTGGTTTAAAAGTTATGTGTTGGTCCATAATGATACCAAGATATTTGATAGTGTCCGTTCTTAGTAGTTTGGTACAAATACATATGGAGTTAAGGGAATCACAGGTGTGAGCGGTAATGGATAGGGATATTGGTGGTAGTAGGTCGACTCTATGAGCGAATGCCATATACTTGGTTTTATTTATATTAAGTGTGAGGCCATTATTTTGTAACCATTCACTAACATTATTTAGGCCTTTCTGGGCAGTATTAAAGGTTTCTTCCCAAGTATTGTCAGTGAAAAGCAGGGCTGTATCGTCGGCGAAGGTAACTATTTGTCCTCTGGGGATTTGAAGTTGGCAGAGATCGTTAATAAAGGCTAAAAACAAGGTCGGCGCGAGGATGCTGCCTTGCGGGACACCAAAGTTAACAGTCAGTTCGTCGCTCATCATATTTCCGATCCGTACTCTATGTTTTCGATTTCTTAGGTAGTCCTCTAGCAATTTTAGGGTAGTCCTGCTTATACCAATCCTATACAATATTATAAATAAATGTATAATTTATATTATACATTTATTTATAATACAAAGTTATAAATAAATGTATAATTTAGTCAATTAAATTTCAATGGGTTACTAAACCAAATCGGTGCTACACGACGTAAACAAAAATGTTTGCCTCTAGCGGATTCGAACCGGCAGCTGAGGGTAAGATTCGACTGTAGTAAATTATAATGACGGAAATGAGCACAAAAGGATTTTTTTCTGTATAAATAAAATACTTTTGATGCGATTGTCAATACTAGGGTAGACAGGAGTCTAGACAATTAAATTCTTCGACCCACCTTTCATCGAAGGCGTTTTTGGAACAGCGTGACACGTGGTGAGCCTAGCGATGTCTTTTTGTCTAAGCCAACCATATAAATCGTATAGAGTTTCGAAAAACTCATTGGTATAAGACTGCCACCAAGGGAAAAAATTCGGGTTTCTTGACTCGAACTCCGACCTCCCAACCTAAGGCTATCGTGATTTGATTTTTGGATAGAAAATTGCATAGTAGTCATATGTGCTTAGTTTTATATTCTTTAGTGTTTTAAGTGCTTTAGGAACTTACATGTCCATTTAAAGAGAAGGTAATAAAGTTTTTTCTGCGGATGTGGTCCCAAAGGTTAAATTTATTACGCCCGTACTTCAAAATGCAGCGACGTGAATGATATATTTATGATCGGATATGAACTGGATTAACTCTAGTATTTTTATGAAAAAGGTCCTTTTAGACGTAAGAACATGAGTACGCATTTTTTTCTTGTGAAATTAGTGTGTGTAGGATATTTGTATATCTAAATATTTAAATTTCGCCTCACTAATATTCTAATGTTAACAGTAGGTATATATTAATTAGTTTATTTATTCATTCTTATTACAATTGGGATCTATTATATTGGTATATATCTACAAAACTTTGGTACAGTAGAAAAAAGTTATGCCGTTCTGGTGTAAAAAATTATTTGAATTCTATTGTTTTTTTTTAATATTGCTGTTTCCGACATTTAAGACTTTTCAATGAAAATACAGACAAAATATAGACAGATAACTATGTAAATACGTAGACAGTTACAAAACCACATACATTGCTTCAATCCCAAAGGAAATGCTTGAGCACTTGTGTTGTGGTATCGAAAACAACTACATTGAGTTGTCTCGAAAAAGTACACTACTAAACGGAATTTCAGTTCAATTCATTACGTCAGTTTCTTTTATACTCGTTTGACATTTTATTACCGTGTAATTTTCTTTTACTGATTGAGGTAAGCACAGGTCTATTACAATGAAGTCACTAGACAATGGAGTATTTTCGACTTACTTTTCGTCGACGTTTATTTGTGCCTACGAGACAAGTGACGACGAGTGAGCCTATCTCGTCGTCTTCAACGTCGACTAGGCTTTTATTATTGTCTGATTATTATTGTCTGTGTCATTTCTCTTCAAGTAAATTATTTAAACATCAAGCTCGATAAGGTTGGCATTAGGCAACTACAAAGGTTAAGACTATAATAAAAGAACTTAAACGTCATCAACAAAGATACTGCTCCGTGTCTGCTCTCCGCTAATTGCGAAGTCGGAGCTGGACTTCGTTTCCCGATGAGTTGGTCCATTGTTTTATTTTTGGACGCTGCAATACTGAACTTTGTTGTTTGTCCTTTTGTACTAGTATAATACTGTTATTTACTGGATTACGTAACCCATCTTCCTCGTTTTACCTTAGATTATTGCCCTTAATGACATTTACATTACAAATCTTCACGCATTTTCCCCACGCTATGGTAGACTGAGGTCTAGACAAATAAGTTATTTCAACACACCTCTTACCGAAACCTTTTTAGGAGTACGTAACAGATGGTGAGACTGTCACCGTCTTAGAGTCAAAGCTAACCGTACGACATACTTACAAAACAGATCTTGTCTATATTTATTTTTATTTTTATTTATGTATGTAAAAAATACATCTCCATCCTACTAGCCCGTATTGTAACTATGAACATTCCTTGAACCAATTGTCGTCTTTTCTTTATTTTCAGTCATAAGCTAAGTAAAACAGAAGGAGGCAGTTAAAAGTTAACTGTAATAGATTATTAGGGTTCTTTCGATTGAGAATAAAAGAATTTCTTTCGTAATTAGTAATTATTCTTCTTTTTTTCAGTCGAGATTCAAATAATTTATTCCCTTTCGGACTGAGAAAAATCTCTAACAATGTTTTAAAGAAAAGAAAACGAAACAGTGAAAACTGGCTGTAATAATAACATAGTCTTCCTTTTTTATTCCAGTATTCAAACATGTATAACGAAACGTAATGAGTTGTTGGGTGGTCGGAACTTCGAGTCGAGAGACCCGTGTTCGATCCCCAGGTGGCAGTACCAATGAGTTTTTCAAAAACTTATGTACGAATTTCATCGTAGGCTTGGACATAAAGACGGCGACGGGCTCACCACTTGTCACGTTGTCCCGAAAATATCTTTGGTGGAAGTTGGGTCAAAGGGACTTAATTGTCTAGACTTGACCTCTGTCTACTCCTGTATTGGGAATTGCCCTACACTAGAGTCTTCATTATATCGTTTGATGGTACGATAAACGAATCTTTTGGTTATATTCAAATTTTTCAGTATGTCAAAAACTTGAATTGGCGCGTAACCGCAACGATGCAACGCAAAAACTGCAACACGGTCTTCTTTAAGCGTCCACTCCATATTTAAAAATGAGTAAAAAAAGTATGTAGTTATGTTTTCATGAACAATTCGAAATTCGAATTTAATAAACTTTTTTTGTGGCCAGCAGTCTAAAAGAAAAGAAAACTGAAAGAGAAATACTGAAATTTATTGTTTAGATAAAAAGAGGTAGACAGAGGTTTACTCTAGACAATTAAGTTCGTTCGACCCACCTTCCACCGAAAATATTTTCGGGACGACGTGACAGGTGGTGAGCTCGTCGCCGCCTTTATGCCCAAGCCAACGATGTAATACGTAAATAAGTTTTTGAAAAACCCATTGGTACGAACCTGCCAACTGGTGATCGAACTCGGGTCTCTCGACTCGAAATTCCAACCACCCAACCACTCGGCAATCGTAACTAAGAGAAGATAAGAAGGGATAGTTTGATCATTCAAGATGGAAAAGAGAGTAAAAAGGATTCTAGAGTTACGCCTCTCCTAAATAGTGATCCATTTCAGGCGAGAACGATAGTGAGAGATATGGTCATACTTTCGAAGGCCGAAAATAAATCTGATGCAGTTGGTAAGCAGGGGCTCTAGCTTGTTTTTAAAGGTCTTTGTGTAGGTCTGAGTAACACACATCAGCATAGTCTTTTATGGGCAATATCAAATCAGAATAAGTACAACGTTATTCTGAAAGGGCAAAAAATATTTTAACTGATTTTGGGCGCGTAAAGAGACTGAACTTTTACGGCTTATTTCTAAGACATGTTTCCCCCCAGTTCATAGAATTATCGATATGCAACCCAAGGTGTTTCACCGAACTTGATAGCAGTATTAGATTGCTATTATAATAGATGATAGGCAAAGATGCGTAATAAATTTTGGTCAACATTCTTGAGCTACCCAAAAGTATTGCTTGACATTTTCTTGGGTTTACGGAGACGCCAAAGCGTGTCGACAAAAATTGCCCTTAAATTATTATTTAATCTACTGATGGCAGTACCAATATTGTGAACTTCTGGTTGCATATAGGAGTACATTTGTAGTAGTTGTAATATGTGTAGTAGTAGTAATATACAAAACAGAGTTCTCTCTCTCTCTCTCTCTCTCTTTCTATCTTCATTAATTTATACCCTTTCAATTTCAGTTCGCCTCACCCGATCACAGCTTATTCACCAAATTACTCCCCAAATCAAATACCCGTGCGTAGAGAAGTTTTGAATAAAAAAATTACTATTACCGTATCACAAGATACGTATCGCTAGAAGTAAATTACACACAACCTGTGGGTAATACATTTAATTTAAAGATCGGTAGATTAAAACGTACGTAACTCAAAACACCTCGTCACGGATCGGCGTAGCAGGAAAGGACGTAAAACAATTACAGCGGCACGTGCACATCCGTGAGTCTGTGTTGTATTCAAATCTTTTATTAATTTTATTCCTTAAAAGGACCTTCCTTCATTTTATTATATCTTCTATACAGTCACGCCATGTGGTTGGGTGACCGGAATTCGAGTCAAGAGACCCGAATTTGATCGCGAGATGGCATCAATGTATGTAATGTTTTCTGTATTTATTCATCTATGCATTTATCTATGTCCCATCTTTTTAAGATTCAAATGTGGGAAACTCTTTGGGTACTTTGAAATACTTTTTGAACCGCTTTGTTGAATTTCGCAAGAAGCTAAAAATGTAACTTAAATTTTATTTGAAATAACGCGCGTTTCATCGAAAGAATTTCTAAATTACATCAAAGGAATTTGAAATAAATATAAATGGGAAAATAATAAAGGAAGGGATTTTGTAAAACCGTAAAACTCTTTGCTAAGACCTGTCGTCTAAATAATTTAACCTTTTCAAACGACCCTTAATATTTTTAAAAGTCGTTCCGAAAGCGGGTCTAACAACAATTATTTCTCCCTCGAACTCATTGTGTAGGAAATTGCTGAAAACATAAATTTTGTTTACCATTGTTGGGATAAATATTTCGATTATTTCTATAAATTAATTATAAATATATATCCAATAAATTAATATAAACATATTCTTTGTATCCTCGATAGCCGAGTCGTTGGGTGGGGGATTCGATTCGGGATTCGAGAGAGGGGGACCAGTGCTACGACAACCAAACTCAAATAGATAAAAAAAATTGTCTTCTCATATACAATAATAAACAGCTACATTTTCTGTTACGTAATAGAATTTAAAGTTTAAGGGATAATTTTTATTTCAAAGTGTCCTTATAGGGGGTGAAATAAATGTAGTACTGTGTGGGTATTTTTGTGTGATATGACAATATAATTACACTGTCCAGAGTTACTAAAAAATATACATTAATACTATCATATACCATTTTCAAAACAATGATGATATTTTTTTATTATGAAGACGTATTTTGTAACACCACTGCCAGTTTAAAATGAACAAATTGTTTCCGTGTGACTCAAATCTTATTTAGAATGTTTACAGCGTACATGTCTTACTTTTACTTTTCATTGGCATGTGGATATATTTTTAGTTATTATATATTGTAAAAAGTAGCAGTAAACTCCCCAAATGAAATAATATTCAATATATAATAATTTAATAACTTGCATTTCTCGTGTGGGAAGGGATTTGTACTCACCCGCAGACGGGTGAATGAGTTTGGGAAAACCATGGCGAGATAAGGTCCACCCCTATCTCACCATGGTTTCGCGGAATCGAAACTCAGATCGTCGTACCGTTACGTCTAGTAAACTCTACGCTTTCGCTGTTTGCCCTGTGACCTTCACAGATTTATCAAATAAGAGCGAAGGCATACAACGGTGCTGTAAATGAATTTTTTAATGAATGAAATATGCTTTCATTTTATACAAATACATCAACTTTAATTTACGTAACATACATAACGGCTTGTTAACATTCACTGCAGGACATAGGCCTTTCCCAGAGGGAGGATTTGCCATAATCACCACGCTTGGCAAGCGGATTGGCGATCGCAGTACCAGATTACTCGAACCTTAGACGCTGCTGCCCATCTTCTGTCTGATTATTGTGGTCTGATATTTTTAGCGATGGTTATTCAAGGCTATTTCCCTGAGTCGCCTCTAACGGCACCCACGAGAAGAAAAGGAGTGGTAATATTCATACGCCGTTACCACACGGTTACGGCGTATGAATAATTAACAATGAACCTAAATTATATTAATTAAAATACTTATCTCGTAGCACTGAAAAGACTGGCTGCATTTTCACGTTGAATTGCGTTGAGAGAGATGATTTTAATTTTACATTCAATAAAACAATAAAACAAAACCACTATAAGCTAGTACCGTTATGCGTCTAAGGTGCGAATGATCGCCAATTTGCTCGACAAACGCGGCGATATGTAAATCCTTCTTACAGGAGAGGGCTATGTCCGAGGCTAAGGATTTTAACAGGCCATTAACCAGTGCCAAAATGAATAAAAGTAAGATTTTAAACTTCATCAAGACCATTGGCCATTATTTAAATCTATTCAGCCGTTCATTGGAACTTGTTAAAAATACACAGATTTTGCTTTCATAATATTTTGCTTTCATAGCTGACCTTCACAACTTTGTCTATTTATTAAATTGAAAAAAAAAAAAACACTTTATTAGAATTACGTAAAATCCGTTCTTAGTTACGTTTACATCGCAAAATGAGTAAGTGCAGGCAAAATTTCAAGTCAATCAGGAGAATTTGTTGTTGTGGAAATCTTCTAATACGGGTGGATTTTATTCTGTAACTTTCGACGTTAACCTTACAAGGTATGCTCAGTAGAGCACGACAGTCCTTCATGCCGGCTCACCTGGCTTTGCGAGATGTTCCATCTCTTTACAGTTTTACACGATATATGGCGGAATGGCATTTTACATGTTGTCGCCAGCTGTGAGGCCACGGGTTCTATTGTCGGATAGGTCAATATTGAAAATCATTTTTATTTCTTTTTCTCCGTTCTATGTTTGTGGTTCGTTATTTCTAATTCCATAACATATGCTTTAGCATGAATATACGATATTCACAACCTTAACGAATATTACTTTAATAGTATTTATTAAGTATTTCTAAAGAGAGTTCATAAAAACTCTTGCTCTGTACAACTCATAAAATTTCTGCTTAATATAACAATTTCTATGAAGTTTGGTTCGTGAATGACGGCTTTCGAAAATTTAAGAGTTTATTGCGTTAAAAACTTTTATTTTTAGTCATTTGTTCTATTCACACAATTATCCACACTGTGGTAGGCAAAGGTCTAGACATTTAAGTCCCTTTGTTCACCAACGTTTCACCTTTTGAACTACTTGGGACAGCGTGAAAGGTGATGAGTCTACGGCCGACTTAAATGGAGTGTGGGTCGAATGTACTTAATTGTCTAGACTTCTGTCTACCCTTTTATTAACTACTTAAAAATAAGTTTAAATTAATAGTCATCTATAATTGTATAAGGTTAAAACACTACCCTGAAAGTGTACATACCAATAAGTTATAATTCAAAAAGTTGAAAAACTTATTATTTCTCCATTATTAGTACGCCTTATTCATCGAAAAATATACCACAAAGGCTTTTGAAAAATGCATTAAGTTGACACAACAAGCTAACTTAAACAACGATAGTATAAGTTATCTTAAAGAAAACCCTCTTAAGAAATTTTTATTTAACTTCAAGTTTATACTTTATATGGGTTTATGAAATAGAGGAGCTGAGTTGAAATAATACACGTGTGTTAAAAATACATTCTGAAGCGACAGGTATAAAACAAACACACCTGGGTGTTAGAAAAATATTAATACTACTAGTGAATGGTTTCAACAAATTTAGATTTGTAGCTACCCTGTTTTTGTTATCATCAGTTTTCTGTATTGGTTTCCACTATGAAAACTAATTTGAGGAGGCGCGTTCAAGTCAAAAATATATTTTGAATACTCTTTTCTTGGAAATTGTGATTTATTGAGAGACAGAGTGAGAGAGAAAGAGAGAGAGAGAGTAAACTTAATTGCACAAAAAAAAAAATAAAGCCGAAAGAAATCTGGTGTGGGTAAAAGTTGCATATATAAAAAATTATTCTAAAGTCTACATTAAAGCTTTGGTGAAACTTCATGGTTAAATCAATTCTTTTATTTTCCTTCAAAAATCTGACCAGTTTCGCCTTAGTGGCTTTATAAAAAGCTTAGAGCAAATATTATTGAAAATATGTTTGAAAAATTCTTAATTTTCTCAGTATGTTTTGTTTTTTATAGAGAAGGGAGGCAAACGAGGAGGTGGCTCAAGTGATGGTAAGTGATGACCGCCGTCCATGAACACCCGCAATACCAGAGGCATCACATTCCATGGAGTGCAAGTGCGCGGCAGAAAATCCCGCGAAAACGCACTCTGGTGGAATGCCAAGCATCAAGACGGTGATGATGGAATTTTGGCTATGCCGTAAGGTAAGATGGTGAAATTCAGCGGCTGCGATTAATCCGAACGATTCCTCGGAGCACTCCCCGTAGCAAATCTTGTAAAAAATGCAAAGAGATGAACGCCTCTTCGCAATGTCAGGGATCAAGCCTATCAGATAGAATATGGTCGTCGGCGATTCGTGCTTAAAATGTATGAGATATGTTTTAAAAAATTTGAAAACTCCGTACCTGTATTTAGTACAGGTAACGAATCATATTACCAGATAATATTTGAAATAACATAATAGTTAGTGACCACTACTGGTCAATGATATAAAAAATAAGTTTTGGAAAATTGGGTCGAACGCGGCTTAGATTTTAGATCCTAATCATTCGAATTCCGAGGCACATAATATATATCATTAAGGCATTAAATTAAAGCTAGACGTGAAATTAGTGGAACTTAAGATTGAACCCGCGTAAAACGTCTAAAGTCGTCACATTACGGTCTAAATTTAATTTCCCATCGAAGCAAAGTCGTCTGAACGCCTTGATTGGTTTGGAATTGAAAATCGAATCAAGTAACAGAATGAAACGAAGGCTACCGTCGAGCGTTTTAACACTCCGTTCAGAATAAACAATTTTGCAAAAGTTTAATTCTATCTCTATTTAACAACGGTTCGAAAGCCACAAATGTAGCCTTTGGCGTACATGTGTTATTAGAGTCGACTTTGGATTAACGAAGTGGTGATCCGTACACATTAAAGGGGAAGAACTCGCACTATTATATCAAAATCTATTATACAAATATGAATCTTATATGTTGCTGTAGTTTTTGTGCTATGATAGAGTTTTAGGTTACTAAAGTCACGATAGCCGAGTGGTTGGGTGGTCGGAATTTCGAATCAAGAGACCTGAGTTCGATCCCCAGGTGGCAGGCTCCAACCACCAATCGGCGCACCACCTGTCACGTCGTCCCAAATATGTTTCGTTGAAAGGTATAATGAAAGGTTTTAAATATATAGACATCCCATTTAATTATCCATCTAGCTGTTTGGGACAATGCGACAGGTGGCGAGTCTATGGCGATCTAAGTGTATAATCCAATAGTACAATATACGTACATAGACAGATATTCTCATAAATAATCATTATATACACATAAACATACATATATTGAGTAGATATTTTCATATTCATCACACAAGTATATACTTTAGCTGCTTATATTGGCATCAGAGCAATGTATGTGACGTTGTTTCTAAATATGTGTTTATTTATTTTAAAAATACCACCGGTACATGCAAACGCTTCCATTTCTTTTCATTAGTAATTGTTGCTTTTAGCAAGATTTTTGTGGAAAAGCCATTCCAATGTACATATATTTAACCTATAGTCGACTATTTAATCATAAAGTAAGAAAAAGTCATGCTCAGTTAAATTAGAAAACGTAAATAGAAATAAAATAAATTTTTACTAACATATACTTATTACAAACTAATATCAACTATGTTTAACTGATCTATACAGTTCGCGACGAGTAAATCAAATTAACACGAGTTTCAATGGAGCTGTGAGAGGTGAGTAGTTTGGCGTTCTAGTTTAATAAAAAAGACACAAATTTTCATCTGTGATCCACCATACTGCTCGTACAGATTCAAATTTTAATAAATTTATATCATTTAAAGGCTCTTTAGTATGTAAAAGATGTTCAAGGTTTGTTTAATAAGTACAAAGGAATGCATAAAAATTCATTGTTCAACACTTGTACACAATTCACTTTATTTCAATTATTTATTAGTTAACCGACTGGTTTCGCCTTACGGCATCATCAAGGTATATCCTGATGATGCCGTAAGTAATAAATAATTGAAATAAAGTCAACTGTGTACAAGTGTTAAACAATGAATTTTAATGCAATGCAATTTTACCAAGTGAAAATATTCGAAAGTATAAATCATACCAAGGAATGGGTTAGCAATTCCACAAGTGTGTGTGTGTGTGCTACTAGAAATTAAATATATTTACATACGATAATAGCAAATCGAAGCATCAAACTCGAGTTCAATTATTATTATATATATTCGATTGTCAGGTACATCCTTATAGACACGTTATGTGAGTGTTTAGACTGTAGCGATTCGAATCAGTGGACTGAAGTTCGATCCTAAAGAAAAAGGCCAATGAATTTTTTTAAACTTATGTGCGAATTATGTATGGCTTGTATGGGGCTTGGACACTCAGATGGCGAAAGGCTCAAAATCTGTCACATTCGATTAAGATTAAAAATAAAATTGTCTAGACACCTAAATACCCTTATAATGCGAATGCTTGAGCATACAAAAAGTACTTTATAACACACAATGATACGCTTAACACACATACATACTATAAAAATCATTAAAAGTCTCAGTAACATAAAGTTGTGCTTCAATGTCGTTTTGGCAAGGGATTCATCTCATGCTGCCAAACGAACTAAATGTATCTTTTATAAGTTTATTGATTTGGAAATAATAATGCAGTATCGAACGCGACAGAGCAAATTATAAATAAATGGATATATTAAAAGAAAACAGTATAGTGGTAGGCAGACGCGTGGTCAATAATTCAAGCATCTAGCGATTCGAAACATCAATCCTTAGATTCGAAGGCAGCGTCACTTATAACTCGGCTATTGGGCTTGGCTAAATAATAAAAATAGACCTAATTTTTTTAATAATGCCAACCCTTTCTTTCTATGCATGCCGTAAAAGTAGACCAGAGGAAAAGTCTTGAAAATGCGATTGTCCACCGACAGATGGCGGGATAACCTAAAAGATTAGAGAGGAGCAAGGTGTCCGCCAATCCACTCTCAAGCCTGGCTAATATGGCAATAACAGTCAACAATGACAGGTTCCTTATGTCCTTGATATATACGTGTGTATTACGGTCATCCAACCAGTAATAAACGAGTGTTAAAAGACAGCAGTTGTTTCAATGCATTCACAAACATATCATTGGCGATGAAGTTGGAGTACCCACAAGTTAAATGGTTACGAATTATATCGTTGGCTTGGACATAAAGACGGCGACGGGCTCACCACCTGTCACGTGGTCCCGAAAATATCTTCGGTGGAAGGTGGGTCGAATGGACTTAATTGTTTAGACTAGACCTCTGTCGTCCCCTGTGAATTGCGTGAAGATATTTATTTATTTATTTATTACATATATGGCTCCGACAGAATACCAGCGTTGTAGTTGTGACAGTATGGCAACGACATTGCGCTGAGTCGGAGGCCGTGTTGTTGCTGCAACCCAATTATTAAATGCAAATCAATTATATGTTATATTGCATGACTTGCATGCTTGAAAAAATATATTATTATCATATTTTCATCATATCATATAAGTTTTTTTTATCTTCACACATTTCATACTACAAGGGCTTCGGAGCAAATTTTTGGGACAACGACACTGGCGGAGAGCCGACTTTATGTTCCAGCCATCGCTATGAATCGTACATAAGTTTTTTTTTAAAAAACTCATTAGTATGAAACTACCCCTTGTAGATCGGACTCTGGTCTCTCGACTCGAATTCCGATCACCCAACCACTCGGCTATCGTTACTTGATTATTGATTTGATTATGTTATAAGTATTTTATTTTGCATATTTATCATAATAGAAAAATTTCTCCTAAGAAAATAATCGTGACAACATATCATTAAACCTTTGTGATTATTTTTATCAATAACAATAGTAATTTAATTTATTATTTCACTTGATTTTAAAGTAAGACTATTGTATACTTAAAATCATATCTTTACGCATATTCCCAATACTGGGGTAATCAGAGATTTAAATGATTAAGTCCTTTCGATCCACCTTTCACTGAATTTGAGACAATGTCAGCCTCTTGCCACTTTAGTGTCAAAGCCAATGGTACCATATACTTACACAGATTTATTTGCATAGATAAATATTCATATATATTCATATAAAAAAATATTCATATAAACATTCTTAACTTGAGTAAAAAATTCATGTTTATCGAGAGAAGTTATTTATCCAAGAAGTTTTTTTACAAATACTGAGTACGTGCCTATTACTACTACTAGTACAACATTTTTTTAGAATTTTTGTCTGTCTGTCTCTCTGTTTGTACCGGCTAATCTCTGAAACGGCTGGACCGGTTTTAACGGGACTTTCACTGGCATATAGCTGATGTTATAAGGAGTACTTTTATTTTAGAAAAAGCTAAATGGCGGGCAATGCCGCGGGAGCAGCTAGTAATGATTACCATTAACCAGTGCCAAAGTGAATAAAAGTAAGATTTTAAACTTCATCAAGACCATTGGCCATTATTTAAATCCATTCAGCCGTTCATTGGAACTTGTTAAAAATACACAGATTTTTGCTTTCATAATATTTTGCTTTCATAGCTGACCTTCACAACTTTGTCTACGCTACATTTATTAAATTGAAAAAAAAAAAAACATTTTATTGGAATTACGTAAAATCCGTTCTTAGTTACGTTTACATCGCAAAATGAGTAAGTGCAGGCAAAATTTCAAGTCAATCAGGAGAATTTGTTGTTGTGGAAATCTTCTAATACGGGTGGATTTTATTCTGTAGCTTTCGACGTCCTTACAAGGTGTGCTCAGTAGAGCACGACAGTCCTTCATGGCGGCCCACCTGGCTTTGCGAGATGTTCCATCTCTTTACAGTTTTTACACGATATACGGGAAGTGTTTCGAGGAACTGTTCGGATTAATTTCACCATCGAACCATGCGGTATAATCTAAACTTCCATCGACACTAGCTTGATGCTTGGTATTCCACCATAGTAAGTTTTTTGCAGAATTTTCTGACACGCACTTGTACTTTATGAAATGTGCGGATGTCAGCGGTTTTTCCGGACTTTATACAATTTTGCCATACTGTGGTGGTAAGCAGAGTTCTAGACAATGAAGTTGTTTGAATAAAGGATGAAGTCTAGACAATGAAGAAAGCTGTATTAGGATATCGTTATAAGTGGTAATTCTGACGCCGTTAAAGTAGACGATAACATGTAGGTAGACTTACGTAGATAAATATTCAGGACTGGAGTTATTTAAAAACCACACTTTAAAACCAAACAATACAAATATTGCAACAACAAAAAAGTAATTTCTGGGAAGTTCCTAAAGATAAAAATTGCTTTCGTGGCTATCAATATATTTGATTTGGCCCAAATTGTGTTTTAACAACTTCACAGTTTACTAATTGATTTCTGAACGAACTTGTTCTCAATTTAAAATACACGAATAACAGGGAATAAGGAAAACACATTATTGACGAATGGCATTTTGCATGTTTGCGCCAGCTGTGAGGCCACGGGTTCTATTGTCGGATGGGTCAATATTGAAAATCATTTTATTACTCTTTCTCCGTTCTGTATTTGTGGTTCGTTGTTTCAATTCCATAACATATGCTTTAGCTACTTACTTTGAGATCAGAACAAAGTACCTAAGTGGTAGGTTCTACTGCTGCATAAATCCAGCTCAACGACGGCAAGGAAAAGTTTAACTGACCTCTAGAACAATTTAATTCAATATAAAGTTTTCCTTAAATATTGAGAAAGACTGTAATAAGAATGAAGTAAATGGACTAATAAAGCAGGCGGCTGTTAAACCGTGCATGAATATTTGATACTCACAACTTTCGCGAATATTAGTAGTATTTATTAAGTATTTCTCCAAAGGGAGTTCTTAAAAAACTCTTGCTCTGTAAAACTCATAATATTTCTGCTTAATATAACAATTTCTACGAAATTTTGTTCGTGAATGACGGCTTTCGAAAATTTAAGAGTTAATTACGTTAAAAACTTTTATTTTTCGTCATTTGTTTTATTCACGCAATTTTCCATACTGTGGTAGGCATAGGTCTAGACAATTAAGTCCCTTTGAAAAACGTTTCACCTATTGAACTATTTGGGACAGCGTGAAAGGTGATGAGTCTACCGCCGACTTAAATGGAGTGTGGGTCGAATGTACTTAATTGTCTAGAATTCTGTCTACCCCTGTGTTGGGAATGGCATGAATGTTTTTCAAATTTGTTTCTTTTAATAAAGTACTTGAAAATAAGTTTAAATTAATAGTCATCTGTAATTGTATAAGGTTAAAACACTACCCTGAAAGTGTACATACCAATAAGTAATAAAAAAATATCTTCACGCACTTCCCAATACAGGGGTAGACAGAAGTCGAGTCTAGACAATTAAGTCCCTTCGACCCACCTTCCACCGAAGATATTTTCGGGACAACGTGACAGATGGTGAGCCCGTTGCCGTCTCTATGTCCAAGCCAACGATATTCGTACATAAGATTTAAAAAAAAAACCATTGGTACGAGCCCACCAACTGGGGATCGAACTCGGGTCTATTGACTTGAAATTCCGACCACCGAACCACCGAACCACTCGGCTATCGTGACTTTAACCAATAAGTTATAATTCAAAAAGTTGAAAAACTTATTATTTCTCCATTAATAGTACACCTCATTCATCGAAAAGTTTACCACAAAGGCTTTTGAAAAATGCATTAAGTTGACAAAACAAGCTAACATAAACAACGATAGTATAAGTTTTCTTAAAGAAAACCCTCTTAAGAAGTTTTATTTAACTTTAAGTTTATACTTTGAAAATAACACAATTTAGAGCAAACAAATTCTACAGCATACAAATTCTAGTTTTTTACCGACTTCTAAAAAAGGAAGAGATTCTCACGATGGTTATACGTTTCTTTATTAATTTTTGTTACTTCCGTCACATGTAAACTGATTTCCAAAATAATTTTTTGATTTGATAGGGTATAATTTTAGTTTACTCCCATTGTCAGGAGTGCGAAGAAACTCATTGATATTTTTGTAACGTCGGCGTAATGAATTGCTATTCATTTTCATAGCCCTTGAGTGTTGAAAAAAGCGACTGAGGCTGAAGTATTAAAAATGACAATGTCTTCCAATAAAAGGCGAAATAGCCATCTCAAAATCATCAACACATTAGGATTAACTATTTATTACCTATTCACTTGTCAAGCAGACTTATAATTTTTCTGTTGTTGAAGGTTACTATAAATTCTCTCTACGGTAGAGATCTACTGGCAGACCCTGGTTTCGCGATATGATGTAAATAATCAATTAATAAGGGCATGTTATTTAATTTCATTTATTAATTGTAGAAATAAGATTTCATTACTAGTGAAAATGTTTTAGTACTTTTTAAAATAGATATAAATATGGGTTTATGAAATAGAGGAGCTGAGTTTAAATAATACACGTGTGTTAAAAATACATTATGAAGCGACAGGTACAAAACAAGCACGTCTGGGGTGTTAGATAAAAAATACAGACAGTTGAAGTACGTACTCTTGGGAAAGATTTTTTGTAGTGAAAATTGGTAAAATTATATTCGTATACATTATATACATGAGTACTTGTAAAAGTACATTGAACTACTTAAGCGTCTTTCGTAAGGAGAATTGACCGTAATCGCAAAGTTTGACAAGCGGATTGGCGATCGTTTTATCAGACACGTCATTCTGTACAAAGTGCAATTTCATTTACATACGAGTATATTATTTTTAAAGCAAATACTCGTAAGTAACGCTGAACTTTTGTTTAGTTATTAATTTATTAAAACCCAGTATCAATCTGGGAAATGTTTTATTCTCCTTTCCAGTGCAACGATACAAATATAGAGCACATTCTTTTATCTTATTTTACACAGATAAATTTTGGTGAATTTTATCGATACTGGCACATAATTTAATATCTGTACTATAACACTTTTTGCTATTGAGTTAAAGATAATTTTTATTTATTTTATTTATTTATACTTTATTGCTTACCCTTAACAATAAAGGCAACAAAGGGCGGACTTAATGCCTTTAGGCATTCTCTGCCAGCAAAACCGACAAAATATAACTTAAAAACAAATCAGATAAAATTGAAGTGATAGGTCTGATTTAGAAAGAAATTTATTTTGAAAAACTTAGTTTGATATTTTGCTTAAGAGGACATGCTAATTATATCGTTTATTTAAAATGGGTACCGTACCATCTTTGATATTTTCAATGCTTTTCCTATAGTTCCTTTTACGTGAAAGAAAGAGTGTGATATGAATCATTTCATTTTATTAAATTTAACGCAACTAATAATAATAAGAAATACCCACAGTTAAAGAAAATCCGGTGATTCATCTTTCGGAAGCGAAGGTTCTTTGTTACAAACTTAAGGGAAGGCATAGGCCTTCCTTAAGGTTGTAGCAAGTTCAGCAGTGCACTCTTTGCCCATAAAGAAGAAGAGGAATAAAGAAAACCATTAACCGTAATCCGACAAAATATAACAAAATCAGATAAACTAAAGTTATAGGTCTGATTTAGAAAGAAACTTATTCGTAAAAAGTTGTTTGATATTTTTCTTAAAAGCACATGGTAATTTTATCGTTTATTTAGAATGTGTCACATGCGCAGAATTCCATTTGTTCCGAATAGGAACGACCTAGCCTATATACCTAGTCAGGTCATACATTCTGTCACATGTTTAACCTACAATTATTAAAACAGTTTATTCATTATGGAACTATTTATATACCAATATGAACTTAACAAAACATGGATTCTTATGACAATAAAGTTTATTAAAAAAAAAAAAATTGTCTGTCAAAGTGTCAAGAGCTAAGTATATTTAAATAAATTTATTTTAATAATTTTTACTATTTTCATGTTTTAAAATTATCGTAAAATGTTGATAAAATTTTAAATAAATGTGATATTAAAAGGTTTTTATGATTTAAGATGCATTTTTTGTCAATCGAGGTAATATTGTATTTCGGAGCTTGTCAACTGTCAAGGAATAAGTATATTTCTTAAATATTTGGAAAAAGCTGGGAAGTATTTTAATATTCATGCAGTAATCAATAATTATGTCTGTATTTCAAATATTACTTTTACTTTTAGTGCGCTGTACGGCATGCCTACATCTGATCAAAGGTCTACACTCTGTGGTCCGTCCTAACTGATTGGAAGCGACGTAGCAGAACTTAGCAACTTTAAGTTTATTTAAGATATAATAATTAGTTTATGAATATCGCTCCTACCAACTCTCAACCGGAATTCCTACAACGTAGAAATTGTTCGGACGGTAGGCTTTTTAAAGGTAAAAGAGGTTTAAATATACATATTAGACGTTGTCATCCACAGTCAATTTCGGTTTCACAGCCTCCCGTCCTCTCTCATGGCACAATCAGAGATATTAATCAAACCAATTTTCAAAATTTTTCGGACCAAATTTATTATTACCACCGTAATGTACCAATACTTAGGAGGATTCCTAGAGGTGCGAGGATGCAGCTAGCTAAAGCTTTATCAAATACCATTCAAAATTGTTTTACTTTTAACACTGTAACTAGTTGGCCAAAATTTTTTACTTTGCATATTTTCATTTTCATTTTCACAAAACGGGGCGTAAGTCAATTACGTCCCAACTTAAAAACAATTCTTTTCAAAATTTTGATTCACCAATTGATACATCCATAGCTCCAAGACCACATAATTTTGATTTAAAGAAAGTTGTCGAGTCTAAAGTTATGGATGGTGATTTAAAAAACGCATCGCGTATTTTATTTTCAGATGATATCCTGGCGCCTCACAATGCGGACACCCTTGAAAGCTTACATCAGAAACATCCTAAGGCCAATTCCTCCTTGCTTCTATCGTCGCCTCCTGATCCTTTTATCAGCCATTACAAGTTTCAGAAAAAGATACTTTAGAGGCAATTATGTCTTTCTTAAATGGCTCTGCCGGCGGCATTGACGGAATTACTCCTCAACATCTGAAAGATCTTGTAAGCGCGTCCGCCGGTGACGCCTGCCGAATTCTTTTGGGCGACATAACAAAATTAAGTAATTTTTGCTTTCTGGCAATGTAAATCCCAATTTTATTAAAATCACATATGGAGCAAGGTTATGTGCCTTTAAAAAGATAATTGTATCCGCCCTATAGCTGTTGGTTCCACTTTTAGACGTTTAACTTCTAAATTAGCATGTAGGCACATAACCTCCGATCTAAAGTCAAAATTTCAGCCTATTAAGTTAGGCTTCGGTAGCAGAGGAGGTTGTGAGGCAGCTGTACATTCAGTGCGTACTTTTTAACGAATTGTCAAACAGATGTTCTCTTGAAAGTTGACCTTAGGAATGCCTTTAACTCCCTCGACAGATCAACCCTGCTGAAGGAGGTTGCGAAACATACCCCGGAAATTTACCATTACGTTTGGTAATGTTACAGTCGAAACTCTAATTTATTTTACGAAAATCATTTAATTGACTCAGCCGTCGGAGTTCAGCAGGGTGATCCACTGGGCCCAGCATTGTTTAGTTTGGGAATTCAACCGATTATTTCAAAGTTGAAATCCAAACTTAATGTTTGGTACCTAGATGACGGGACCCTAGGAGGAAAGCCAGTTTACGTGTAAAATGACCTTCAAAATATTATTCAAAATTTTAAAAACATTGGCCTTGAATTAAATAATACTAAATGTGAACTTTTCATTCCTGACCGTTTGTCTTCTCATAGACACAGTTTGTTTCAAAATTTTAACAATATATCTCCTGGCATTAAAATAACTGAGGCGGATTCTCTTTACCTCCTTGGAGCGTCGTTATATATGGAGAGTATGAATCCATTTTTGAAAGTAAAATTTGATCAATTTTTAGAACATGTTAATAAACTGTATATTCTAAATTCGCATATAGCGCTTACTATTTTAAAATATTGCGTTCTTGTTCCTAAATTTACTTATTTACTCCGCTCGAGTCCAGCACGGAAATGTTCTGATTTCTTAAAACAAATTGACCTTAATCTCAAAATAGCTTTGGAAAAAATTCTAAATTTATCTTTAGTCTCATCTAGCTGTACTCAAGCTACTTTACCTGTTACATTTGGAGGTATCGGTATAAGAGAAGTTTCAAATATTGCGCTGCCGGCTTTCCTTGCCTCCATACACAGTGTTCATGATTTGTCACGTAAAATTCTTAAGAATGATTTGGACTTGACCTTTGCTACCGAGGCAAGAGAAGCATGGTTACGTCTCTGTCTCGGCGAGGATATTCCACTGGAACCTAACTCACCAAAAAACCGGGATATCCCGTTGGTTCAGAATGTGCAGAAATGCTTACTGAACAATTTTCAATATGACAGAGACCGCGCCCGCTTTCTAGGTGTTTCGACAAAGGAATCCAGTTACTGGCTACATGCTTTACCATCAAGTAACCTTGGTACATTACTAGATAACGAAAGTTTACGTATAGCTGTAGGAATACGATTGGGAGCATCGATTTGTCAACCACATCGATGTCCTTGTGGCAGCGACGTCAAAGAGTTAGGCCTCCACGGACTTTCATGCCAAAAAAGTGCCGGCAGACTACCTCGTCACGGTTCCTTGAATGAAGTCATCCAAAGGGCTCTTGTTTCCATAAATATTCCATCGGTTTTAGAGCCTTGTGGAATATTTAGGGAGGATGGTAAGAGACCCGACGGCTTGACTTTAGTCCTTTGGAGAGAGGCAAAGCTCTTGTGTGGGACGCAACTTGCGTCGATACATTAGCGGCCTCTCATATCAAGGGTACTTCGATAAGGGCCAGGGCGGATCAGAGGCAGCTGAATCGGGTAAATGGCGTAAATATGTGTCTTTGAAAGGAAACTATATATTTGTTCCATTTGCCGTAGAGACAATCGGTCCGTGGGGTCCCCGCGCGATGCAGTTTCTGAATGAATTGTATCCGCGACTTATCGTAGCCGCTGTTGACAAGACGGCTGGTTCTTTTCTCGCTCAACGGTTAAGTCTAGCCATTCAACGTGAAAATGTAGCCAGCGTTCTTGGTACCATGCCACGAGGAGTAGGGCTCTACGATTATAATAGTTTTTAGTTAATAAGTATTGTCAATATAAACATAATTTAATCTGTAAATAAATATTTATGAAGTTAAGAAAAAATGACCTCCGTGATTTTGGATACAGGCCTTCAATCTGTGCGGCCAGTCGTCTATCGCAGCACGAACGAGGTCCATGTCAATATCGGCGGCTGCCTTAATCAAGGATGTCTTGAGTGACTCCAAATTGGGATGAGGCTTTGAGCACGCCTTTTCCTCCAAGTGTTGCCATATCTTGTAATTTAACGGATTCAAATCTGGACTGGACGAAGGCCAGTCTTCGTGCCCGATGATGTCGATTTCACGCGCCGCCAGCCAGTCTTGTGTGCTCTTCGTTCTATGAGCTGGCGCCGAATCTTGTTGGAATACCCCGTGCCTGTTATTGAACATGGTATGAGAAACAGATTCCACATGGTTCGTCAGGACTGTATTTTGATACACAAATGCATTCGTTTTTACACCTTTCTCGCAAAAATGTACCTCTGTTAAGCCCCAATAAGAAACTCCCAACCATACCATGAGCAAGGATGGAAAATGACCTCGTTGGACACGCGGAATACGGTTGCTTGCTTCTTCACTACTGTGTGCGTACACCTTATCATTTTGTTTGTTGTAGCTCTCTTCTACTTTAAAAAATGTTTCATCCGAAAAAAGAATTTCCTGATATTTTTTCCCACGTACCGCTTAAACAAAGCGCGGTATCTATTCAGTCTCAGGTGCATTAGACGAGCATTCAAACAATGTCCTGTTTTTCTTCAATATGCCCGAAGCCCTAAGTCTTCATTTAACACCCTTTTACTGTGGTTTTCTTAACCCCATATGAAGGGCCAACAGTTTCTGCTGACGTTTGGGATTTCTTTGAATTCAAGCCTTCACAGCTTTAATCACTGCTGGAGTCCTAACAGACCGAGGGCGACCACTTCTTGACCTGTCATCTACACGAGAGTCTTCATTGCATCGTTTGACGGTACGATAAACGAATCATTTGGTTATATTATATAATTTTTCAGTATGTCAAAAGTTGAATTGGCGCGTAACCGCAACGATGCAACGCAATAACTGCAACCCGGTCTTCTTTAAGCGTCCACTCCATATTTAAAAATGAGTAAAATTTATTTTCATGAACAAAGGCACAAACGAAATTGAATTCAACAAAGTTTTTGTGTGGCCAGCATTGTAAAAGAAAAGTTTTTACTGTGTGACAATACTTATGACCTGACTATATATATATATATATATGTATATATATATATATATATATATATATATATATATATATATATATATATATATGTATATATATATATATATATATATATATATATATATATATATATATATATATATATATATATATATATATATATATATATATATATATATATATATATATATATATATATATATATATATATATATATATATATAATCTTATCACTGAATAAAGCACATTACTCTCTTTGACTGCCAATAGGCGAATAAGGGGTGCTTTGAAAGTGAAAGTCGGCCGGTTAACCGTTTCAAAAATATCAGACCAAAATGAAGCAGACCGGTGACTAGTAGCAGTGATAAGGTAGTAAGATAATAGCGATTGTCAACCCGATTGCTAAGCTTACAAATCCGTATGGAAAAGGGTTTTTCCTGCAGAGATCCTTTTGTCCTTTTACTGTTAAGTAAGTTGAAAAAATAGTAAAATACCGCATTCAAACCCATGTGATTCATGAATCCTATACAAACATTCATATTCAGCACGCAAATGCTTTCCCCTTGGAGATTCGTACCTGCATCCCTTAGCTTCGAAGGCAGAGTCACTACTAACAAGACCTATAGTCTTGTTAGTAGTGGTCATGGAGTCGTTATTAGTTAGGTTAAATAAAATATTATACAAAATTTCAAATAGATATAATAGAGAATTTTTCTTGATAAAAGAATACTTTATGTTTTTGGAAATTAAAAAGAAATTCCGCCGGTGTCAGTTGAAATTTTAAACACTTTTTCTTTTAAATTTAACAACAAAATCGTTCAGCATAACTTATATGATTTAAAATAATAAGAAATTGCGTAAGAGAACACTTATTTTACTTTATTATACCAATGTTGTTGGCAGAGTTCGAACAAATAACATACCGCCTCGCTTACTCCATTCGCCTTAAGGAAATTCAGTGTCATTTTTCCGCTACTTGGATACAAAAATAAAATGGAGTAACGATTAAATTTGACACGCTTGAGTATATTTTTATTTAAATGAAATTATTTATATTTATTGCATCGGGGGTCTTAATGATTAGACCATTGTGTCTGGTAAAAAAATATCTTAACGCAATTCCCAATACAGGGGTAGTCAGAGGTAGCTAAACTAAACAATGAAGTCCCTTCGACCCACCTTACACCGAAGGTATTTTCGGGACTACGTGACAGGTGGTGAGCTCGTCGCCATCTTTATGTCCAAGCCAACGATGTAATTCGTACATAAGTTTTTGAAAAACCCATTGCTACGAGCCTAACACCTGGGATCCCCAGCACTGTCGTGACTTTCTGTTTGTCTGTTAAGGTATTAATTGGTTCTAGGGGAAACGATATTGTTGTACTTAAGATTAATGTTAATGCCCTTGAATTGAATGAGAGAAAATGTATGTTAACAAGCGATTTTTCTGAAGCGAGCGCCCTGAAAACTAGACCGAGACGTGGACATAATTTTATTGACATCAGAAAACTCATATGTTTTACTTACAATTAAATTTTGCTCACAAATTTTACTGGCAACGAATATCAAATATTTAATTCTTAAAATAAAATTGTTAGAGAAAGTACAAGGCTGCCTCAGTTTTTTTTTTTTTTTCATAGTGAGTACTGGATTTAATTACTTTAAAATTGTTTTACTACAAAAACGGTACATGAACAGTCCCGTCTTCTCAATTCGATCCCAACCAGGCACACATCAAACTCCGCTGACACCGATTCTACGTGCATAAATTGCTATTCGTTTCAGTTTACCTCAAAATGGTCTATGAATAATGGACCTAAAAGTGAAGTGAAAAAGAATTGCGAATTAGAAATAACACTGATTTTGTACATAAATTCTCTTTCTGTATGTTTTTTTATCTCTTCTTAAATAAATAAATAAATATCTTCACGCAATTCCCAACGCAGGGGTAGACAGAGGTCTAGACTAGACAATTAAATCTCTATGACCCACCTTCTACCGAAGATAATTTCGGGACAACGAGACAAGAGCTGAGCCTGTTGCCGTCTTTATGTCCAAGCCAACGATGGGTACGAGCCTGCTACCTGGGGATCGACACCAAAGCACTGTCGTGACTTTCTGTTTGTCTGTTAAGGTATTAATTGGTTCTAGGGAAACGATATTGTTGTACTTAAGATTAATGTTAATGCCCTTGAATTGAATGAGAGAAAATGTATGTTAACAAGCGATTTTTCTGAAGCGAGCGTCCTGAAAACTAGACCGAGACGTGGATATAATTTTATTGACATCAGAAAACTCATATGTTTTTACTTACAATTAAATTTTACTCACAAATTTTACTGGCAACGAATATCAAATATTTAATTCTTAAAATAAAATTGTTAGAGAAAGAACAAGGCTGCCTCATTTTTTTTTTCATAGTGAGTACTGGATTTAATTACTTTAAAATTGTTTTACTACAAAAACGGTACATGAACAGTCCCGTCTTCTCAATTCGATCCCAACCAGGCACACATCAAACTCCGCTGACACCGATTCTACGTGCATAAATTGCTATTCGTTTCAGTTTACCTCAAAATGGTCTATGAATAATGGACCTAAAAGTGAAGTGAAAAAGAATTGCGAATTAGAAATAACACTGATTTTGTACATAAATTCTCTTTCTGTATGTTTTTTATCTCTTCTTAAATAAATAAATAAATAAATATCTTCACGCAATTCCCAACGCAGGGGTAGACAGAGGTCTAGACTAGACAATTAAATCTCTATGACCCACCTTCTACCGAAGATAATTTCGGGACAACGAGACAAGAGCTGAGCCTGTTGCCGTCTTTATGTCCAAGCCAACGATGGGTACGAGCCTGCTACCTGGGGATCGAACTCGGGTCTCTTGACTCTAAATTCCGATCTCCCATCCACTCGGCTATTGTGCTTCTGTATCGTGACGTGTATCTTCATACATTTCCTAAAACCGGAAAAATTGAGAGATTTTAGTCCAACATGACAGGGGGTCTTCGTATCTAAAGATGCAGTATACTTACATTGGTATATATATAAATTGATGACTATTTAAATAGGAATTTAAGTAAATCAAATTATTCGTCCATATGTATAAGTAACACACATTACATTCATCAATGATAATTTTTTAAGCTGCACTCGTTTCGTAATGAGTTTTTTTTAACAAAAAATGCAATACTGAATATAATTAGTAGTAGCTGAAAGTTCAATTCATTTCTAGGGTAAATTATATTATAATAGCCTTTTTAAAAACCGCTTCATTAAAAATGCCTTGAACCTGTAAATAAGCAGACGTTGTACATTTACTGGAATTTTTCTGTAGCAGGGGTGGCATATTTTGCTAAAGGGCGATCGCCGATGGACTTGACGTGCATGGCGGTTGTGGAAAATCCTTCCAGGGAAGAAGGTCTATGCAGTCTCCGTTATGTATGTGTGTAAATCATTGTGGTAACTATAAGGACGTTATTTAATTAACTCAACTGCAATTTTCGCCTAGCTATTGAAGAAGATATTATAAGTAACATTAATAGTAGTTTAAATTATTTATTGGGGTATCATTACGTAACGTGTGCGTAAACTTACATCTATGAGTCAATTTTGTATTATAATCAATACATAATATTACTTTCGAACCGATAACCTAGTTGGTAATGACTCTGCCTGCGAAGCGAAGGCTGGCAAATTTTAATGCCGCTTGGGGTAAATATTTGTGTGATGAACGTACGTATATGTTTATTTATGAATATATAAGCATGTACCATACAATATGCTTACACATATATGTAAGTATAATGTACCATTGGCTTATCTCTATAGGCTCATTACTGTGAGAGATTATGTGCCTATAACCACAAGCCAAATTTGTTTAAATTATGAATTTAAAAGAAGCGAAGAGTTAGATGTGTTCTCTTTGACTATCCCGTCAGGGACTATGGGTAAAAATATACTTATAACAAATGTTTAGGTATAAATATAGACGTATATTGGCGTTTTCAAAATTATCCACCTAAGAGGTCTGAAATTTCATATGAGAAGTTTGTAACTTTGAAGGAAGGAAGATGAATGAATTCAATATTAATTCAATATTATGATGAATTCAATATTAAACCTTCGAACATAAAGTAAACAACGCTATGAAATACTTAGAAGGAAGTTAACATTTTTAATGAATCCTTCAGGCATTCAAATACTGTTGACATTTTCTATTATATTAAAACCCACGATAACAGAATGTTAGAATTATCGGAATTCGAGGCGGGATATCCGAGTTCGATCCTTAGAAAAAGGTTCGTACGAATGAGTTTTTTCAAAACTAATGTACGATTTGTATTACTAGTTTGGCCACTAAGACCATATGCAAGGTTTATAACATATAATGTATACGTTGGAGAACCAACAGCTACGTGCAGGAGGACAAGTGCGGGCGGCGAGCCCGTGGACCGTATAATAAAGGTGCGGAGATTGCAAACAGACACTCTCTTGGTGGCACCCACCGTCGCCGGTAGCCCATCGCACTGTTTACTCTAGTAATTTACTTGTAATCGAGGGCGAGAATACAGCACAATTTATTTACAGTCCACTAAGTGTGTTATTTCTGAAACTAACATATAAATTCACCATATGTATTGTTGACCCAAATAAACTACGGTGGAATGTGTGTCGAAAGGGTTTGATTGTCTAGACCTATAACTGGCCACAGTATTGGGAAATGCATAAAGATATTTCATTTTATAGTATTTAAAACTTTGACAGGTCTAATATATATCCACAATTCTTTTTCAAAAACCTCACTGATCATGGGGCGTACACGCCGGCTATAGTGTTCCCTGCTCCGAGGTTTTTGATTCGATACCCGAACGTGTCGATGCAGAAAAAAAAACTGTCACACACATTTTTATATTCGTGGCTTAGTTGTTTCCGATACCATAGCCATGCTATGGGATCAAAGAAAGATCTGTCTGTACATATCTATCTACTTATTTATTATTTAAAAAATAAACGAATTATAAATTAACGATATATGTCACGATAGCCGAGTGGTTGGGTGGTCGGAATTTCGAGTCAATAAACTCGAGTTCGATCCCCAGTTGGTAGGCTCGTACCAATGGGTTTTTCAAAAACTTATGTACGAATATCGTTGGCTTGGACATAAAGGCGGCGACGGGCTCACCACCTGTCACGTTGTCCCGAAAATATCTTCGGTGAAAGGTGGGTCGAAGGGACTTAATTGTCTAGACTCGACCTCTGTCTACCCCTGTATTGGGACTTGCGTGAAGATATTTTTTTTTTACATCTAAATACATTAAGTAAATGACAGTGAAAAATTTTGCATAACACATTTCAGTATCTACCTCCGCTATAGCGAGGCCTTCTGAAAACCCTTTTCTTTCCGCACCCACAGTTTCTGCAGCTTACACTATTTTTATTTTAACATTTTTATTTAAATAAAGATAAAAATTGATCACACAATTTGTCTCATATTAAATATTACCTGTGTTCCATAAATTACAATAAAATGTTTATGAAATGAAACTCTCTCTGAACAGAAAAAACTGTAATCCTAACTTTACACTTTTATCCACTGCAGTAATGAGAATGGCGCAAAGATTTTTATTATTTTACATTAAATAATCGGTGTATATATTAGAATGTCGGTCTGGTTTTAGTTAGTTGTAGTGTGGAATGTCGAAGTTAGAGATGAGTTTAAACAAACCTCACATTCCGAAATAGTTTCGGCTTATTGCATAACTTTTATGTTAATTAAAACTTAGTCAACCGTTAAATTGTCTGTCTAATCATTAATCTATGAAGATCTGATATTATCTTTGATGAATACATATACGTAATTATATAAACGGTATCATGGCTTAGTCACCAAAGTCGAGTGGTTGGGTGATCGGTATCAGAGTCTAGAGACCTAAGGTTGAACCACAGTGGCAAAAACAGAATACTTATAGAAACACATGTGATCTTTCACATGTGATTCTATAAGAGACATGATTCTATAAGACAGAAGACTGTCGGTCCGTCGCAGTAAATTTTTCCCGAGTCTATAGACCGATTAACTTGAAAGTTGTAATGTGAATATAATCAATTCTGTGTGTCAAGGTGGAAAATAAGATGAAAATATTTGTAAATTAAATTTTGTTAGAAATCAAATGAAAGAACTTGTTGAGACGATCGGAAATGTATTTTTTATGTGGTTTAATTTAATAAATACTTAGTATAAATAGACAAAAATTGACCATCACTTTGTATCTTCGAATATATTAAACCTAATTTTTTTAGAAAGTCACGATAGCCGAGTGGTTAGAGCCGGTCACAAGTCATGAGACTCGAGTTAGATCCCTGGTGGCAGACTCCTACCAATGGGTTTTCAAAAAACTTACGTACGAATTATATCGTCTGCTTGGACATAAAGACGACGACGGGCTCAACACCTGTCACGTTGACCCGAAAATATCTTCGATGGAAGGTGGTCAAAGGGGTTTAATTGTCTAGACCTCTACTTACCCCCGTATTAGGAATTGCGTGAAGACATTTATTTATTTATTATTTTTTAAATGTAGAAATCAGTTTCTTACTTACATATTACATGAAACTGATAAGCAGAACATGATATTAAACTTACACGGAAAATCACTCAATGTTGCGATAGCATCGTATGGAACCCTCTTCACACAACTTCAACTCGCGCTTCTTCCGTTTTTATTTTAATGTTCGAGTCCATAAAAGCAATGAGCCGGCCACATCGCTCGTAAAACTGACAATCGTTGGGAAGAAGGGTTCTCGAGTGGCACCGTACAGGCAAAGGCAGTGTAGGAGGACTCTCCACAAGATAGAGCGATGACCTGCATAATATTGGGGTAGTCGATGTATGCAGAGGGCGCAGGACCGTTCTATGTAGCTGTATCTTTGGGCCTATGTTCAGCAGTGGACTACTAACCAGAGCCGTATAAAGTTGCAAGTGGTGGGCCGGCATGAAGTACTGTCGTGCTCTACTGAGCACGCCTTTTTCTGAGCATTTCTTTCTTTCTTTCTTAACCTAATTTCATTTAGCCTGTTTAAAGAAATGATCAACTAAGAAGTTAACGATCGATTATCGAATGGGCCCATGTAAATATCCACTTGTTCCATATTTTTTTGGGTATGGGCGTTTGTAGTATATATGTTATTATTATTATTATTCCAGGGTATTTGTTATATTTTCTCGTCTGGTTGGGTTTTTATATACATAAAAATAAAAATACATAAAACAAAATAAACAAAGTATTATACAATATATAAGTAATAAACCCATAAAAATACATAAAAATAATAAATAAATATTAAGACCCAACCGGACGGAAGCCCTCGACAGGGGAAACCAGACGGCCGAGGGTTAGGGCGACAGGGAGAGAAACCGGCGGACGATGCGGTCTGTATCGAAGAGCACCGCCTTCTGCATTTGAGCTCGGAGCGGTACGTCACGGAGTCCCAGTCACCTCAGATGTTCATCGAGGCTGACTGGGATTAACCCATTCGCAGAAACAACTATAGGAATAATTTCAGCGGGCACCCCACCCCACATGTCGGTCACCTCGTGAGCCAGGTCCAGATATTTCGTCTTTTTGTCTGTTTCGGCTTTCACGAGGTTCTCGTCATAGGGGTTGGTAATGTCCACCAAAAATATCCTTGACTGTGCCCTGTCCATTAACACGATATCAGGCATATTTGCCAGAATCGTCCTGTCCGTGATGATGGGCCGGTCCCAATAGAGCCTGGCGCGGTCATTTTCGAGCACGGCCTCCGGAGAGTACTTATATTAAGGCAGTTTCCGTCCGACGAGACCCTATTTAAGGGCGAGCTCATGATTACGGAGGCTGTACACCTCGCGATTATGCATAGTGAGGGCGCTTAAAAAGCCCCGTCCGCCATGCTTCCGCGGTAAGTACAGCCTCATCACTGACGACCTCGGATGATGCATCCTGTGAGACGTCATAGTGGTGCGGACTTTTCGATCCAGGGCGTTAAGGTCGATTTGAGTCCACCTGAGTATACCGAAAGTATAAATCAGGACTGGCATGACCCAGCCATTGAAGGCGCGTGCTTTGTTCACGTGTGACAAGTAGCTATTAAGCACTTTTGCCAGGCGTGCAAAAAACACTCCGCAAACCGACTGCTTTACGCCACCCTCATCGACACCCAAGTTTTGTGACATACCCAGGTATCGTTATGTATCTGACTCGGAAAGGGTCCGTATGTTGACGGGCCCTCGGTGTTAGTGACCCTGCCCCTTTCAACATGGAGAACCGCACACGGGGCGGGACGGATAAGTCCCGAGCTGCATCTTGATAGAATTTCTGAAATCACATGTGATTCCAAGCAATTCCACCAAATGGGAGCGATTGGAGGCGAACAGCTTGAGGTCATCCATGTAGAAAAGGTGAGTAGCTTTTGTCCCTCCTCTCCGAATCTGAAATCCTCTCCTTGATCCCTCCAGCAGTGTACTAAGAGGATTCAGGGAGAGGCAAAACCATATTGGCTCAAACAATCGACCTGGAAAATACCCCGTCGTATCCTCACCCGGTGTTCCGCAGACGTCATCCGCACGCCGAGATAACAAAGGATCGTGCTCCATTGCCCCATACAGTGCCCATGGAAGTCTCTGACTGTACAGTGGACTTTGTACAGCTCGAGGACCCTCTTTAGCTATGTATGGGGCACCGAGTTAAACGCCTTTCTGTAATCGATCCAGGCAACGGAAAAGCTCCGACGGTTGCGTTTAACTACCTTGCCGATGACCGCGTCAATGAGGAGTGGTTCCTTGGTCCCACGACCACCGCTCCGACATCCACTTTGAGCATGCGACATGATCCGATTTAAATTAACGTGTCGGGTGATCTTCGCGCTCAGAATAGATGTCAGTGTCTTGTAAATGGTGGGCAGACACGTGATGGAGCCATACTTGCTGGGGTCTGTGGTAATCAGATCTTTAGGAACCAAATGAGTGACTCCAGTGGTGAAGAGGCTCGGAAGCGACTTATGGTCGAGAGCCTATTGGAACTGCCGTGCCAGTATTGCGTGACACACCATGAACCCCTTCAACCAGTAGTGATGCAATCCGTCGAGACCCGGACTTTTCCAGTTCGGCGCTCTACGGACTGCCTCAGTTACGTCGTCTGGTGTTTATTATTTTTATTAAATATTCTTTATTTATTATTATTATTATTATTATTATATATTCTTTATTATTATTTTATTATATATTCTTTATTATTATTATTACATTCTTTATTGTACACCACTTAAACTTAAGAAAAAAAAATACAGATTACAGAAAGTACAATAAGGCGCCCTTATCACTTAAGAGCGATCTCTTCCAGATAACCTTATGGGCTAAGGATACACATAAGTACAGGACAGTGGGAAGTGGTGAATACAATAAACTTACATTTTTTTATTATAGGAAAAGGTAGGCAAACGAGCAGATGGCTCACGTGATGGTAAGTGATTACTGCCGCCCATGAACACCCGCAATACCAGAGGTTTAGCAGATGCGTTGCCTCCCTTAGAGTGCCCCCTCCCCCATAATTGGGGGAGGAGGGTATGTGGGCCACCGGTTACCTACACTCACTAGACGAAACGCAGAAGTTTGTTACACTTCTACTTTACGCCGGGATTCTGTGAGGTCGTGGTACTTCCCCGGCCGAGCCGGCCCATTCATGCAACAACAAAAGTTGATGCATGGCTCTGCCACTGCAATGCTAATAACTAAATAAACTAAACTAATATATAATAGTAACATATGATACACTAATATATATAAAATTATAAAATATAATATACATACATAAATATATCAATATATAAATACACAAAATATACACATAAAACAAATACAAGTAATGCCTAGTGATTGCATAGTGACAAGTAGTGATTTTTGGCTTGAGTCTTAAATTTGTCTATAGAAGTCGCTCGGTGGATATGCGGAGGAAGCTCATTCCACAAGAAGATAGCTTTGATGGTAAAATATTTTTTAAAGTGTTAGGTTCGATAAATATGCGATGAAAGAATAAATTCCTCGTTGTGACCGATTCTATAATACAAATTCTTTAGCTACTTTGAAAGAGAAATATATGTGCTGTTGTTTCTGTCTATTTATGTACTTACTTAACGAAATAGCCGAGTGGTTGGGTGATCGGAATTCGAGTCAAACCAACGTAGTAGATCCAGGTCCAACTTATGTATATTTATATCGTTGGCTTGAATATTATGACAGCGACAGAATCGCTCCCTGTTACGTTGTCCCAAAAAATGTCTTCGATAAAAGGTGGGTCGATAGGTACGTCTATGTACCCGAGTATTGAGAAAGCCATAAAGATTTTTTAATTAATCCGTCTACAGAAGTCCGCGGCATGGCCTAGCCTCTCCCAAATAGAATTTTTTCAAGCAAGACGCCTATTCCATTCATTAGATTACAGGTCGTTATTTATTTATGTATGTAACTCGGCCAAGTGCTCTTTATAACGAGTATCAAAACTACGATCCGTCGTTTTTGGGTTATATATATAAGTTACCCGATACGTTGTAAATAGAAATATACTCAATACGGTCTATTTTAATTAAATCAATCTAAAAATGTCTACTTTTTTCGCGTATCTTAAAAATCTGTAAAAGATATTTAGCCCTAAAAATTTATTTGACCTTATGTAGAGATTTGAGCTCTCTTTTACTGAAATCTTTCATCCTTCCTTCAAGTGATTGTGAAACATATTCTTACGAAAGAGGAATCGTTATCCAAGTAAGTTAAACAGTAAGGTCACACATACTTTCATAATTAACAGACTCGTCCCATTAAGTTGGAATACTTCAACATAACTCAGTATAAGTTTGACGACAGAAAGGATAAGTCACGGCGAAGGGCAAACGCGGTCACGACTTTCTCGGAGAAATTACGTGCAACGATTATGCGAATGGACTGGAATCTAATAATTCACCTTGAGCATAATGATAGTATGAATATGAATATGAATATGAATATGAATATGAATATGAATATGAATATGAATATGAATATGAATATGAATATGAATATGAATATGAATATGAATATGAATATGAATATGAATATGAATATGAATATGAATATGAATATGAATATGAATATGAATATGAATATGAATATGAATATGAATATGAATATGAATATGAATATGAATATGAATATGAATATGAATATGAATATGAATATGAATATGAATATGAATATGAATATGAATATGAATATGAATATGAATATGAATATGAATATGAATATGAATATGAATATGAATATGAATATCTTCACGCAATTCCCAATACAGGGGTAGACAGAGGTCTAGTCTAGACAATTAAGTCCCTTCATCCCACCTTCCACCGTAGACATTTTCGGGACAACGTGATAGGTGGTTAGCCCGTCTCCGTTTTTATGTCTAAGCCAACGATATGATTCGTACATAAGTTTTTGAAAAACCCATTGGTACGAGCCTGCCTCCTGGGGATTGAACTCTGTCTAGGCCTCTGTCTACTCCTGTATTGGGAATGTCGTGAAGATATTTGATTTCTTTACTTTTTATATTTTAATTACAACGCTTAGCAATCAAATAGACCACCACAGTACCAGATACCTGGCATCTTAAACGTAGCTGCCCGTCACCGGTTTACTGAAGTTAGGTCCGGTATTTTCGAATGAATATGAATATGAATATGAATATGAATATGAATATGAATATGAATATGAATATGAATATGAATATGAATATGAATATGAATATGAATATGAATATGAATATGAATATGAATATGAATATGAATATGAATATGAATATGAATATGAATATGAATATGAATATGAATATCTTCACGCAATTCCCAATACAGGGGTAGACAGAGGTCAAGTCTAGACAATTAAGTCCCTTCATCCCACCTTCCACCGTAGACATTTTCGGGACAACGTGATAGGTGGTTAGCCCGTCTCCGTTTTTATGTCTAAGCCAACGATATGATTCGTACATAAGTTTTTGAAAAACCCATTGGTACGAGCCTGCCTCCTGGGGATTGAACTCTGTCTAGGCCTCTGTCTACTCCTGTATTGGGAATGTCGTGAAGATATTTGATTTCTTTACTTTTTATATTTTAATTACAACGCTTAGCAATCAAATAGACCACCACAGTACCAGATACCTGGCATCTTAAACGTAGCTGCCCGTCACCGGTTTACTGAAGTTAGGTCCGGTATTTTCGAATGAATATGAATATGAATATGAATATGAATATGAATATGAATATGAATATGAATATGAATATGAATATGAATATGAATATGAATATGAATATGAATATGAATATGAATATGAATATGAATATGAATATGAATATGAATATGAATATGAATATGAATATGAATATGAATATGAATATGAATATGAATATGAATATGAATATGAATATGAATATGAATATGAATATGAATATGAATATGAATATGAATATGAATATGAATATGAATATGAATATGAATATGAATATGAATATGAATATGAATATGAATATGAATATGAATATGAATATGAATATGAATATGAATATGAATATGAATATGAATATGAATATGAATATGAATATGAATATGAATATGAATATGAATATGAATATGAATATGAATATGAATATGAATATGAATATGAATATGAATATGAATATGAATATGAATATGAATATGAATATGAATATGAATATGAATATGAATATGAATATGAATATGAATATGAATATGAATATGAATATGAATATGAATATGAATATGAATATGAATATGAATATGAATATGAATATGAATATGAATATGAATATGAATATGAATATGAATATGAATATGAATATGAATATGAATATGAATATGAATATGAATATGAATATGAATATGAATATGAATATGAATATGAATATGAATATGAATATGAATATGAATATGAATATGAATATGAATATGAATATGAATATGAATATGAATATGAATATGAATATGAATATGAATATGAATATGAATATGAATATGAATATGAATATGAATATGAATATGAATATGAATATGAATATGAATATGAATATGAATATGAATATGAATATGAATATGAATATGAATATGAATATGAATATGAATATGAATATGAATATGAATATGAATATGAATATGAATATGAATATGAATATGAATATGAATATGAATATGAATATGAATATGAATATGAATATGAATATGAATATGAATATGAATATGAATATGAATATGAATATGAATATGAATATGAATATGAATATGAATATGAATATGAATATGAATATGAATATGAATATGAATATGAATATGAATATGAATATGAATATGAATATGAATATGAATATGAATATGAATATGAATATGAATATGAATATGAATATGAATATGAATATGAATATGAATATGAATATGAATATGAATATGAATATGAATATGAATATGAATATGAATATGAATATGAATATGAATATGAATATGAATATGAATATGAATATGAATATGAATATGAATATGAATATGAATATGAATATGAATATGAATATGAATATGAATATGAATATGAATATGAATATGAATATGAATATGAATATGAATATGAATATGAATATGAATATGAATATGAATATGAATATGAATATGAATATGAATATGAATATGAATATGAATATGAATATGAATATGAATATGAATATGAATATGAATATGAATATGAATATGAATATGAATATGAATATGAATATGAATATGAATATGAATATGAATATGAATATGAATATGAATATGAATATGAATATGAATATGAATATGAATATGAATATGAATATGAATATGAATATGAATATGAATATGAATATGAATATGAATATGAATATGAATATGAATATGAATATGAATATGAATATGAATATGAATATGAATATGAATATGAATATGAATATGAATATGAATATGAATATGAATATGAATATGAATATGAATATGAATATGAATATGAATATGAATATGAATATGAATATGAATATGAATATGAATATGAATATGAATATGAATATGAATATGAATATGAATATGAATATGAATATGAATATGAATATGAATATGAATATGAATATGAATATGAATATGAATATGAATATGAATATGAATATGAATATGAATATGAATATGAATATGAATATGAATATGAATATGAATATGAATATGAATATGAATATGAATATGAATATGAATATGAATATGAATATGAATATGAATATGAATATGAATATGAATATGAATATGAATATGAATATGAATATGAATATGAATATGAATATGAATATGAATATGAATATGAATATGAATATGAATATGAATATGAATATGAATATGAATATGAATATGAATATGAATATGAATATGAATATGAATATGAATATGAATATGAATATGAATATGAATATGAATATGAATATGAATATGAATATGAATATGAATATGAATATGAATATGAATATGAATATGAATATGAATATGAATATGAATATGAATATGAATATGAATATGAATATGAATATGAATATGAATATGAATATGAATATGAATATGAATATGAATATGAATATGAATATGAATATGAATATGAATATGAATATGAATATGAATATGAATATGAATATGAATATGAATATGAATATGAATATGAATATGAATATGAATATGAATATGAATATGAATATGAATATGAATATGAATATGAATATGAATATGAATATGAATATGAATATGAATATGAATATGAATATGAATATGAATATGAATATGAATATGAATATGAATATGAATATGAATATGAATATGAATATGAATATGAATATGAATATGAATATGAATATGAATATGAATATGAATATGAATATGAATATGAATATGAATATGAATATGAATATGAATATGAATATGAATATGAATATGAATATGAATATGAATATGAATATGAATATGAATATGAATATGAATATGAATATGAATATGAATATGAATATGAATATGAATATGAATATGAATATGAATATGAATATGAATATGAATATGAATATGAATATGAATATGAATATGAATATGAATATGAATATGAATATGAATATGAATATGAATATGAATATGAATATGAATATGAATATGAATATGAATATGAATATGAATATGAATATGAATATGAATATGAATATGAATATGAATATGAATATGAATATGAATATGAATATGAATATGAATATGAATATGAATATGAATATGAATATGAATATGAATATGAATATGAATATGAATATGAATATGAATATGAATATGAATATGAATATGAATATGAATATGAATATGAATATGAATATGAATATGAATATGAATATGAATATGAATATGAATATGAATATGAATATGAATATGAATATGAATATGAATATGAATATGAATATGAATATGAATATGAATATGAATATGAATATGAATATGAATATGAATATGAATATGAATATGAATATGAATATGAATATGAATATGAATATGAATATGAATATGAATATGAATATGAATATGAATATGAATATGAATATGAATATGAATATGAATATGAATATGAATATGAATATGAATATGAATATGAATATGAATATGAATATGAATATGAATATGAATATGAATATGAATATGAATATGAATATGAATATGAATATGAATATGAATATGAATATGAATATGAATATGAATATGAATATGAATATGAATATGAATATGAATATGAATATGAATATGAATATGAATATGAATATGAATATGAATATGAATATGAATATGAATATGAATATGAATATGAATATGAATATGAATATGAATATGAATATGAATATGAATATGAATATGAATATGAATATGAATATGAATATGAATATGAATATGAATATGAATATGAATATGAATATGAATATGAATATGAATATGAATATGAATATGAATATGAATATGAATATGAATATGAATATGAATATGAATATGAATATGAATATGAATATGAATATGAATATGAATATGAATATGAATATGAATATGAATATGAATATGAATATGAATATGAATATGAATATGAATATGAATATGAATATGAATATGAATATGAATATGAATATGAATATGAATATGAATATGAATATGAATATGAATATGAATATGAATATGAATATGAATATGAATATGAATATGAATATGAATATGAATATGAATATGAATATGAATATGAATATGAATATGAATATGAATATGAATATGAATATGAATATGAATATGAATATGAATATGAATATGAATATGAATATGAATATGAATATGAATATGAATATGAATATGAATATGAATATGAATATGAATATGAATATGAATATGAATATGAATATGAATATGAATATGAATATGAATATGAATATGAATATGAATATGAATATGAATATGAATATGAATATGAATATGAATATGAATATGAATATGAATATGAATATGAATATGAATATGAATATGAATATGAATATGAATATGAATATGAATATGAATATGAATATGAATATGAATATGAATATGAATATGAATATGAATATGAATATGAATATGAATATGAATATGAATATGAATATGAATATGAATATGAATATGAATATGAATATCTTCACGCAATTCCCAATACAGGGTAGACAGAGGTCAAGTCTAGACAATTAAGTCCCTTTGACGCACCTTCCACCGAAGATATTTTCGGGACAACGTGACAGGTGGTGAACCCGTCGCCGCCTTTATGTCCAAGCCAACGATGAAATTCGTACATAAGTTTTTTTTTATCTTCACACATTTCATACTACAAGGGCATCGGAGCAAATTTTTGGGACAACGACACTGGCGGAGAGCTTATTTATTTATTTATTTATTTATTTATTTATTTATTTATTTATTTATTTATTTATTTATTTATTTATTTATTTATTTATTTATTTATTTATTTATTTATTTATTTATTTATTTATTTATTTATTTATTTATTTATTTATTTATTTATTTATTTATTTATTTATTTATTTATTTATTTATTTATTTATTTATTTATTTATTTATTTATTTATTTATTTATTTATTTATTTATTTATTTATTTATTTATTTATTTATTTATTTATTTATTTATTTATTTATTTATTTATTTATTTATTTATTTATTTATTTATTTATTTATTTATTTATTTATTTATTTATTTATTTATTTATTTATTTATTTATTTATTTATTTATTTATTTATTTATTTATTTATTTATTTATTTATTTATTTATTTATTTATTTATTTATTTATTTATTTATTTATTTATTTATTTATTTATTTATTTATTTATTTATTTATTTATTTATTTATTTATTTATTTATTTATTTATTTATTTATTTATTTATTTATTTATTTATTTATTTATTTATTTATTTATTTATTTATTTATTTATTTATTTATTTATTTATTTATTTATTTATTTATTTATTTATTTATTTATTTATTTATTTATTTATTTATTTATTTATTTATTTATTTATTTATTTATTTATTTATTTATTTATTTATTTATTTATTTATTTATTTATTTATTTATTACACATATGGCTCCGACAGAATACCAGCGTTGTAGTTGTGACAGTATGGCAACGACATTGCGCTGAGTCGGAGGCCGTGTTGTTGCTGCAACCCAATTATTAAATGCAAATCAATTATATGTTATATTGCATGACTTGCATGCTTGAAAAATATATTATTATCATATTTTCATCATATCATATAAGTTTTTTTTTATCTTCACACATTTCATACTACAAGGGCATCGGAGCAAATTTTTGGGACAACGACACTGGCGGAGAGCCGACTTTATGTTCCAGCCATCGCTATGAATCGTACATAAGTTTTTTTAAAAACTCATTAGTATGAACTACCCTTGTAGATCGGACTCTGGTCTCTCGACTCGAATTCCGATCACCCAACCACTCGGCTATCGTTACTTAATTATTGATTTGATTATGTTATAAGTATTTTATTTTGCATATTTATCATAATAGAAAAATTTCTCCTAAGAAAATAATCGTGACAACATATCATTAAACCTTTGTGATTATTTTTATCAATAACAATAGTAATTTAATTCCCATTATTTCACTTGATTTTAAAGTAAGACTATTGTATACTTAAAATCATATCTTTACGCATATTCCCAATACTGGGATAATCAGAGATTTAAATGATTAAGTCCTTTCGATCCACCTTTCACTGAATTTGAGACAATGTCAGCCTCTTGCCGCTTTAATTATCCAAAACTAGTGGTACCATATACTTACACAGATTTATTTGCATAGATAAATATTCATATATACATATAAACACACACTTAACTTGAGTAAAAATTCATATTTATCGAGAGAAGTTATTTATCCAAGAAGTTTTTACAAATACTGAGTACGTGCCTAGTACTACTACTAGTACAACATTTTTTAGAATTTTGTCTGTCTGTCTCTCTGTTTGTACCGGCTAATCTCTGAAACGGCTGGACCGGTTTTAACGGGACTTTCACTGGCATATAGCTGATGTTATAAGGAATACTTTTATTTTAGAAAGAGCTAAATGGCGGCAAAGCCGCGGGGGCAGCTAGTAATGATTACCATTAACCAGTGCCAAAGTGAATAAAAGTAAGATTTTAAACTTCATCAAGACCATTGGCCATTATTTAAATCCATTCAGCCGTTCATTGGAACTTGTTAAAAATACACAGATTTTTGCTTTCATAATATTTTGCTTTCATAGCTGACCTTCACAACTTTGTCTACGCTACATTTATTAAATTGAAAAAAAAAAACATTTTATTGGAATTACGTAAAATCCGTTCTTAGTTACGTTTACATCGCAAAATGAGTAAGTGCAGGAAAAATTTCAAGTCAATCAGGAGAATTTGTTGTTGTGGAAATCTTCTAATACGGGTGGATTTTATTCTGTAACTTTCGAGGTCCTTACAAGGTGTGCTCAGTAGAGCACGACAGTCCTTCATGCCGGTCCACCTGGCTTTGCGAGATGTTCCATCTCTTTACAGTTTTTACACGATATACGGGAAGTGTTTCGAGGAACTGTTCGGATTAATTTCACCATCGAACCATGCGGTATAATCTAAACTTCCATCGACACTAGCTTGATGCTTGGTATTCCACCATAGTAAGTTTTTTGCAGAATTTTCTGACACGCACTTGTACTTTATGAAATGTGCGGATGTCAGCGGTTTTTCCGGACTTTATACAATTTTGCCATACTGTGGTGGTAAGCAGAGTTCTAGACAATGAAGTTGTTTGAATAAAGGATGAAGTCTAGACAATGAAGAAAGCTGTATTAGGATATCGTTATAAGTGGTAATTCTGACGCCGTTAAAGTAGACGATAACATGTAGGTAGACTTACGTAGATAAATATTCAGGACTGGAGTTATTTAAAAACCACACTTTAAAACCAAACAATACAAATATTGCAACAACAAAAAAGTAATTTCTGGGAAGTTCCTAAAGATAAAAATTGCTTTCGTGGCTATCAATATATTTGATTTGGCCCAAATTGTGTTTTTAACAACTTCACAGTTTACTAATTGATTTCTGAACGAACTTGTTCTCAATTTAAAATACACGAATAACAGGGAATAAGGAAAACACATTATTGACGAATGGCATTTTGCATGTTTGCGCCAGCTGTGAGGCCACGGGTTCTATTGTCGGATGGGTCAATATTGAAAATCATTTTTATTACTCTTTCTCCGTTCTGTATTTGTGGTTCGTTGTTTCAATTCCATAACATATGCTTTAGCTACTTACTTTGAGATCAGAACAAAGTACCTAAGTGGTAGGTTCTACTGCTGCATAAATCCAGCTCAACGACGGCAAGGAAAAAGTTTAACTGACCTCTAGAACAATTTAATTCAATATAAAGTTTTCCTTAAATATTTAGAAAGACGTATCTAAAGCAATGAAGTAAATGGACTAATAAAGCAGGCGGCTGTTAAACCGTGCATGAATATTTGATACTCACAACTTTCGCGAATATTAGTAGTATTTATTAAGTATTTCTCCAAAGGGAGTTCTTAAAAACTCTTGCTCTGTAAAACTCATAATATTTCTGCTTAATATAACAATTTCTACGAAATTTTGTTCGTGAATGACGGCTTTCGAAAATTTAAGAGTTAATTACGTTAAAAACTTTTATTTTTCGTCATTTGTTTTATTCACGCAATTTTCCATACTGTGGTAGGCATAGGTCTAGACAATTAAGTCCCTTTGAAACACGTTTCACCTATTGAACTATTTGGGACAGCGTGAAAGGTGATGAGTCTACCGCCGACTTAAATGGAGTGTGGGTCGAATGTACTTAATTGTCTAGAATTCTGTCTACCCTGTGTGTTGGGAATGGCATGAATGTTTTTCAAATTTGTTTCTTTTAATAAAGTACTTGAAAATAAGTTTAAATTAATAGTCATCTGTAATTGTATAAGGTTAAAACACTACCCTGAAAGTGTACATACCAATAAGTAATAAAAAAATATCTTCACGCACTTCCCAATACAGGGGTAGACAGAAGTCGAGTCTAGACAATTAAGTCCCTTCGACCCACCTTCCACCGAAGATATTTTCGGGACAACGTGACAGGTGGTGAGCCCGTTGCCGTCTCTATGTCCAAGCCAACGATATTCGTACATAATATTTTAAAACCCATTGGTACGAGCCCACCAACTGGGGATCGAACTCGGGTCTATTGACTTGAAATTCCGACCACCGAACCACCGAACCACTCGGCTATCCTGACTTTAACCAATAAGTTATAATTCAAAAAGTTGAAAAACTTATTATTTCTCCATTAATAGTACACCTCATTCATCGAAAAGTTTACCACAAAGGCTTTTGAAAAATGCATTAAGTTGACAAAACAAGCTAACATAAACAACGATAGTATAAGTTTTCTTAAAGAAAACCCTCTTAAGAAGTTTTATTTAACTTTAAGTTTATACTTTGAAAATAACACAATTTAGAGCAAACAAATTCTACAGCATACAAATTCTAGTTTTTACCGACTTCTAAAAAAGGAAGAGATTCTCACGATGGTTATACGTTTCTTTATTAATTTTTGTTACTTCCGTCACATGTAAACTGATTTCCAAAATAATTTTTTGATTTGATAGGGTATAATTTTAGTTTACTCCCATTGTCAGGAGTGCGAAGAAACTCATTGATATTTTTGTAACGTCGGCGTAATGAATTGCTATTCATTTTCATAGCCCTTGAGTGTTGAAAAAAGCGACTGAGGCTGAAGTATTAAAAATGACAATGTCTTCCAATAAAAGGCGAAATAGCCATCTCAAAATCATCAACACATTAGGATTAACTATTTATTACCTATTCACTTGTCAAGCAGACTTATAATTTTTCTGTTGTTGAAGGTTACTATAAATTCTCTCTACGGTAGAGATATAGATATAAATATGGGTTTATGAAATAGAGGAGCTGAGTTTAAATAATACACGTGTGTTAAAAATACATTATGAAGCGACAGGTACAAAACAAGCACGTCTGGGGTGTTAGATAAAAAATACAGACAGTTGAAGTACGTACTCTTGGGAAAGATTTTTTGTAGTGAAAATTGGTAAAATTATATTCGTATACTGTATATACATGAGTACTTGTAAAAGTATATTGAACTACTTAAGCGTCTTTCGTAAGGAGAATTGACCGTAATCGCAAAGTTTGACAAGCGGATTGGCGATCGTTTTATCAGACACGTCATTCTGTACATATATATATATATATATATATATATATATATATATATATATATATATATATATATATATATATATATATATATATATATATATATATATATATATATATATATATATATATATATATATATATATATATATATATATATATATATATATATATATATATATATATATATATATATATATATATATATATATATATATATATATATATATATATATATATATATATATATATATATATATATATATATATATATATATATATATATATATATATATATATATATATATATATATATATATATATATATATATATATATATATATATATATATATATATATATATATATATATATATATATATATATATATATATATATATATATATATATATATATATATATATATATATATATATATATATATATATATATATATATATATATATATATATATATATATATATATATATATATATATATATATATATATATATATATATATATATATATATATATATATATATATATATATATATATATATATATATATATATATATATATATATATATATATATATATATATATATATATATATATATATATATATATATATATATATATATATATATATATATATATATATATATATATATATATATATATATATATATATATATATATATATATATATATATATATATATATATATATATATATATATATATATATATATATATATATATATATATATATATATATATATATATATATATATATATATATATATATATATATATATATATATATATATATATATATATATATATATATATATATATATATATATATATATATATATATATATATATATATATATATATATATATATATATATATATATATATATATATATATATATATATATATATATATATATATATATATATATATATATATATATATATATATATATATATATATATATATATATATATATATATATATATATATATATATATATATATATATATATATATATATATATATATATATATATATATATATATATATATATATATATATATATATATATATATATATATATATATATATATATATATATATATATATATATATATATATATATATATATATATATATATATATATATATATATATATATATATATATATATATATATATATATATATATATATATATATATATATATATATATATATATATATATATATATATATATATATATATATATATATATATATATATATATATATATATATATATATATATATATATATATATATATATATATATATATATATATATATATATATATATATATATATATATATATATATATATATATATATATATATATATATATATATATATATATATATATATATATATATATATATATATATATATATATATATATATATATATATATATATATATATATATATATATATATATATATATATATATATATATATATATATATATATATATATATATATATATATATATATATATATATATATATATATATATATATATATATATATATATATATATATATATATATATATATATATATATATATATATATATATATATATATATATATATATATATATATATATATATATATATATATATATATATATATATATATATATATATATATATATATATATATATATATATATATATATATATATATATATATATATATATATATATATATATATATATATATATATATATATATATATATATATATATATATATATATATATATATATATATATATATATATATATATATATATATATATATATATATATATATATATATATATATATATATATATATATATATATATATATATATATATATATATATATATATATATATATATATATATATATATATATATATATATATATATATATATATATATATATATATATATATATATATATATATATATATATATATATATATATATATATATATATATATATATATATATATATATATATATATATATATATATATATATATATATATATATATATATATATATATATATATATATATATATATATATATATATATATATATATATATATATATATATATATATATATATATATATATATATATATATATATATATATATATATATATATATATATATATATATATATATATATATATATATATATATATATATATATATATATATATATATATATATATATATATATATATATATATATATATATATATATATATATATATATATATATATATATATATATATATATATATATATATATATATATATATATATATATATATATATATATATATATATATATATATATATATATATATATATATATATATATATATATATATATATATATATATATATATATATATATATATATATATATATATATATATATATATATATATATATATATATATATATATATATATATATATATATATATATATATATATATATATATATATATATATATATATATATATATATATATATATATATATATATATATATATATATATATATATATATATATATATATATATATATATATATATATATATATATATATATATATATATATATATATATATATATATATATATATATATATATATATATATATATATATATATATATATATATATATATATATATATATATATATATATATATATATATATATATATATATATATATATATATATATATATATATATATATATATATATATATATATATATATATATATATATATATATATATATATATATATATATATATATATATATATATATATATATATATATATATATATATATATATATATATATATATATATATATATATATATATATATATATATATATATATATATATATATATATATATATATATATATATATATATATATATATATATATATATATATATATATATATATATATATATATATATATATATATATATATATATATATATATATATATATATATATATATATATATATATATATATATATATATATATATATATATATATATATATATATATATATATATATATATATATATATATATATATATATATATATATATATATATATATATATATATATATATATATATATATATATATATATATATATATATATATATATATATATATATATATATATATATATATATATATATATATATATATATATATATATATATATATATATATATATATATATATATATATATATATATATATATATATATATATATATATATATATATATATATATATATATATATATATATATATATATATATATATATATATATATATATATATATATATATATATATATATATATATATATATATATATATATATATATATATATATATATATATATATATATATATATATATATATATATATATATATATATATATATATATATATATATATATATATATATATATATATATATATATATATATATATATATATATATATATATATATATATATATATATATATATATATATATATATATATATATACCTAGTCAGGTCATACATTCTGTCACATGTTTAACCTACAATTATTAAAACAGTTTATTCATTATGGAACTATTTATATACCAATATGAACTTAACAAAACATGGATTCATCAACATGGATTAAAAAAAATTGTCTGTCAAAGTGTCAAGAGCTAAGTATATTTAAATAAATTTATTTTAATAATTTTTACTATTTTCATGTTTTAAAATTATCGTAATAAATTATAAATTTTAAATAAATGTTATCACATTTATTTAAAATGGGTACCGTACCATCTTTGATATTTTCAATGCTTTTCCTATAGTTCCTTTTACGTGAAAGAAAGAGTGTGATATGAATCATTTCATTTATTAAATTTAACGCAACTAATAATAATAAGAAATACCCACAGTTAAAGAAAATCCGGTGATTCATCTTTCGGAAGCGAAGGTTCTTTGTTACAAACTTAAGGAAGGCATAGGCCTTCCTTAAGGTTGTAGCAAGTTCAGCAGTGCACTCTTTGCCCATAAAGAAGAAGAGGAATAAAGAAAACCATTAACCGTAATCCGACAAAATATAACAAAATCAGATAAACTAAAGTTATAGGTCTGATTTAGAAAGAAACTTATTTCGTAAAAAGTTGTTTGATATTTTTCTTAAAAGCACATGGTAATTTTATCGTTTTATTTAGAATGTGTCACATGCGCAGAATTCCATTTGTTCCGAATAGGAACGACCTAGCCTATATACCTAGTCAGGTCATACATTCTGTCACATGTTTAACCTACAATTATTAAAACAGTTTATTCATTATGGAACTATTTATATACCAATATGAACTTAACAAAACATGGATTCATCAACATGGATTAAAAAAAAAATTGTCTGTCAAAGTGTCAAGAGCTAAGTATATTTAAATAAATTTATTTTAATAATTTTTACTATTTTCATGTTTTAAAATTATCGTAAAATGTTCATAAAATTTTAAATAAATGTTATCACATTTATTTAAAATTTTAAAAGGTTTTTATGATTTAAGATGCATTTTTTGTCAATCGAGGTAATATTGTATTTCGGAGCTTGTCAACTGTCAAGGAATAAGTATATTTCTTAAATATTTGGAAAAAGCTGGGAAGTATTTTAATATTCATGCAGTAATCAATAATTATGTCTGTATTTCAAATATTACTTTTACTTTTAGTGCGCTGTACGGCATGCCTACATCTGATCAAAGGTCTACACTCTGTGGTCCGTCCTAACTGATTGGAAGCGACGTAGCAGAACTTAGCAACTTTAAGTTTATTTAAGATATAATAATTAGTTTATGAATATCGCTCCTACCAACTCTCAACCGGAATTCCTACAACGTAGAAATTGTTCGGACGGTAGGCTTTTTTAAAGGTAAAAGAGGTTTAAATATACATATTAGACGTTGTCATCCACAGTCAATTTCGGTTTCACAGCCTCCCGTCCTCTCTCATGGCACAATCAGAGATATTAATCAAACCAATTTTCAAAATTTTTCGGACCAAATTTATTATTACCACCGTAATGTACCAATACTTAGGAGGATTCCTAGAGGTGCGAGGATGCAGCTAGCTAAAAGCTTTATCAAATACCATTCAAAATTGTTTTACTTTTTAACACTGTAACTAGTTGGCCAAAATTTTTACTTTGCATATTTTCATTTTCATTTTCACAAAACGGGGCGTAAGTCAATTACGTCCCAACTTAAAAACAATTCTTTTCAAAATTTTGATTCACCAATTGATACATCCATAGCTCCAAGACCACATAATTTTGATTTAAAGAAAGTTGTCGAGTCTAAAGTTATGGATGGTGATTTAAAAAACGCATCGCGTATTTTATTTTCAGATGATATCCTGGCGCCTCACAATGCGGACACCCTTGAAAGCTTACATCAGAAGCATCCTAAGGCCAATTCCTCCTTGCTTCTATCGTCGCCTCCTGATCCTTTTTATCAGCCATTACAAGTTTCAGAAAAAGATACTTTAGAGGCAATTATGTCTTTCTCAAATGGCTCTGCCGGCGGCATTGACGGAATTACTCCTCAACATCTGAAAGATCTTGTAAGCGCGTCCGCCGGTGATGCCGGCCGAATTCTTTTGGGCGACATAACAAAATTAAGTAATTTTATGCTTTCTGGCAATGTAAATCCCAATTTTATTAAAATCACATTTGGAGCAAGGTTACGTGCCTTTAAAAAAAAGATAATGGTATCCGCCCTATAGCTGTTGGTTCCACTTTTAGACGTTTAACTTCTAAGTTAGCATGTAGGCACATAACCTCAGATCTAAAGTCAAAATTTCAGCATATTAAGTTAGGCTTCGGTAGCAGAGGAGGTTGTGAGGCAGCTGTACATTCAGTGCGTACTTTTTTAACGAATTGTCAAACAGATGTTCTCTTGAAAGTTGACCTTAGGAATGCCTTTAACTCCCTCGACAGATCAACCCTGCTGAAGGAGGTTGCGAAACATACCCCGGAAATTTACCATTACGTTTGGTAATGTTACAGTCAAAACTCTAATTTATTTTACAAAAATCATTTAATTGACTCAGCCGTCGGAGTTCAGCAGGGTGATCCACTGGGCCCAGCATTGTTTAGTTTGGGAATTCAACCGATTATTTCAAAGTTGAAATCCAAACTTAATGTTTGGTACCTAGATGACGGAACCCTAGGAGGAAAGCCAGATTACGTGTAAATGACCTTCAAAATATTATTCAAAATTTTAAAACATTGGCCTTGAATTAAATAATACTAAATGTGAACTTTTCATTCCTGACCGTTTGTCTTCTCATAGACACAGTTTGTTTCAAAATTTTAACAATATATCTCCTGGCATTAAAATAACTGAGGCGGATTCTCTTTACCTCCTTGGAGCGTCGTTATATATGGAGAGTATGAATCCACTTTTGAAAGTAAAATTTGATCAATTTTTAGAACATGTTAATAAACTGTATATTCTAAATTCGCATATAGCGCTTACTATTTTAAAATATTGCGTTCTTGTTCCTAAATTTACTTATTTACTCCGCTCGAGTCCAGCACGGAAATGTTCTGATTTTTTAAAACAAATTGACCTTAATCTCAAAATAGCTTTGGAAAAAATTCTAAATTTATCTTTAGTCTCATCTAGCTGTACTCAAGCTACTTTACCTGTTAGATTTGGAGGTATCGGTATAAGAGAAGTTTCAAATATTGCGCTGCCGGCTTTCCTTGCCTCCGTACACAGTGTTCATGATTTGTCACGTAAAATTCTTAAGAATGATTTGTCTCGGCGAGGATATTCCACTGGAACCTAACTCACCAAAAAACGGTGGGATATCCCGTTGGTTCAGAATGTGCAGAAATGCTTACTGAACAATTTTCACTATGACAGAGACCGCGCCCGCTTTCTAGGTGTTTTGACAAAGGAATCCAGTTACTGGCTACATGCTTTACCATCAAGTAACCTTGGTACATTACTAGATAACGAAAGTTTACGTATAGCTGTAGGAATACGATTGGGAGCATCGATTTGTCAACCACATCGATGTCCTTGTGGCAGCGACGTCGACGAGTTAGGCCTCCACGGACTTTCATGCCAAAAAAGTGCCGGCAGACTACCTCGTCACGGTTCCTTGAATGAAGTCATCCAAAGGGCTCTTGTTTCCATAAATATTCCATCGGTTTTAGAGCCTTGTGGAATATTTAGGGAGGATGGTAAGAGACCCGACGGCTTGACTTTAGTCCTTTGGAGAGAGGCAAAGCTCTTGTGTGGGATGCAACTTGCGTCGATACATTAGCGGCCTCTCATATCAAGGGTACTTCGATAAGGGCCAGGGCGGATCAGAGGCAGCTGAATCGGGTAAATGGCGTAAATGTGAGTCTTCGAAAGGAAACTATATATTTGTTCCATTTGCCGTAGAGACAATCGGTCCGTGGGGTCCCCGCGCGATGCAGTTTCTGAATGAATTGTATCCGCGACTTATCGTAGCTGCTGTTGACAAGACGGCTGGTTCTTTTCTCGCTCAACGGTTAAGTCTAGCCATTCAACGTGAAAATGTAGCCAGCGTTCTTGGTACCATGCCACGAGGAGTAGGGCTCTACGATTATAATAGTTTTTAGTTAATAAGTATTGTCAATATAAATGACCTCCGTGATTTTGAATACAGGCCTTCAATCTGTGCGGCCAGTCGTCTATCGCAGCACGAACAAGGTCCATGTCAATATCGGCGGCTGCCTTAATCAAGGATGTCTTGGTGACTCCAAATTGGGATGAGGCTTTGAGCACGCCTTTTCTCCAAGTGTTGCCATATCTTGTAATTTAACGGATTCAAATCTGACTGGACGAGGCCAGTCTTCGTGCCCGATGATGTCGATTTCACGCGCCGCCAGCCAGTCTTGTGTGCTCTTCGCTCTATGAGCTGGCGCCGAATCTTGTTGGAATACCCAGTGCCTGTTATTGAACATGGTTTGAGAAACAGATTCCACATGGTTCGTCAGGACTGTATTTTGATACACAAATGCATTCGTTTTTACACCTTTCCCGCAAAAATGTACCTCTGTTAAGCCCCAATAAGAAACTCCCAACCATACCATGAGCAAGGATGGAAAATGACCTCGTTGGACACGCGGAATACGGTTGCTTGCTTCTTCACTACTGTGTGCGTACACCTTATCATTTTGTTTGTTGTAGCTCTCTTCTACTTTAAAAAATGTTTCATCCGAAAAAAGAATTTCCTGATATTTTTTCCCACGTACCGCTTAAACAAAGCGCGGTATCTATTCAGTCTCAGGTGCATTAGACGAGCATTCAAACAATGTCCTGTTTTTCCTCGATATGCCCGAAGCCCTAAGTCTTCATTTAACACCCTTTTTACCGTGGTTTTTCTTAACCCCATCTGAAGGGCCAACAGTTTCTGCTGACGTTTGGGATTTCTTTGAATTCAAGCCTTCACAGCTTTAATCACTGCTGGAGTCCTAACAGACCGTGGGCGACCACTTCTTGACCTGTCATCTACACGAGAGTCTTCATTGCATCGTTTAACGGTACGATAAAGGAATCATTTGGTTATATTAAAATTTTTCAGTATGTCAGAAAGTTGAATTGGCGCGTAACCGCAACGATGCAACGCAATAACTGCAACACGGTCTTCTTTAAGCGTCCACTCCATATTTAAAAATGAGTAAAATGTATTTTCATGAACAAAGGCACACATGAAATTCGAATTCAACAAAGTTTTTGTGTGGCCAGCATAGTCAAAGAAAACTTACTGTGTGACAATACTTATGACCTGACTATATATATATATATATATATATATATATATATATATATATATATATATATATATATATATATATATATATATATATATATATATATATATATATATATATATATATATATATATATATATATATATATATATATATATATATATATATATATATATATATATATATATATATATATATATATATATATATATATATATATATATATATATAATCTTATCACTGAATAAAGCACATTACTCTCTTTGACTGCCAATAGGCGAATAAGGGGTGCTTTGAAAGTGAAAGTCGGCCGGTTAACCGTTTCAAAAATATCAGACCAAAATGAAGCAGACCGGTGACTAGTAGCAGTGATAAGATAGTAAGATAATAGCGATTGTCAACCCGATTGCTAAGCTTACAAATCCGTATGAAAAGGGTTTTTTCCTGCAGAGATCCTTTTGTCCTTTTACTGTTAAGTAAGTTGAACAAATAATAAAATACCGCATTCAAACCCATGTGATTCATGAATCCTATACAAACATTCATATTCAGCACGCAAATGCTTTCCTCTTGGAGATTCCTACCTGCATCCCTTAGCTTCGAAGGCAGAGTCACTACTAACAAGACCTATAGTCTTGTTACTAGTGGTCATGGAGTCGTTATTACTTAGGTTAAATAAAATATTATACAAAATTTCAAATAGATATAATAGAGAATTTTTCTTGATAAAAGAACACTTTATGTTTTTGGAAATTAAAAAGAAATTCCGCCGGTGTCAGTTGAAATTTTAAACACTTTTTCTTTTAAATTTAACAACAAAATCGTTCAGCATAACTTATATGATTTAAAATAATAAGAAATTGCGTAAGAGAACACTTATTTTACTTTATTATACCAATGTTGTTGGCAGAGTTAGAACAAATAACATACCGCCTCGCTTACTCCATTCGCCTTAAGGAAATTCAGTGTCATTTATCCGCTACTTGGATACAAAAATAAAATGGAGTAACGATTAAATTTGACACGCTTGAGTATATTTTTATTTAAATGAAATTATTTATATTTATTGCATCGGGGGTCTTAATGATTAGACCATTGTGTCTGGTAAAAAAAAGATCTTAACGCAATTCCCAATACAGGGGTAGTCAGAGGTAGCTAAACTAAACAATGAAGTCCCTTCGACCCACCTTACACCGAAGGTATTTTCGGGACTACGTGACAGGTGGTGAGCTCGTCGCCATCTTTATGTCCAAGCCAACGATGTAATTCGTACATAAGTTTTTGAAAAACCCATTGCTACGAGCCTAACACCTGGGGATCGACACCCAAAGCACTGTCGTGACTTTCTGTTTGTCTGTTAAGGTATTAATTGGTTCTAGGGGAAACGATATTGTTGTACTTAAGATTAATGTTAATGCCCCTTGAATTGAATGAGAGAAAATGTAATATTTCTTTTTAATGGATATTCTCAATAGTGTGGTAGACGGAGGTTAAGAAAATTAGGTCCTTTAGATTCCTTTCGTCGAAGCTTGACTGGAACAATACGACAGGAGCCTATCGCCGTTTCAACTAGTCCTAGCTAAAGATGGAATATACCTTCTTGGATATTCATTTATTGCATGAATATCCAAGCATTGAATATCCAAGCATTGCATTAATTTTCATAAATATACATTTATGAAAATCCATGATAGGTGACAGGCTCACCACCTATCATGTTGTTCAAAGTAGGCTTCGGTGAAAGATGAGTCGAAAAGGCTTAATTGTCTAAACCTCTGCAGTATTGGGAAAATGCCTGAGGAAATGAGAAAAAAAAATACATCGATGACTCGAGAACAAACATTCATCACACAAATGTTTTTACCTAGTGGGCTTTGAACCCGCAACTATTAGCTTCAAAAGCAGAGTCACTACCAACTACGCTATCGGGTTGTCAGTTGGAAAAAATTTTTTTGCTTTATTTTGCGAACGCGCATGTTAACAAGCGATTTTTCTGAAGCGAGCGTCCTGAAAACTAGACCGAGACGTGGATATAATTTTATTGACATCAGAAAACTCATATGTTTTTACTTACAATTAAATTTTACTCACAAATTTTACTGGCAACGAATATCAAATATTTAATTCTTAAAATAAAATTGTTAGAGAAAGTACAAGGCTGCCTCAGTTTTTTTTCATAGTGAGTACTGGATTTAATTACTTTAAAATTGTTTTACTACAAAAACGGTACATGAACAGTCCGTCTTCTCAATTCGATCCCAACCAGGCACACATCAAACTCCGCTGACACCGATTCTACGTGCATAAATTGCTATTCGTTTCAGTTTACCTCAAAATGGTCTATGAATAATGGACCTAAAAGTGAAGTGAAAAAGAATTGCGAATTAGAAATAACACTGATTTTGTACATAAATTCTCTTTCTGTATGTTTTTTTATCTCTTCTTAAATAAATAAATAAATATCTTCACGCAATTCCCAACGCAGGGGTAGACAGAGGTCTAGACTAGACAATTAAATCTCTATGACCCACCTTCTACCGTAGATAATTTCGGGACAACGAGACAAGAGCTCAGCCTGTTGCCGTCTTTATGTCCAAGCCAACGATGGGTACGAGCCTGCTACCTGGGGATCGAACTCGGGTCTCTTGACTCTAAATTCCGATCTCCCATCCACTCGGCTATTGTGCTTCTGTATCGTGACGTGTATCTTCATACCTCATTTCCTAAAACCGGAAAAAATTGAGAGATTTTAGTCCAACATGACAGGGGGTCTTCGTATCTAAAGATGCAGTATACTTACATTGGTATATATATAAATTGATGACTATTTAAATAGGAATTTAAGTAAATCAAATTATTCGTCCATATGTATAAGTAACACACATTACATTCATCAATGATAATTTTGTAAGCTGCACTCGTTTCGTAATGAGTTTTTTAACAAAAATGCAATACTGAATATAATTAGTAGTAGCTGAAAGTTCAATTCATTTCAGGGTATATTATATTATAATAGCCTTTTAAAACCGCTTCATTAAAAATGCCTTGAACCTGTAAATAAGCAGACGTTGTACATTTACTGGAATTTTTCTGTAGCAGGGGTGGCATATTTTGCTAAAGGGCGATCGCCGATGGACTTGACGTGCATGGCGGTTGTGGAAAATCCTTCCAGGGAAGAAGGTCTATGCAGTCTCCGTTATGTATGTGTGTAACCATTGTGGTAACTATAAGGACGTTATTTAATTAACTCAACTGCAATTTCGCCTAGCTATTGAAGAAGATATTATAAGTAACATTAATAGTAGTTTAAATTATTTATTGGGGTATCATTACGTAACGTGTGCGTAAACTTACATCTATGAGTCAATTTTGTATTATAATCAATACATAATATTACTTTCGAACCGATAACCTAGTTGGTAATGACTCTGCCTGCGAAGCGAAGGCTGGCAAATTTTAATGCCGCTTGGGGTAAATATTTGTGTGATGAACGTACGTATATGTTTATTTATGAATATATACATGTACCATACAATATGCTTACACATATATGTAAGTATAATGTACCATTGGCTTATCTCTATAGGCTCATTACTGTGAGAGATTATGTGCCTATAACCACAAGCCAAATTTGTTTAAATTATGAATTTAAAAGAAGCGAAGAGTTAGATGTGTTCTCTTTGACTATAAAAGGTAAAAATATACTTATAACAAATGTTTAGGTATAAATATAGACGTATATTGGCGTTTTCAAAATTATCCACCTAAGAGGTCTGAAATTTCATATGAGAAGTTTGTAACTTTGAAGGAAGGAAGATGAATGAATTCAATATTAATTCAATATTATGATGAATTCAATATTAATTCAATATTATGATGAATTCAATATTAAACCTTCGAACATAAAGTAAACAACGCTATGAAATACTTAGAAGGAAGTTAACATTTTTAATGAATCCTTCAGGCATTCAAATACTGTTGACATTTTCTATTATATTAAAACCCACGATAACAGAATGTTAGAATTATCGGAATTCGAGGCGGGATATCTGAGTTCGATCCTTAGAAAAAGGTTCGTACGAATGAGTTTTTTTTTAACAAAAATGCAATACTGAATATAATTAGTAGTAGCTGAAAGTTCAATTCATTTCTAGGGTAAATTATATTATAATAGCCTTTTTCAAAACCGCTTCATTAAAAATGCCTTGAACCTGTAAATAAGCAGACGTTGTACATTTACTGGAATTTTTCTGTAGCAGGGGTGGCATATTTTGCTAAAGGGCGATCGCCGATGGACTTGACGTGCATGGCGGTTGTGGAAAATCCTTCCAGGGAAGAAGGTCTATGCAGTCTCCGTTATGTATGTGTGTAACTCATTGTGGTAACTATAAGGACGTTATTTAATTAACTCAACTGCAATTTCGCCTAGCTATTGAAGAAGATATTATAAGTAACATTAATAGTAGTTTAAATTATTTATTGGGGTATCATTACGTAACGTGTGCGTAAACTTACATCTATGAGTCAATTTTGTATTATAATCAATACATAATATTACTTTCGAACCGATAACCTAGTTGGTAATGACTCTGCCTGCGAAGCGAAGGCTGGCAAATTTTAATGCCGCTTGGGGTAAATATTTGTGTGATGAACGTACGTATATGTTTATTTATGAATATATACATGTACCATACAATATGCTTACACATATATGTAAGAGCATTGTACCATTGGCTTATCTCTATAGGCTCATTACTGTGAGAGATTATGTGCCTATAACCACAAGCCAAATTTGTTTAAATTATGAATTTGAAAGAAGTTGGAAGAAAGTTAGATATGTTCTCTTTGACTATAAAAGGTAAAAATATACTTATAACAAATGTTTAGGTATAAATATAGACGTATATTGGCGTTTTCAAAATTATCCACCTAAGAGGTCTGAAATTTCATATGAGAAGTTTGTAACTTTGAAGGAAGGAAGATGAATGAATTCAATATTAATTCAATATTATGATGAATTCAATATTAAACCTTCGAACATAAAGTAAACAACGCTATGAAATACTTAGAAGGAAGTTAACATTTTTAATGAATCCTTCAGGCATTCAAATACTGTTGACATTTTCTATTATATTAAAACCCACGATAACAGAATGTTAGAATTATCGGAATTCGAGGCGGGATATCTGAGTTCGATCCTTAGAAAAAAGGTTCGTACGAATGAGTTTTTTCAAAACTAATGTACGATTTGTATTACTAGTTTGGCCACTAAGACCATATGCAAGGTTTATAACATATAATGTATACGTTGGAGAACCAACAGCTACGTGCAGGAGGACAAGTGCGGGCGGCGAGCCCGTGGACCGTATAATAAAGGTGCGGAGATTGCAAACAGACACTCTCTTGGTGGCACCCACCGTCGCCGGTAGCCCATCGCACTGTTTACTCTAGTAATTTACTTGTAATCGAGGGCGAGAATACAGCACAATTTATTTACAGTCCACTAAGTGTGTTATTTCTGAAACTAACATATAAATTCACCATATGTATTGTTGACCCAAATAAACTACGGTGGAATGTGTGTCGAAAGGGTTTCTAATTGTTCAGACCTATAACTGGCCACAGTATTGGGAAATGCATAAAGATATTTCATTTTATAGTATTTAAAACTTTGACAGGTCTAATATATATCCACAATTCTTTTTCAAAAACCTCACTGATCATGGGGCGTACACGCCGGCTATAGTGTTCCCTGCTCCGAGGTTTTTGATTCGATACCCGAACGTGTCGATGCAGAAAAAAAAACTGTCACACACATTTTTATATTCGTGGCTTAGTTGTTTCCGATACCATAGCCATGCTATGGGATCAAAGAAAGATCTGTCTGTACATATCTATCTACTTATTTATTATTTAAAAATAAACGATTTATATCTAAATACATTAAGTAAATGACAGTGAAAAATTTTGCATAACACATTTCAGTATCTACCTCCGCTATAGCGAGGCCTTCTGAAAACCCTTTTCTTTCCGCACCCACAGTTTCTGCAGCTTACACTATTTTTATTTTAACATTTTATTTAAATAAAGATAAAAATTGATCACACAATTTGTCTCATATTAAATATTACCTGTGTTCCATAAATTACAATAAAATGTTTATGAAATGAAACTCTCTCTGAACAGAAAAAACTGTAATCCTAACTTTACACTTTTATCCACTGCAGTAATGAGAATGGCGCAAAGATTTTTATTATTTTACATTAAATAATCGGTGTATATATTAGAATGTCGGTCTGGTTTTAGTTAGTTGTAGTGTGGAATGTCGAAGTTAGAGATGAGTTTAAACAAACCTCACATTCCGAAATAGTTTCGGCTTATTGCATAACTTTTATGTTAATTAAAACTTAGTCAACCGTTAAATTGTCTGTCTAATCATTAATCTATGAAGATCTGATATTATCTTTGATGAATACATATACGTAATTATATAAACGGTATCATGGCTTAGTCACCAAAGTCGAGTGGTTGGGTGATCGGTATCAGAGTCTAGAGACCTAAGGTTGAACCACAGTGGCAAAATCAGAATACTTATAGAAACACATGTGATCTTTCACATGTGATTCTATAAGAGACATGATTCTATAAGACAGAAGACTGTCGGTCCGTCGCAGTAAATTTTTCCCGAGTCTATAGACCGATTAACTTGAAAGTTGTAATGTGAATATAATCAATTCTGTGTGTCAAGGTGGAAAATAAGATGAAAATATTTGTAAATTAAATTTTGTTAGAAATCAAATGAAAGAACTTGTTGAGACGATCGGAAATGTATTTTTTATGTGGTTTAATTTAATAAATACTTAGTATAAATAGACAAAAATTGACCATCACTTTGTATCTTCGAATATATTAAACCTAATTTTTTTAGAAAGTCACGATAGCCGAGTGGTTAGAGCCGGTCACAAGTCATGAGACCCGAGTTAGATCCCCTGGTGGCAGACTCCTACCAATGGGTTTTTCAAAAAAAACTTACGTACGAATTATATCGTCTGCTTGGACATAAAGACGACGACGGGCTCAACACCTGTCACGTTGACCCGAAAATATCTTCGATGGAAGGTGGTCAAAGGGGTTTAATTGTCTAGACCTCTACTTACCCCCGTATTAGGAATTGCGTGAAGACATTTATTTATTTATTATTTTTTAAATGTAGAAATCAGTTTCTTACTTACATATTACATGAAACTGATAAGCAGAACATGATATTAAACTTACACGGAAAATCACTCAATGTTGCGATAGCATCGTATGGAACCCTCTTCACACAACTTCAACTCGCGCTTCTTCCGTTTTTTATTTTAATGTTCGAGTCCATAAAAGCAATGAGCCGGCCACATCGCTCGTAAAACTGACAATCGTTGGGGAAGAAGGGTTCTCGAGTGGCACCGTACAGGCAAAGGCAGTGTAGGAGGACTCTCCACAAGATAGAGCGATGACCTGCATAATATTGGGGTAGTCGATGTATGCAGAGGGCGCAGGACCGTTCTATGTAGCTGTATCTTTGGGCCTATGTTCAGCAGTGGACTACTAACCAGAGCCGTATAAAGTTGCAAGTGGTGGGCCGGCATGAAGTACTGTCGTGCTCTACTGAGCACGCCTTTTTCTGAGCATTTCTTTCTTTCTTTCTTAACCTAATTTCATTTAGCCTGTTTAAAGAAATGATCAACTAAGAAGTTAACGGTCGATTATCGAATGGGCCCATGTAAATATCCACTTGTTCCATATTTTTTTGGGTATGGGCGTTTGTAGTATATATGTTATTATTATTATTATTCCAGGGTATTTGTTATATTTTCTCGTCTGGTTGGGTTTTTATATACATAAAAATAAAAATACATAAAACAAAATAAACAAAGTATTATACAATATATAAGTAATAAACCCATAAAATACATAAAAATAAAATACATAAAATAATAAATAAATATTAAGACCCAACCGGACGGAAGCCCTCGACAGGGAAACCAGACGGCCGAGGTTAGGGCGACAGGAGAGAAACCGGCGGACGATGCGGTCTGTATCGAAGAGCACCGCCTTCTGCATTTGAGCTCGGAGCGCATTGTCACGGAGTCCCAGTCACCTCAGATGTTCATCGAGGCTGACTGGGATTAACCCATTCGCAGAAACAACTATAGGAATAATTTCAGCGGGCACCCCACCCCACATGTCGGTCACCTCGTGAGCCAGGTCCAGATATTTCGTCTTTTTGTCTGTTTCGGCTTTCACGAGGTTCTCGTCATAGGGGTTGGTAATGTCCACCAAAAATATCCTTGACTGTGCCCTGTCCATTAACACGATATCAGGCATATTTGCCAGAATCGTCCTGTCCGTGATGATGGGCCGGTCCCAATAGAGCCTGGCGCGGTCATTTTCGAGCACGGCCTCCGGAGAGTACTTATATTAAGGCAGTTTCCGTCCGACGAGACCCTATTTAAGGGCGAGCTCATGATTACGGAGGCTGTACACCTCGCGATTATGCATAGTGAGGGCGCTTAAAAAGCCCCGTCCGCCATGCTTCCGCGGTAAGTACAGCCTCATCACTGACGACCTCGGATGATGCATCCTGTGAGACGTCATAGTGGTGCGGACTTTTCGATCCAGGGCGTTAAGGTCGATTTGAGTCCACCTGAGTATACCGAAAGTATAAATCAGGACTGGCATGACCCAGCCATTGAAGGCGCGTGCTTTGTTCACGTGTGACAAGTAGCTATTAAGCACTTTTGCCAGGCGTGCAAAAAACACTCCGCAAACCGACTGCTTTACGCCACCCTCATCGACACCCAAGTTTTGTGACATACCCAGGTATCGTTATGTATCTGACTCGGAAAGGGTCCGTATGTTGACGGGCCCTCGGTGTTAGTGACCCTGCCCCTTTCAACATGGAGAACCGCACACGGGGGCGGGACGGATAAGTCCCGAGCTGCATCTTGATAGAATTTCTGAAATCACATGTGATTCCAAGCAATTCCACCAAATGGGAGCGATTGGAGGCGAACAGCTTGAGGTCATCCATGTAGAAAAGGTGAGTAGCTTTTGTCCCTCCTCTCCGAATCTGAAATCCTCTCCTTGATCCCTCCAGCAGTGTACTAAGAGGATTCAGGGAGAGGCAAAACCATATTGGCTCAAACAATCGACCTGGAAAATACCCCGTCGTATCCTCACCCGGTGTTCCGCAGACGTCATCCGCACGCCGAGATAACAAAGGATCGTGCTCCATTGCCCCATACAGTGCCCATGGAAGTCTCTGACTGTACAGTGGACTTTGTACAGCTCGAGGACCCTCTTTAGCTATGTATGGGGCACCGAGTTAAACGCCTTCTGTAATCGATCCAGGCAACGGAAAAGCTCCGACGGTTGCGTTTAACTACCTTGCCGATGACCGCGTCAATGAGGAGTGGTTCCTTGGTCCCACGACCACCGCTCCGACATCCACTTTGAGCATGCGACATGATCCGATTTAAATTAACGTGTCGGGTGATCTTCGCGCTCAGAATAGATGTCAGTGTCTTGTAAATGGTGGGCAGACACGTGATGGAGCCATACTTGCTGGGGTCTGTGGTAATCAGATCTTTAGGAACCAAATGAGTGACTCCAGTGGTGAAGAGGCTCGGAAGCGACTTATGGTCGAGAGCCTATTGGAACTGCCGTGCCAGTATTGCGTGACACACCATGAACCCCTTCAACCAGTAGTGATGCAATCCGTCGAGACCCGGACTTTTCCAGTTCGGCGCTCTACGGACTGCCTCAGTTACGTCGTCTGGTGTTTATTATTTTTATTAAATATTCTTTATTTATTATTATTATTATTATTATTATATATTCTTTATTATTATTTTATTATATATTCTTTATTATTATTATTACATTCTTTATTGTACACCACTTAAACTTAAGAAAAAAAAATACAGATTACAGAAAGTACAATAAGGCGCCCTTATCACTTAAGAGCGATCTCTTCCAGATAACCTTATGGGCTAAGGATACACATAAGTACAGGACAGTGGGAAGTGGTGAATACAATAAACTTACATTTTTTTATTATAGGAAAAGGTAGGCAAACGAGCAGATGGCTCACGTGATGGTAAGTGATTACTGCCGCCCATGAACACCCGCAATACCAGAGGTTTAGCAGATGCGTTGCCTCCCTTAGAGTGCCCCTTCCCCCATAATTGGGGGAGGAGGGTATGTGGGCCACCGGTTACCTACACTCACTAGACGAAACGCAGAAGTTTGTTACACTTCTACTTTACGCCGGGATTCTGTGAGGTCGTGGTACTTCCCCGGCCGAGCCGGCCCATTCATGCAACAACAAAAGTTGATGCATGGCTCTGCCACTGCAATGCTAATAACTAAATAAACTAAACTAATATATAATAGTAACATATGATACACTAATATATATAAAATTATAAAATATAATATACATACATAAATATATCAATATATAAATACACAAAATATACACATAAAACAAATACAAGTAATGCCTAGTGATTGCATAGTGACAAGTAGTGATTTTGGCTTGAGTCTTAAATTTGTCTATAGAAGTCGCTCGGTGGATATGCGGAGGAAGCTCATTCCACAAGAAGATAGCTTTGATGGTAAAATATTTTTTAAAGTGTTAGGTTCGATAAATATGCGATGAAAGAATAAATTCCTCGTTGTGACCGATTCTATAATACAAATTCTTTAGCTACTTTGAAAGAGAAATATATGTGCTGTTGTTTCTGTCTATTTATGTACTTACTTAACGAAATAGCCGAGTGGTTGGGTGATCGGAATTCGAGTCAAACCAACGTAGTAGATCCAGGTCCAACTTATGTATATTTATATCGTTGGCTTGAATATTATGACAGCGACAGAATCGCTCCCTGTTACGTTGTCCCAAAAATGTCTTCGATAAAGGTGGGTCGATAGGTACGTCTATGTACCCGAGTATTGAGAAAGCCATAAAGATTTTTTAATTAATCCGTCTACAGAAGTCCGCGGCATGGCCTAGCCTCTCCCAAATAGAATTTTTTCAAGCAAGAAGCCTATTCCATTCATTAGATTACAGGTCGTTATTTATTTATGTATGTAACTCGGCCAAGTGCTCTTTATAACGAGTATCAAAACTACGATCCGTCGTTTTTGGGTTATATATATAAGTTACCCGATACGTTGTAAATAGAAATATACTCAATACGGTCTATTTTAATTAAATCAATCTAAAAATGTCTACTTTTTTCGCGTATCTTAAAAATCTGTAAAAGATATTTAGCCCTAAAAATTTATTTGACCTTATGTAGAGATTTGAGCTCTCTTTTACTGAAATCTTTCATCCTTCCTTCAAGTGATTGTGAAACATATTCTTACGAAAGAGGAATCGTTATCCAAGTAAGTTAAACAGTAAGGTCACACATACTTTCATAATTAACAGACTCGTCCCATTAAGTTGGAATACTTCAACATAACTCAGTATAAGTTTGACGACAGAAAGGATAAGTCACGGCGAAGGGCAAACGCGGTCACGACTTTCTCGGAGAAATTACGTGCAACGATTATGCGAATGGACTGGAATCTAATAATTCACCTTGAGCATAATGATAGTATGAGTAAAGTTTGAACTTACGCTTAACGTTAAACGTAAGTTAACACATGGTTACAGGTGCATGGTTACATTACGCTGAGTCGGTGGCTGTTTTGTTGCTGCAACCCAATAAGTAATTTTCGAAATTCTAGTTAAGTTTCATTTCTTTTCACTTTTTCTTGTACCTTTACGCTATTCCCAATACAGAAGTAGACAGAGGTCGAGACATTTAAATCCTTTCGACCCACCTTGCATCGAAGAAATTTCTTGTGAGAGGTAGGGGAGCTCGTCGCCGTCCAAGCTAACGATATAATTGGTATATAAGTTATGAAAAATCCCATTGGTACGAGCCTTGGGGATTGAGCTCGGGTCTCTGGAATTGGAATTCCGAATACACTATTACTCGGCTGTCGTGATATTAAATGGAACGTTAAAAATTCTTATACAAATATCTATGACTTGATCACAAAAAACACAACGTACTATCTTACCAATGAGTTTTTTGTAATCTTATAAATGATTAAGATCGTTGGCTTAAGACGGCGACAGGCTCACGATCTGTCACGTTGTTGCACAAATGTTTTCGGTAAAAAATGGGCCCAAAGGACTTAATTGTATGGACCAGAAAATGTCACTAATGTGTTTATTTTAAGGGAAAAACAATAAAGTCCTTTTGAACTACTTCCACCGAAGCTTATTTGGGACGTCGTGACTGGTGAACCAAAAGTTCCAAATCCGCAACCCCTAGCTTATAAGACAAGGTAACTATTTTTCTAAACTTGTATACCAATTTATCGTTGGCTTGGATAGTAATGGGCTCACCACTTGTCACGGTGTCCCAAACAATATCTTCGGTGGAAGATGGGTCGATAGGACTTAATGTCTAGGCCTTTGTAAAAATTAAAAATTAATATCCTCACGAAATTCCATATACAGGGGTAGACAGAGGTCTAGTCTAGACAATTAAGTCCCTTCATCCCACCTTCCACCGTAGACATTTTCGGGACAACGTGATAGGTGGTTAGCCCGTCTCCGTTTTTATGTCTAAGCCAACGATATGATTCGTACATAAGTTTTTGAAAAACCCATTGGTACGAGCCTGCCTCCTGGGGATTGAACTCTGTCTAGGCCTCTGTCTACTCCTGTATTGGGAATGTCGTGAAGATATTTGATTTCTTTACTTTTTATATTTTAATTACAACGCTTAGCAATCAAATAGACCACCACAGTACCAGATACCTGGCATCTTAAACGTAGCTGCCCGTCACCGGTTTACTGAAGTTAGGTCCGGTATTTTTCGAATGAATATGAATATGAATATCTTCACGCAATTCCCAATACAGGGGTAGACAGAGGTCAAGTCTAGACAATTAAGTCCCTTTGACGCACCTTCCACCGAAGATATTTTCGGGACAACGTGACAGGTGGTGAACCCGTCGCCGCCTTTATGTCCAAGCCAACGATGAAATTCGTACATAAGTTTTTGAAAAACTCATTGGTACTGCCACCTGGGGATCGAACTCGGGTCTCTCGACTCGAAATTCCGACCACCCAACAACTCAGCTATCGTGACTTACCGGTATTTTTCGAGATATTTATTCTGTCATCGGTCGGTAGATTTTCAATGCTTTTCCATAATTCTCCAGAGGAGACGGGTTGGTATCATTCTTAATAATAATACACAGCGAAGAGGTGTCTATTACATTTATGTAATATATATTTATTTATTTACTTAACTTTATTGCACCTTATAAAAATATATAGGAACAAAAGGTAAAGGCATTCTCTGCCTGTCAACCTTTAGGGAGTGAAAAAACATCGAATATATACATACATAATAATAAATAGATACATAAATATGGACTACATTACATACATTACTCTGATCCCAAAGTAAGCAGCTTAAGTACTTGTAATATGGAATCAGAAATAACGAAGGTACCACAAACACCCAGACCCGAGAAAATGTAGAAAGAGTATTTTTTCTACATTAACTCGACAGGGAATCGAATCCGGGACCTTTGCGCTGGCGATACCTTGAAAACCGATTTGTACAACACTCGTCGGCGAAGGTTTTTTTTTATGGAAAAGGGACGCAAACGAGCAGGTGGCTCACGTGATGGTTACCTGCACTCACCAGACGAAACGCAGAAGTTTGTTAAACTTCTACTTCACGCCGGTATTCTATGAGGTAGTGATACTTCCCCGGTCGAGCCGGTCCTTTCATGCAACAACAAAAGCTAATGCGTGGCTCTACCACTGTTACATACATAACTCAGAATAGCGCCGTATAAGGCTTCAATTTGGTTCTGCGGCATGAACACAATGCAACCATGCGAGTAGGCACTCTGGAATGAATCTCCCAAGTGCCATTGTTAACGGAGTCATTCTGTCGAGATACGCTTTATACTCAGAATAGTAATCAAAAAGCAATTTTTACATATAACTAAAGCCTCACTGAAAGCCATCAAAGTAATATCAATAACGATAGGTTGATTTTTTTAACGACCTCAACCATATTCTTTCCTTTTGAAAAGCAACAATCATAAAAAACATTACTTTGTGCTTAAACAATGAATATGAATATGAATATGAATATGAATATGAATATGAATATGAATATGAATATGAATATGAATATGAATATGAATATGAATATGAATATGAATATGAATATGAATATGAATATGAATATGAATATGAATATGAATATGAATATGAATATGAATATGAATATGAATATGAATATGAATATGAATATGAATATGAATATGAATATGAATATGAATATGAATATGAATATGAATATGAATATGAATATGAATATGAATATGAATATGAATATGAATATGAATATGAATATGAATATGAATATGAATATGAATATGAATATGAATATGAATATGAATATGAATATGAATATGAATATGAATATGAATATGAATATGAATATGAATATGAATATGAATATGAATATGAATATGAATATGAATATGAATATGAATATGAATATGAATATGAATATGAATATGAATATGAATATGAATATGAATATGAATATGAATATGAATATGAATATGAATATGAATATGAATATGAATATGAATATGAATATGAATATGAATATGAATATGAATATGAATATGAATATGAATATGAATATGAATATGAATATGAATATGAATATGAATATGAATATGAATATGAATATGAATATGAATATGAATATGAATATGAATATGAATATGAATATGAATATGAATATGAATATGAATATGAATATGAATATGAATATGAATATGAATATGAATATGAATATGAATATGAATATGAATATGAATATGAATATGAATATGAATATGAATATGAATATGAATATGAATATGAATATGAATATGAATATGAATATGAATATCTTCACGCAATTCCCAATACAGGGGTAGACAGAGGTCAAGTCTAGACAATTAAGTCCCTTTGACGCACCTTCCACCGAAGATATTTTCGGGACAACGTGACAGGTGGTGAACCCGTCGCCGCCTTTATGTCCAAGCCAACGATGAAATTCGTACATAAGTTTTTGAAAAACTCATTGGTACTGCCACCTGGGGATCGAACTCGGGTCTCTCGACTCGAAATTCCGACCACCCAACAACTCAGCTATCGTGACTTACCGGTATTTTTCGAGATATTTATTCTGTCATCGGTCGGTAGATTTTCAATGCTTTTCCATAATTCTCCAGAGGAGACGGGTTGGTATCATTCTTAATAATAATACACAGCGAAGAGGTGTCTATTACATTTATGTAATATATATTTATTTATTTAACTTTATTGCACCTTACGAAAATATATAGGAACAAAAGGTGAACATAATGCTAAAAGCATTGTCTGTCTGTTAACCTTTAGGGAGTGGAAAAACATTGAATATATACATACATAATAATAAATAGATACATAAATATGGACTACATTACATACATTACTCTGATCCCAAAGTAAGCAGCTTAAGTACTTGTAATATGGAATCAGAAATAACGAAGGTACCACAAACACCCAGACCCGAGAAAATGTAGAAAGAGTATTTTTCTACATTAACTCGACAGGGAATCGAATCCGGGACCTTTGCGCTGGCGATACCTTGAAAACCGATTTGTACAACACTCGTCGGCGAAGGTTTTTTTTTATGGAAAAGGGACGCAAACGAGCAGGTGGCTCACGTGATGGTTACCTGCACTCACCAGACGAAACGCAGAAGTTTGTTAAACTTCTACTTCACGCCGGTATTCTATGAGGTAGTGGTACTTCCCCGGTCGAGCCGGTCCTTTCATGCAACAACAAAAGCTAATGCGTGGCTCTACCACTGTTACATACATAACTCAGAATAGCGCCGTATAAGGCTTCAATTTGGTTCTGCGGCATGAACACAATGCAACCATGCGAGTAGGCACTCTGGAATGAATCTCCCAAGTGCCATTGTTAACGGAGTCATTCTGTCGAGATACGCTTTATACTCAGAATAGTAATCAAAAAGCAATTTTTACATATAACTAAAGCCTCACTGAAAGCCATCAAAGTAATATCAATAACGATAGGTTGATTTTTTTAACGACCTCAACCATATTCTTTCCTTTTGAAAAGCAACAATCATAAAAAACATTACTTTGTGCTTAAACAAGTCCTAGTAACCTATTCCACATAATTTCTCCCAACTATCTTTAATGTTTTACAATTTTATATAGTATAAGATTAAGTTATTTCTTAGTCTACTTTTAAATAAATTTATGTAAATAATAAGATTTACAAAATTATTTATCTCTGTATAATAAACTTATATAGAGTAATACCTATATAATAGTAAACTTATTGATAGCCAAAACGGTGTACAGGTCGAGTGATAAGAATTCGAATCAGGAGACATTTTTTTATCCCAGGAGGAAGGCTTATCAGAGGCTTTTTTATATTTTATCTGGGTGAAATTTGGGTCGTAAGTCTAATTATACAAATCAAATCTAATCATTTATTTATCGACATAAGAATGTACATTCGTTTATCGGTAGTGATTTTTCATCTACCACCGTTCCGTAATGAGGTTCCTCTAACGGGGATGAAACAGGTTAAGGAAACTCCGTGTAGGTATCCTCTTTTTTGGTCAACAATGTGATGTGATACTGTCATTAATATATCCATTGATATTATAATAATCCTTCTTATAAAGTTTTTATTCAATAAATTTCTTAAATCTGTTAATAGACAGGCTTTGAACATTGTAGAAGCATGTTTTTGTAGAAGCGTTCATAGGGCGGTGTATACCACCGCCCTATGAAAGAGTTACTTACTCTATGGAGTCTAGTAACCGGTGTTACAAGCTTGTGTTTGTTCCTTGTATTTACATTATGCACATCCGAAGTCTTGCTAAAAGTTTTATTTTTTTTTGTACATACATTAAATTTTCAGAAATATATATATTGAGAGGCCAGTGTTAAAATATTAATTTCTTTAAATTTCTCTCTAAGAGATACTCTAGAATTTACACAATATGTAGCTCGTATAGCCCTCTTTTGTACAACAAAAACTGTTCCTATATCAGCTGCATGACCCCATAGCAGAATATCATATGAGATTATGCAATGGAAGTAACTAAAATAAACAAGTATAGCCGTTTGTACGTCAGTTATGAATCTTATTTTTCTTACTGCAGAGCTTAACCTACTTGCAAGTTGGGATATATGGGGGCCCATTGAAGCTTTTCATTAATTCCAAGAAAAAGGGCCGTATCCACAAAGCTCAACTCTTCCTCATTTTTAGTACATGTTAAACATTTGGGTGATACCAATATCACGCAAATGTTTAACAAGTACTTATTTAATTTAACATAAGGTGTTGCAAATTTTATACATTTAGTCTTATTGCTATTTAAATGTAAATTATTAGCATTGAACCAATTGACTATTTTTGACATGTATATAATAAATTTATCTTGAACTCTGGTCTTACAATTGGGAACTCACAAATGTAAAAAATATATTTATATTATATAAATGAAGTTAGTCCACATCTAGGTCTACTTAAAGGATTTCGTTTAGAATTTCAAGTAAATGGCTAAGCAACATTTGATAATTTTTTTAAAAGAAAGTGGCGATTAACACATTTATGAGAGACTTTCAAAATAAGAAACTTTTTTCAGAGATTATAGAGGTCGAAATAAATAGATATGACAGAGACGTTCTGTTGTTCATGCGTGAAAACCATCACCAATTAAGACGTTGTATAAAGACATCTAAATGGTGGCTGAAGGTTGAGATTGTGGGAAAATAACACACCAACAAGTGCAAGGCTCTTAAATATACAAGAATTAGTCGAAACTATTTGTATTATGAGTATGAATGTTTGTATTTATTTATGACGACATAAAGTATATATGTCCATGTGGATATATGTAAGTGTTTTGTACCGTTCGCTTGGCTGCTGAGACGATGTAAGGCTCACCATCCGTCACGTTGTCCTAGTTTCGGTGAAAGATGGACAGAAAGAGCTTAATTGTCTACTCCATCCTCCATTGTATATACCAGTTCTGAGAAAATGCGTGAAGATAAAAAAGACACAATGTTTATGTAATTTAACACCACCTAGATACCAAGATTCGATATTAACATAAATGATATAACAAATATCTTCACCATTCCAGTAGTTTCTGGAATGATCTACAACGATAGTGAAATGGTGAATATGAACCTACGATGTCGTGTTTCGCAGTCCGCACCCTGAACCATTAGGTTATTTATTACTCGCTTCAATTATTTATATTTAAATGATAAAAAAAAACAAATTCTTTAAAATAAGGTAAGAGCTATGCTAAAATGAGGAAAAATAAAATTAATAAGGTCTCTTTAATTTTTTACACTGGGTTGCCGTTTATAAAATTGCAAGAAACAACCCCGCATTGTTTTACTTACGTTAGCGTTATTTTGTTTTAATTGAAAGGGGCAGTACGCAGCTGAGCCTTTGCCCTTTTTTTCGTAAGTATTATACTTATAATTATATATATTTTTAATTTTCTATTGTATTTTTATGCAAAATTAAAATTTGACAGTTTTAATACTACTAACTATTATTTAGTTAACAATCTTCTGTACATGGGTCTTACCAGAATGCAAGATTTTTCATATGTTCGATTTATATTAACTTTAAAAGTCGATTAGCGCCACGCCGGTTTTTAAGTGTCGTCGACTATGAGGTCCCGGGTTTGTTAACCGGACGGGTCAATATACCACTTTCTCTATGTTGTCCTCAGTCCAGTTGTTAGGTTTTGTTTTTTTGGTGCCTTTGTTGTTTCTATATCCGTGAAGCAAATGCTTAACATGTTTTCACCTGGGATCAATGTATGTATTTTTTATAGAAAAGGGAGGCAAACGAGCAGGTGGCTCACGTGATAGTAAGTGATTACCGCCGCCCATGAACACCCGCAATACCAGAGGCATAGGAGATGGGTTGCCGGCCTTTGAGAAAGTTATAGGCTCTTTTCTTGAAGGTCCCTAAATGAGTTCTTTTATAATTTTCTTTTTTATTATATATTCACGTATATTATATGTAACTCTGGTACACATATGTCTACAGATAAGTTCTTTCGACCCACCTTCATCCGAGATTATTTGGTACAATGTGAACAGTGGTGAGTCTATTGTAATGACCATCTTAATGACCAAGCAAACGGTACAATATACTTTTATACATAAATATTTATATACATATATACTTAGATAGATAAATATTCATGTATTCATAATGACATCCATGATTCGAGAAAAAACATTTTATACGTAAAATATTTCTATACAATTTATTTTTAAACGGCGTAATTATAATTTAGTCGACTTTCGAATTATAATTTCGTCTCTGTTCGTGTTTAATAATTTCAGTCCTTTGTGCTTTTTACAACTTAAAGAACGCTGGTTTTCGATATTGATCAGTATTATTAACGTAAAACATCTAGGCCATGCCCGGCTTTTGAAGGCTACAAAGATAATTTGTGATTTAGTTTTTTCAGTTTTACCTTAACGATCATTATTTTCAATAAAAAGCTATGTACACAATATAAACTATCTCAAAATCCAGTAAAAAATCTCTGCAGTACATAAGTCAATACTGCAAGGATGATTTGCTAATACCGCTACGACCGCAAGTTTGCCGTAGACGCGTATCGTAGCGTTTGCAGCACACCGTAGCAACGCTACAGGTCTTAATCGGTGTGCCAATTTTGTATGAAATATATTGGAGTCAAGTATATTGAAATGAGAGTTAATGTATTTAATATATTCAAAATATTAAGTATAGTTTGAAAAAAAAGGATTCATCGAAAAATTATAATCCGATTACTATGAACGCCAAAGTTTAAATAAATTCTATTAGCCCTATCGAATAATCCTGTAAAAGGTTAAAACTCTAACGAAAGTTTGCGGGCATACGAAGGGATTAGTAATGTTAGTCAGTATTTGGATAAATCTCAACCATTATTCTTTAATCTTGCAGCATTTATAAATTATATAATAATAAAATTCCTTACCAAATACCGGAATTCCTTACCAAGACTAGACATCGTGTTTTTATTACAGCCCGCAATCATTTTGGTGTCAAACAATGTTGGACAACGGAAGGTAAAATTTCCATATCCCTTCCTGATAAATCCAGACGGAAAATCAAATCCATGGGAGAACACCAGTCACTAATGTCTCAGTTCCCTAGTCAGAGCTGTGACAACATGCCTTCACCTAAAACAACTACGGCAAAAACTACTAATGTTTTGAAAAAGGGCCGCAAACGCAATTAAAATTTATAGTATAGGAGTTATTTGTTATTCTTTGTTATTTCATCACCGCATTTATTGTACTCTTATAAACGTAAACTTCCTAATTTAGTGGTACTATACTATAGGAATGGTAATATCTTACATCTTTTTTTTTCTTTTCTCACTCAGTAGGTAGTACGCTAGTAAACTTTTGGAATTTCTTGCTGTATCTTTGTTTTGTTTTGTTTGTATTATTGACATGTACTCTAATTGATGTGACATTCTGAACATGACACAGATGACACATCTGTCTCAGCTAATAGTGTTTAAGTTCACAATTACTTTTCTTTTGTAATGATAGGCAAAGGCCTTGTGAGTATGCATCCTTTTCCTTTGTAACATTATTGATTATTTGATACAGTACCTCACAACTTCTTATGTTAATGTATGTATTATGTAGCTTTATAATAATGTTTTAGTCTAATTTGTTTTAATGTATGTTACGCGCGCTGCTACTGCGCTTGTGAGTATTTTCGTCTTTTTTTTTTCTTTTAGTATTGTAATATTTTTTTATAGATATTACTTACTGTTTACCTGCTGTTCTTTAAGCACTTAAGATTGTCATAGTTTAATTTCGAAATGTGTCATGTTACAATAGCATGAATTAGTTTATTTCCTTTTCCTATATATAGATTCAAGCTTTGTACCTCAGCATAATTTTTTCCATTTTACTACTATATATTAAGTTATTATATTAGGTTATTGTATTAAGTTATTACTAGATATTGAGTTTAGTTAAGTTATTAGTTTAAACCCATTGTATTGATACATTTATTTTTATATTTTCTACCATAGTACCTACATACATTTTTTTTCGATATTATTACATAGCTATTGTCATTATGAATAATCCAGCTGATATTGACGATAATTTTTTCTCATGTTCGTCCGCAGATAATAGTTTTATCAGTGCCGGTAGCGACTCTTCTGAACCGTTTACACTGCATGAACAGTTATCTTCCTTGTCTACTGAACATCCTTATAGCTTTAATGTTGCACACATAAACGTCCAAAGTGTTCCACGTCATTACTCTTATCTTCTAGCATCCATTAACAGCGATCACATCGATGCGCTTCTTATTTCTGAGTCTTTTCTCAAACCCTCTCTCCCTTCCTCTCTATATGCGTTACCAGGATTTGTACTAATCCGTAACGACCGAATCGGGAAAGGTTGTGGCGGCGTTACGATCTACTTACGTACTGATATTCTGAGTATTCGGGATCTGCAGAATATCTATTTCTTGAAGTTACTTTAAATAACACAAAAATTTTACTGGCGGTATTCTATAGCCCCAACTTGAACATAAACTATTTTGATCATCTTGATAATGTTTTCAGTGATCTTTGCCCGATTTATGATCACGTGATTTTGATGGGTGACTTTAACACGTGTTTGCTTAAAAATGACTTCCGTTCGTCTAGGCTCACATCACTCTTAAGTTCTTTTAATCTTCAGATTCTGCCTCTTTCCGCTACCCATCATTTTCCTGATTGCACACCTTCTCTATTAGATTTAATCATCGTGTCTTCTCCTTCTAGTATAATATCTCATGGCCAACTATCGGCATCGTTCTCCTATCATGACTTAATCTATCTCTGTTATCGCATTCGTAGCCCTAAACGCAAATCGCAATATCTTCTTCTTCGAAGTTATAAGGACTTAGACTTGGAGGCGCTTCAGTGCGATGCCAATTCCGTGGACTGGTCTCGCGTATTAAATAGCAACGGCAATGTAGATGAAAAGATATGTGAATTTACACCGACTATATTACAGCTATATGACAAGCATGCCCCAATCAGAAGGGTAAAGATTAGACGAAATCCTGCTCCATGGTTAACTGCTGAAATAGAAAAACCTTGTGAGTCGCCGCGATAAAGCGAAGCGAAGGTACAAGCGATGCCCTTCTGTTACCAATTTATCGTCGTATAAAGTACTGCAAAACCGCTGCAATCGTCTGTGTAGAGATGCAAAGCGACGCCATTTCCACGATTCTTTCTCTGATTCTTGTGAACTAGTTGCTGGCATGCCTCAGGGTGGCGTTCTTTCTCCTCTTCTGTTTTCGGTTTTTATTAACACAGTTACTTCTGTCATTTCTTCCAACTTCCATCTTTACGCCGACGACTTGCAGCTTTATCATCATTTTCCCCCTGCACAAACTGATCTTGCAGTCTCGTTAATGAATAAAGACATTAATCAGATACTCAATTGGTCTAAATCTTTCGGGCATGAAATCAATGCCAGGCAATCGCAGGATATAATCATAGGAGACAGACATGGGCGTAATTTGTTGGATTTCACTTCGATATCACCAGTAATATTAGACAACACTGTTATACCCTATACTGATATGGTGAAGGATCTTGGGGTAATTATCGACTCTAACCTGACGTGGAATGCTCATGTTAATGAAGTAAGTCGCAAAGTTCACTTTTCTTTTCATTCGCTGAAGTGCCTTCAAGGTTTTTTGCTCTTAAGAACTAAGATCTTCCTAGCCCAAACTTTAATCCAGCCTATCATAGATTACGCTGATGCCTGCTACTTGGATGCTACAGAGGAGCTTCTGAATAAGCTTGAGCGCCTGCAAAATCTTTGCATTCGTTTTATTTTCGGAATACGCAAGTATGACCATGTTTCACATCTTCGCAAAGATCTCAAGTGGCTCCCAATTCGTTTTCGTAGGAACACTAGGATTTTATGTCTACTGTTTAATATTTTGCACCTCTCATCATCCCCGTCCTACCTTCGCGAGCGATTCTCTTTCGCTCGTCCATCCCATGTCCCCTGCAGAACCCATCTACAAACCCTTCTTAAATTTCCTCCTCATAAGAGCGCGTCATATTCATCCTCCTTTTCTGTTCATGCAGTAAAATTGTGGAATGCTCTTCCGCAAAATATTCGCGATTGCAAACCTATTTCTCTATTCAAGAGAAGAGTCAAAGAACATTATATGTCATTTATACTCTAACTTATTATTGTAGTATATATGCATATGTATTTATCTTATTATTATTTTTATCTGTAGGTAATTGTATGCATTTTATTTGTATATATTATATATGTATGTTTATATATGTATGTATGAATATGGTGTATGTATATGTTTGTATATATGTAGTTGTACACGCGAAATCTACCTTTACTTTTACCCACATTCCAGTCACAGGTCTGCTGGAAGAAATTGCTTAAGAAATAAGCAGTGCTTTTGTAAAAAAGTTTTCCTTTTATTACATTTCTTCTTTTTTATTTTTGTGTGTACATAAATTAATAAATAAATAAATAAATAAATAAAAATAAAAATATATTTCATTTATATTTTAAGAGCAATTTATTTGAAAACATTTACGATCTCTTGCTCCTCTCTACGTGTTTGGTTTGGAATGTTTTTGAAAGGATCTCATTTGTATTTGTAAATAGCCCTCATTATTTTTCCAATATTAATTACTATACTTCATTTTCGGTTTGCTTAGAGCCCTATTGATTTTTGTCTAGGCTCTCGACAATTTTTGCAAGTCTGGATGATAAGTGGTACAAGTTTATTGTATATGTGTTTTATGTTATATGTAGATATTTTTAACAGTGGTAGAGCCACACATCAGCTTCTGTTGTTGCATGAATGGCATGAATAGGCCGGCTCGACCGAGGAAGTACCACGACCAAACAGAATACCGGCGTGAAATAGAAGTCTAACAAACTTCTGCATTTCGTCTGGTGAGTGCAGGTAACCGGAGACCCACACACCCCCCTCCCCCAATTCTTGGGAAGGGGGGGGGGGACTCTAAGGCCGGCAACGCATCTGCTATGCCTCCGGTATTACGGGTGTTCATGGGCGGCGGTAATCACTTGCCATCACGTGAGCCACCTGCTCGTTTGCTTCTTTTTTCTATAAAAAAGGCATTTTTGTACCTATGTATTTTATACATAAATGAAGGTGCATTTGCAATCAAGGATGTGATGTTACACTACTAATACCGTGGTCTGTATGTAAAGACTGAAAAAGCGATGTCGATCAATGCTCTATAAAGACTTAAAACCCAATTTGTGTTAGATGAATGTACATGCATATATATACATCAAATCTGTAGAAGCCCATCTAAGAATATAGGCCTCTCCAGTTAGTGACGGTTGGCCATAATTGCCACGCTTGGTAAGAAGATTGGCGATTGCTGTACCAGGCAACTTGCCACATAATTGCTGCCTTTCACAGGTCTGCTGAATATTGGTTTGCTATTTTTGAAGTGGTTATTCCATCATATCGGTAGCCTTTTGCATTTTCAAAGCTGATCGCGTAGTCACCTGTTACGATTACCTTAGGCCGAGAATGAAATAAATAGAGCAATCAGGCAATATGAATTTCAGCTCTATTAATGAAGATTTAGTTTTACCCAGACCAGTTCTTACAAAAACACATGACTGAAATTTCGAGATGGTTTACTTTTAATTAAACTAAATAGATTCCATATTTGAAGTTTTTGAGTCTAGCGACGTATAGAATTTAGATGGTCGTTGAGTGTTTCAGTAACAAAATTAAAGAAGTTCAACTGGTGATAGTTCATAAATGATACTTGAGAGTAATTTATAATTTGTGAATATAACTTGCATGCCTCTGGGTCTCTAAAAAATCAGGTTTCTTAGAATAAATATTAATTATGATTATAAATACATATAGTTATCCAAATCTGTACATGCATATACTTATAATAACTTTACAGAATGCACTACTACCACTACAAAAGCGCCAGATTCGACTCCAGGAAACAAACACCACTACCGATAATAAAGCGACACGTGTTTCGCCTATAGACAAAGTATTATTATGTTATTACGTTAGAACGTTCGAATTACTCTACTCTTTCTCTCTTTCTCTCTCTTTATCTCTGGAGATGTTTAAATCACTATGGTGGTTATTATAATCATCTGTATGTTGTAATTACTATTTATAAGGGTTTTTCCTAGTCACCTTCGACACAGAATAACTCTGGCCATATTTAATTCATCACAGTAAACTAATTATTTAAATCAAATATTTTTTAATCGCTCCTCAACACGACACTTAAATTTTATTATGTAGCTATTACACGAAATCTCGTATCAAAAGTGAACGAAGCCAATAAATTGCTTCCGCGCAGCACCAACTGAGCATAAAAACTTTATTGCTTTCTTTTTCTTATTAGATACATTTTGCAATAAAATTGTAATAACATTTTGCAGATGCAAGTTTAAATTTAACGGTAGGTAGGAACCCGGCCGATTTTTTTAAATTCTGATTTATTTATGAAAGTCGAGCCGACGACAAGCTTACGATAGCCGAGTGGTTGGATGGTCGGAATTTCGAGTCGTGAGACCCGAGTTCGATCCCCAGGTCGGCAGGCTCGTACCAATGGGTTTTTCAAAAACTTATGCACGAATTACATCGTTGGCTTGGACATAAAGATGGCGACGGGCTCACCACCTGTCAAATGGACTTAATTGTCTAGGCTAGACCTCTGACTACCCCTGTTTGGAAGTGGGAATTGCGTGAAGATATTTATGTTTATTATATATTTTGTTTAATATCAAAATGCTCGGTATGAGTTGTACACGTGAGTGGAGCACGGGAGTGAGCAAGCTTCTTTTCCAAAAACAAAAATAGTTGAATAGCATTTTAATTGCTAATTTACCTCGAAAATAGTTATGAAACCTGTCCGTCTGAGACAAAATGAAAAAAATATTATTTCGAGGAATTGTGAAGTCCACCAACACGCACTTGAACTGAGTTCCGGACGTTCCCCTAATCTCTCACAAATATTTGTGAGAATGCCTTTGGCCAGCAGTAAGCAAATACAGGCTAAATTATGGCTTACGTACCAAAAAGATAGCTAGAGGCTCCGAAATTCAAACTTTTTAATCTTTGCGTGTTGACATAATTAATTGATAGAATATTTAATAGTATTTTAATTATTAATTATTTGTAGATATTTAACTTTTAGATTATTTTCCGGAACTGTCTTTAAGTCATTGATACAATAAATAAATAACTATGGAAAATTATAACTGACCACTCACGCATATAAACTCACACAAGCGCACACGTGCACACACTCGTGCACATCCATGAATACAAAAACTCACAAGCAGAACACTCAGACATTATTTCCGTTTTATGTAATTTTTTATTTTTCTAAAATTGTACTTTGATTTGTGACTTCAACACATTCACTTGCTTTGTAAGGCGAGATTTCCTGTCTCTAGAATAGTTTTCATAAAAAGATTATATTTTTACATATTATACAGTATTTTTACAGATTATATTTATTAACATTAATCTGTTATGAAATAAATTATTTTCCAATTTTAATTGATGTTCGGAATTTATAATTTTAACTCGAAAATTAATTAAATAACATTTATGCTTTTATTAAGTCTGAGTCGCAATCTATGCGGAGTACGCAATCTATGCGTTTCTATTAAGTCGGAGTACGCAATCTATGCGTTTGAAATGCAAAGTAAAAAAGAAAGAGTTGGCAGTATTATCTTTAATAATAAAATTACATATCTAAGCACCTCAATGCCGTAGATGGCTCATATTATCAGACTTATATTCTTAGCTTTACGAGCTCTATCGAAAGCCTTTAGATATATTATGCTATCATAAAATGGCTGCAAAATACTATTTATTGTTTTACGTGAAAATATTTTTATTTTAAAGGCAGGCCTACCAGCAAGTGTTAAGTGATTACTGATCCACACGTACGTACGTGAAAATGAGTGCAGCTGCAAGTTATAAAGTGGTGGCAGTAAAGGTGGCTGAATCTTCCTCTGTCTACGTATCGTATGGGTTAGGACCACACACATACCTATTTCTGCCGCCGTATATGAGGTTAATTATTGTGTTAATACAGGTTAAAAGTCACATGTAGCCGAGTGGTTGGGTAATCGGAATTCAAGTCGAGAGACCCGAGTTCGATCCCCAGTTGGTAAGGTCGTACCCATGGGTTTTTTCAAAAAGCTTATGAACGAATTATATCGTTGGCTTGGATATAAAGACCGCGACGGGCTCACCATCTGTCACGTTGTCCCGAAAATATCTTCGTTGTAAATAATGGAAATGGTCGAAAATATCTTAAGGTGGGTCGAAGGGACTTTTCTGGACTAGACTTCTGTCTACCCCTGTGTTGGGAATGGCGTGAAGATATTTATAAATTTTATTTTATTTTCTTCATACATGCAAGTCTTAACTCTCCCCTCTTCGAGCTATTCGCTCACGTTGATATACGTAGTTAAATTTAACTGATGATATACTTAATAGAATGTAGCTGACCGCCGGTATTTGCTTATTGGAACCTTGCTTTGCCTTAATTACACTTTGTATTAAGTGTTAAATGAATCTTCACAGTAACCTAAATTATCAAAAAAATAACAAAATGGTAGTCAAAGAGTGGCTTTTATAGGCAAATTTTCGATACCTTGGGTTATATCATGGACACCCCGAACGAGTTCCCGCCTTGTTGTGGCGGTGGGGCTTAGTAACCGTGGCTTGGACACCCACGGTGAACCAACGGGGTATGGCCGGCCCGAGGAGGCCCGCTCTAAGAGGGCTTGGTCAGACCACTTCGGATTGGTGGGCTGTGGAAGGACGACGCAAACACTCCCTGTGTTTGCGTCGTCCTTCGCATCGCTCTCTGTGACTCTGGCGGCGGTCCCACCGCTGATGCGGTTGAGGTGGTGCCGCGGGGGGAGAGGAGTGTTGTTATATCGAGGTGCCGCTCTCTTTGCCCTACGAAGCCGAAAGGTGGTCTGCGGCGGAGCCTAGACCCGCCGCGGTGTGACGGGTGGGTTGGTGTTCGGTCAAGCACCCGCCTTCCTGAGCCCTAAGACCTCTGGGTGGCGGACTCGGGCGGGGAGGGGGTTGTCACCCTCGTGAGTTTGGAGGTTAAGGAGGTAGGCGGGTCCGTGTTCCGACGCATTTAGCCTGGTGGGAGTGTCAGAAAATTCGTTCTCTCCCGAGGAGGGGCTGCCCTGAACAGCGCGGATGGGGTCGCGGATCTGAGCAAAACCATTCCCGTAGTCCCGTAGTCCCGTAGTCATTCGATATTTCCCCTCGTATAAAAAAAAAAGATTATAGAAATTTTCATGGGAATCTCTAATTAAAAAAGTACAGCCTATGACACTCGCTGATAGCTTTCTACCGGTTAACGTATTTTTTTTATAGCTTTAGTAGTTTAGGTGTGAAAGAGTAACAAATAAATAAACTCAAGTAACATTGGTTAAATAATTTATTCTACGAATATTTTGAATTAATATGCAAGGTTTTTGAAACGTTTTCAAATCCCGACTCATCTTGTTTTTCATTGCAATACAATGGGAAGCAAACTGATTAATGCTGTAGACAATTTCTACAAAATGAGGTCAAAGGCGAGATATTTTTTATTCGACCCGCCTTTAAAAGGACATATAAATAGATTAATGGTCGTTCGAAAAGATTAAATTGTAGTATAATCGTCGTTCGAAATCCCTTTTTTTAAACTTTTTTTAACATGTACATCGGAATACATATTTGATTAAAATTAAAGATTAAAGAAAACACAAGTGTACAAAATCACGACAATGACAATCAATCTGTTTCCAAAACAAGTGAACCGCGAAATAACTTGAATGATTTGATGTTTTGATATTTTGTAATAAGACCTACAGTGAAGAGTATAAACTCTTTACTCCTTCGTATGTAAACCAATTTTAATAATTCTTTTTTAATTTTGGAATATTTTGATAACGTAATGACGTCTGAATTAATTAGACCTAGACCTGAATTAATGAATTAATTAGGTAGTTTGAATTAATTAGGTAGACCTCTGCCTACCCCTGTATTGGAATTGCGTGAATATATAATTTTTAAAATTATCTTCAGTGGCGTCTACGATGTGTTATATACGGTTTATTACTTTCGAGAGTATTAATTTAATTAATAGGTAACAAGATCAGTTAACAAAGTGTTGCAATTATATAGTTCTATTTATTTGCTTTTGAGTAGAATATAATGGGTTGCTATGAAGTATGTTAAATTTTTTATGCTGTAATTCCCATAAGTTTCTTATATTTACGGATTTTATTGGGTTTTTATTGAGGTTTTTAAACTTTTTTCACTTACCGTTTTGTACATTCTTATTTCAATAAATAAATGATTTGATTTGATTGATTGAGTGGAATGATTTTTAACTAGGTGGTTGCTAAATGCGTCATGACAATCATGACGCTGCTTATTGGGGACGCTATAATTTCTATTATAAAATATGTTTCATTATCTGTATGCTTTTGTTTGTTACCTCCAAAAAGTTTATTACTTCAAAATATAATTAAAAAAAGAGAGCAAAAAAGGGAATACCTACGGAGTTTCTTTTGCCGATTTCTCGTCCATTACAAAACGGTGTTCCTTTTTCGTAAAATAAAGATTAAGATTTGAGGTTTCATCGATGTGATTATGGTTTTAGACCACTTGGTACGTTATCCCAAAAAAGTTGTATACGCTGCATAGAACTTCATCTATTGTTTCGTTTTCTATTTGGTTCTACTTCCCCACATTTCCTCAAAGAACGGTTTGAGTTTCTTTTTGACACTCACAGTTCCTTGTGTTCGCTCCAATGATAATCTTATATTTTGACATGCAACTATATTTGCGTTGATTTGCGCTCAATGTGGTCAAATCGGTAACGTCAGTCAACTGCGAGCACAAGAACGACGCTCGCAATAGTCATAGATCAAAAGTCGCTGTGGCCGAAATCGTTCGGGATTACTATATAATCTTGTATTGAAAATTTCCTCACATGTCACTTCTTTTTATTACAAATCCTTTTCTTTTTAATGAATATCAGATATGCCAATAAGATTACTAGTATTCTTGTTAAGTACTACAACTAAGCTGAAATGTTTGTGTCTAGAGTTGGTTTATGACAATAATCGAACCTGTGACGTCTTATTTCGCAGTCCTCACCCTAAACTGTATGGTAAGAACCTGCCATCTGGAGATCGAACTCGGGTCTCTCGACTCGAATTCCGATCATCCAACAACGCGGCTATCGTGACTGTAAGTAAAGATACAAAAACGTAAAAGCATTTTTCATTTATCTGTAATACCAAGATAACTTTAAAGCATAATATTAAATCAGGAGCTACAACAACTATCAATTTATATAATAAGTTTTCTGTGTAACTGCACTCAAAGGAATAGAGCGTGCGTTGAATTGAAGTCATCTCCTGTCACATGTGTACTTATATATTAAATTCACAGGACTTAAGTTTCTATAAAAGGATAAGCGCGACCAAGTAGATAGTCTAAGTAAGTGTATTTGTAACTACAAAATCTACAAGCATTTTAAATAATTTATGATGGTAGATCTTTCAGCTTAGGAATCATCTGGGTTAGAACCACTATACTGTATGCTTCTACCGCCAAATACCAGTGTTATATCTGATGTGTTGCGTTTTGAAAGGTATTGAGAGCCAGTATTACTACTGGCTATTCTATTTTCAACAAGTGAAATCGCATCTGTAACCTTCTTCATTTTAAATGATATGCAGATGTCCCTAGTCCTGAACACAAGCCTCCCGTAAAATTTTTCACAAATAACGATGCTCAGCCACTTGCATTTATAGACTCCCAGTAAAAGTTTGCAAAACTTCACTCCAACTTGTGGGATTCTATCCGACACTGCGTTGGAAACGAGATTGCCACACGAGTCTAGCTATGTGTTCCACCCATTGCCATTTCCACGCGCTGATCTTTACAACTACGTCTGTAACCTAAGTTCAGCTGCGGATTTCTTCATTATGAAATCTATCACTTAGAGAAACACCGAACATATAACGTAATGTAATTATTAACTATCAGATATAATTTTAGCATTAATGAAATGAACGTTCAAGCTGTTACTTCGAAGATAGTTCGGAAAGCATTTGATTAACATCAGAGTTAACTAGAACGTATTTAAGTTTCTGTTAAGCGTTGACATTGATCGACGTGTACTTCACATACATGATTAATTCGCATATTCAGAACATGCGGGAAAATATCAGTGGATTAACAACTATACGAGTTAATTGTTTATGAATTTTGGAGGTTAACCCGAGTGTTACAAAAGGGTAAGCTAACGCAGTGTTTAATTGCAGCTATAATAAATATAAATAAATAATACATCAAAAATAGACATCGACGGTGAAGTCCTTTCGATCCAAGTTCCAGCGAAGACATTTTTTGAAACCACGCGATAGGTTTCGCCGTTCGTTATAATTATTCTTATTGTTATTATTCTCTCTCTCTTTCTCTCTTTCTCTTCTTTACGGTACTATCAAATCTTTTCACTAACACAGTACTTTATTACAAATACATTTATTATTGTCAGCCATATACAAAAACACAAAAGACAAAAAAAAAACTTTAAAAAGCATAACAGGCTAAAATATTATCATCGTAGCTAATTCAAACATACATTTTCTTATTTTCAATATTGATGATTTACGGATACATATACATATTATTACAACTAACCGATATCCTAGTTGGTAATGACCTTGCCTTCGAAGCAGAAAGGTTGCAGGTTCGGATGCCGCTGGGGATAATTTATTTAATGAATGTTCATGTCATAAGTCACGATAGCCGAGTGGTTGGGTGGTCGGAATTTCGAGTCAAGAGACCCGAGTTCGATCCTCAAGTGGCCGTACCAATGGGTTTTTCTAAAAAACCTATGTACTAATTATATCGTTGGCTTGGACATAAAGACGGCGACGGGCTCAGCACCTGTCACGTTGTCCCGAAAATATCTTTGGTGGAAGGTGGGTCGAATGGACTTAAATGTCTAGACTAGACCTCTGTCTACCCCTGTATTGGGAATTGCATGAAGAATGTTCATGCCAATGTTTTACGAAATACGAGTTTATTTACAGAAAAAGTTATGTTAATATTTACAATTTTTTTTATAGCGAAGGGAGACAAACGAGCTGGTGGATCACGTGATACTAAGTGATTACCACCGCCCATAAACACCCGCAATACCAGAGGCATAGATGATGTGTTGCCGCCCTTAGAGTGCCTCCCCCCCCCCAGGATAGGGGGAGGGTGTTACAATACTTATAACTAAAAACTATTATAATAGTAGAGCCCTACTCCTCGTGGCATGGTACATAGAACGCTGGCTGCATTTCCACGTTGAATTGCTAGACTTAACCGTTGAGCAACAAAAGAACCAGCCTCCTTGTCACCAGCGGCAACGATAAGTTAATCTGTTTAACTAAATAAGTATTACGTAAAGTGGGATTGCAAACTAACATGGCGACATGCTCGCCTCCTATCACGTTATCCCAAATAAGCTTCAGTGAAAGGTGGATTACAAGGACTCAATTGTTGGGAATGGCGTGAAGATTTTTTTACTTCAGCTGTAAACTTAGATCGAGAAGATTGACATAGAATATCAGAGCTAATATTAATTGGGTTTCTAGGGATTTATCATTATAGTAACTTTCATTTACCTGAAGAGCATAATTCTGTCTCCAATTTATTTATAACTTATATTATAATTTAATTTGCTTACTTAGTATTCTTTACAAAGAATTCATTATATTGAATAGATTAGTAGTAGTAATGTATGAAAGTCACGATAGCCGATGATGGATAATGGATGAAGGATGATGATATGGCAGTCCCGAAAAATTTGTTGAAAGTGGATCGAAATGTCATCCTTAGTTTTGTACCTACCCTGTCTGTGTTCGCTATGCACACCTCCAAGAACGTTTTAATTTTTCTAGGTCGTTAAAAACTCCTTGGAGATGTCACGACAACTTGAGAATTAATACAAGTATGTACATATATTATTTCATTTGGAAATTTGTATTTTTATAGTATTATAATTCGGAAATACAGAGGCTATTCTTCAATTTCCTGCTCTTAAACAAGTATAGCTAGAGTTGTTATTGAAAAAGTTACTTCGCAACGCATATGCTACCTGGTCCAAAGAGAAGGAGAGCACCACCCTCCCTCCCACAGATGCGTGCACCAATTCCACAGATGTGTGCACCAATTCCACTGTATGCACCACCACCACTACACTCAAACCAGGTAACATACACCACCACCGAAAACGCGACACGTGTTTCGCCTCAAAACAAGGCATCCTCAAGCGAGTAGACTCTACGATGAGCGACCGCAGAGTGACAAATGAGTCACTCGAGCAGTCTTTTCTAACCTAACGTGACGCAACCGGCCGCCACCCCCACCAATAACGGCCGTTTGCGTCACGACCTACCCGAAAAAATATTTAAAAGAGGTGAGTCAGAAAAGTTTGTTTGTTCATTCAGCAGTGCAAAACGTCCATTGCCACCACCTTTTATTATCTCCAACTGTTCAAGCACACACAGTCGGAGCCCTTTGTCACATATGTGTAAGACTTGGAAAGAATGGTCATTTGGTAAAATATGTCCAGTTTCCAAAAGATGTTTGGCAAAATGTGATCTATCGGGTTTATTGTTCCTGTACGCGGCCAAGTGCTCTTTATAGCGAGTATTAAAACTGCGACCTGTCTGACCCACATACACCGCACCGCAATCACTATAAACACCCGAGGCAAGTCTATAAACACCCGATCTTTGTTGCTTATCTATCCTATCTTTAGTGTTACACAAACTCACAAGTGAATTGCCCGTCTTGAATGCGATGCAAACGCTATTCCGTCTAAGAGTTCTGGCTATTTTGTCAGATAATGGACCTATGTAGGTCAGTATAGCTAGGATAGTGGAACCCTACGATCTTACCTAAGACCGGTGTTAGTATCGGTCATTACAAACTTAATAAAGGGTGTGATAATCCCATACCATTGGGAAATATGAGGAAATAGATCTGTATTATGAGAATCATCTTCATTTATTCCCATTAGAGTACACAGAAGATCAGAATGGCGTACCGATAATCATTACGATTAATAATTATATATTACATTAAATAATTCTTAGAGTAGAGTAATTTCTATCAACGCCCTTAAAAATTTATTTGCTTAAGAGCGCCATAAGAGCACAAGTATGATCTGTGTTACAAATAAAAAAAATATACATATATGGGTACGGACAACATCACATACATTGCTCCGATCACAATGTAAGAATCCCTTGTGGTATGGGAATGGGAAACAACGAAGGTACCACAAACACTCAGACCAGAGAATAAGTGGTAAATAGAAAAAGTGGTTTTTCTACATTTTCGTCGTCGCCGTCCGGGCGTCTACTCCGGGACCTCGAGATGACGGCACCTTGAAAACCGCTGTTTACGCCACTCTTCCACGGAGGTCGTCGTCACTACACTACAAATACTAAGTGTATCAAATAGCAGTTAATTATTTTTTCTGTTTCATAATTTAAAAAAATAATGTTATAAAAAAGAAGTGTTGTATCATCATTAGGGGTTCACCACCTCCTTTCTTTTCCAAGATGTTGTGAGTGGCTTCTGAAGGCCTTGCAAATGGCAAAAGATAGCCACAGATATTGAGAAAAAAATCTCCAAAAATATCATACAAACGTGCGGTATCTGGAACTGCGCTTGAAAATCGGTTTGTCAACGTTACGATTATGGCCCATTCACTTACTGTACCTACGAACTTCTCACACTCCCTTAGAACTGACCAGTTAGAAACATTATTTATTATTTTTATTTATATACCTTCACGCAAAGTCGCTGACGGGGTAGCCAGAGAGAAGAGATCGCCAAGTGTCACGATCCTTACATACCTCTTTCGCTTCATTCAGATTCATAATTTTCTTCATACATGCACGTCTAGGTATCCGAGTACTCTTGACCCTACGCTCTTCGAGCAATTTGCTCACATGGTCTTCGAAAGTTAGTCTCGGCCTACCTCGATCCCTTTTAATATTCACTTTCGCGTATTTGGTATTCGCTCTTTCGCTCAATATGCCCAAACCATCGAAACACGCCCTTATCATTACAATTGATGATAAGGTTATCTTTCAAACCTACCATATTGCGAATCACGCAACGCTGCACATTAGAAATAGAATACTAGAATAGAATAGAATAGAAATAACTAAGTTAGAAAAATTTCCAATGAAAACTTCTTTTAGGTTTCGATTATCGAACTCATTGATTAGAGTCTCGATAGGCGAATGGTTTGGCAATCGGATTTCGAGTCAAGAATACCAATGAGTTTTTATGTACGATTTACATCGTTGTCTTTGACATAAAGGTGGTTACAGGTTAAACACTACTTACGTTGTCCCAAAATAGGTTGTGGTGAAATGTGGGTCGAAAAAACTAAGTTCTCTGGGTAAAAAGAAAAAAAATAAATTTTGTACCTCAAGAACATTATATTGACACGTAACATGATTTTAGAATCAAGTACAATTAAAAGTAATTGGATGATTAATTGACACCAATTCATGTTAGTGTAATGTAATATGACTTTGAATTTGATCTCTAAACAGACGCGTGTGAATAATTAATACTAATTTCACTAAAAGCTATAAAGTGAATGCTTTGTATTATTATAGTGATATAAGTACATGGCGTTTTGGCGGGCGAAGAGAATCTGCTATTTCATACCACCCACCTTCTTGTATTGTCATCTCAACCAAATGAAAATATTTACGTATGTTTTTCTATTTGGTAAACTTTTGACCTCCATCGAGCATATCGAGAACATCGAGGCATAGATCAGGTCTATGGTGGAGCGAGTTTAATCTTGAGAAGACTGTGTACAAGCACCTTGAAGAGGTTAAGTTATATGCGTTCGGGAATATTGACGCTACAAGAGCATTCTACTCCCGGGCCGTACGCATAATGAATGACGATCGGAAGCGCATAGTGTGAATGTTGGACATATCGACCAGGTATGGTTGCTACCCCGCAGTGCGCCTGGTATCCCAATAGAGGCATGGAGAAGACCGTATAATATTATGGAGAATAAGTATACTATACCGTTGTCTAGTACACTACGACGACGACTGAGTCATTACCTGTGACGCTGTCTCCAGATTAAATACAAGTAGATAGAAATAAAGTGTCTAAACCTCTGACTACCCCAATATTGAGAAATGCATGGATTAAAAAAATTCACGTTATACCTATCGCTATTGCTATCTGATAAATTATAGCAATGAAGATGACTTGCAAATTAGTTCTACTTAGAGCTTAAAGTTTCTTCGAGAATCGTTAAACGGCTTAAAAGTTTTATGAACCGCTAATTGAGTATTCGCCTCAACTAGATAAAGTAAATGTGGAGCTTTTACACTCATAGAGACTAATTAAATATTATTGACCGTGTGGTAACGGTGTAAGAATTTTGCCACTGAATAGAATAGAATAGAATAGAATAGAATAGAATAGAATAGAATAGAATAGAATAGAATAGAATAGAATAGAATAGAATAGAATAGAATAGAATAGAATAGAATAGAATAGAATAGAATAGAATAGAATAGAATAGAATAGAATAGAATAGAATAGAATAGAATAGAATAGAATAGAATAGAATAGAATAGAATAGAATAGAATAGAATAGAATAGAATAGAATAGAATAGAATAGAATAGAATAGAATAGAATAGAATAGAATAGAATAGAATAGAATAGAATAGAATAGAATAGAATAGAATAGAATAGAATAGAATAGAATAGAATAGAATAGAATAGAATAGAATAGAATAGAATAGAATAGAATAGAATAGAATAGAATAGAATAGAATAGAATAGAATAGAATAGAATAGAATAGAATAGAATAGAATAGAATAGAATAGAATAGAATAGAATAGAATAGAATAGAATAGAATAGAATAGAATAGAATAGAATAGAATAGAATAGAATAGAATAGAATAGAATAGAATAGAATAGAATAGAATAGAATAGAATAGAATAGAATAGAATAGAATAGAATAGAATAGAATAGAATAGAATAGAATAGAATAGAATAGAATAGAATAGAATAGAATAGAATAGAATAGAATAGAATAGAATAGAATAGAATAGAATAGAATAGAATAGAATAGAATAGAATAGAATAGAATAGAATAGAATAGAATAGAATAGAATAGAATAGAATAGAATAGAATAGAATAGAATAGAATAGAATAGAATAGAATAGAATAGAATAGAATAGAATAGAATAGAATAGAATAGAATAGAATAGAATAGAATAGAATAGAATAGAATAGAATAGAATAGAATAGAATAGAATAGAATAGAATAGAATAGAATAGAATAGAATAGAATAGAATAGAATAGAATAGAATAGAATAGAATAGAATAGAATAGAAATAACTAAGTTAGAAAAATTTCCAATGAAAACTTCTTTTAGGTTTCGATTATCGAACTCATTGATTAGAGTCTCGATAGGCGAATGGTTTGGCAATCGGATTTCGAGTCAAAAATACCAATGAGTTTTTATGTACGATTTACATCGTTGTCTTTGACATAAAGGTGGTTACAGGTTAAACACTACTTACGTTGTCCCAAAATAGGTTGTGGTGAAATGTGGGTCGAAAAAACTAAGTTCTCTGGGTAAAAAGAAAAAAAATAAATTTTGTACCTCAAGAACATTATATTGACACGTAACATGATTTTAGAATCAAGTACAATTAAAAGTAATTGGATGATTAATTGACACCAATTCATGTTAGTGTAATGTAATATGACTTTGAAGTTGATCTCTAAACAGACGCGTGTGAATAATTAATACTAATTTCACTAAAAGCTATAAAGTGAATGCTTTGTATTATTATAGTGATATAAGTACATGGCGTTTTGGCGGGCGAAGAGAATCTGCTATTTCATACCACCCACCTTCTTGTATTGTCATCTCAACCAAATGAAAATATTTACGTATGTTTTTCTATTTGGTAAACTTTTGACCTCCATCGAGCATATCGAGAACATCGAGGCATAGATCAGGTCTATGGTGGAGCGAGTTTAATCTTGAGAAGACTGTGTACAAGCACCTTGAAGAGGTTAAGTTATATGCGTTCGGGAATATTGACGCTACAAGAGCATTCTACTCCCGGGCCGTACGCATAATGAATGACGATCGGAAGCGCATAGTGTGAATGTTGGACATATCGACCAGGTATGGTTGCTACCCCGCAGTGCGCCTGGTATCCCAATAGAGGCATGGAGAAGACCGTATAATATTATGGAGAATAAGTATACTATACCGTTGTCTAGTACACTACGACGACGACTGAGTCATTACCTGTGACGCTGTCTCCAGATTAAATACAAGTAGATAGAAATAAAGTGTCTAAACCTCTGACTACCCCAATATTGAGAAATGCATGGATTAAAAAAATTCACGTTATACCTATCGCTATTGCTATCTGATAAATTATAGCAATGAAGATGACTTGCAAATTAGTTCTACTTAGAGCTTAAAGTTTCTTCGAGAATCGTTAAACGGCTTAAAAGTTTTATGAACCGCTAATTGAGTATTCGCCTCAACTAGATAAAGTAAATGTGGAGCTTTTACACTCATAGAGACTAATTAAATATTATTGACCGTGTGGTAACGGTGTAAGAATTTTGCCACTGCCTTTCTTCCCGTGGGTGTCGCAAGTGGCGACTAAGGGAAAAGGCCTAGAATATCCTAATGGCAACCGATACATGGCGGAATAATCATCTATTAAAAAATTCAGACCAAAAGAATCTGACCAAAGCTGGGAAGAGCTTCTGCGGTGCGATGCTTGGCGATTATGGAAAATCCTCCCCTTAGGAGAGACCTATGACCTGCAGTCAACTTTAACGGGCCGATATGTATGTATGTATGTATTAAATATTTTCTAAACTTACAATATGTAGAAAGTGCGTCGGACATTGTGAAATTAAATGTGGGTATAACGATCTTGGGGTTTACATTATAAATTATTGAATCATAATTGACAGTTAAAAATATTAAATTACAAAAAATATTAAGCGTCAACAGCAATTGTTTTAGGGCGAGGACTGCGAAGCGTGAACCACTCCAGATACGAGCATTGCGTATTAAAATTAAATTAAAATTAAATTCAAGAGAAAAAAAACGTCAACTAACACGAGTGGGATTAGAACCTTTGCGGTACCGTGCTTTTTCCCTTTAATTTAGTACTATTACTATTAGTATAATACAAGGCTAGTATTCTTTATAAAAAATAAGTACAGTAGCGCAGGCGACCACAAATATTTATGTTTGATATGTATTTGAAATTAACATTCATTTGGATATCTGTTATCATAATCAAATTAACTTAAATTATTTGTTCATCGAAATAAGAATGTACATTCGTTAATCGATGGTAAATTTTTAATCTACCACCGTTTCGTAATGAGCTAACTTAAAAGAAACAGGTGAAAGAAACTCTATGCATTCTCTTTTATGGTCAATCTTTTTTCATACTTTTTATTCTACCCTAACCTACATTACCTACCTAATGCTACAAAGCCACCTGCATCCATTATGAGAGTAGATAATGGACAAAAAATTGTTTAAGAGAGAAAAAAATTCTTCGTTTTTATATATCAATTCAAATGTTGCATAAAATATATGGTATTACGATTGTAAAATTTAAAAAAATAGTATCGACTGTAATGAATGTAAAGAATACTATAGTAGTATTATATGAATATTGGTCCCTTCACGCCGTTTCTAATACTGGTGGTAGACAGTGGTCTATACAATTAAATACTTTCAACCCACCTTGGAACATTTTTTCATTCATTTTTTGAGACAATGTGACAAGTGATGAGCCGCTTGCCGTCTTTATATTCAAGCCAACAATATAAAACGTACATAAGGTTAGAAGAAACCCACTGCTCGAATTCCGATCACCTAACCACTCGGCTATCGTGACCGGGATAAACTTTCAAATTTATCAAAAATGTTTAGGCTGTAATTACTATAAAGACAAACTAAGTATCTCGTAAGACTAACTAACGAGAGCGTATGTTATGTCAACTTTGGCTGCGATCCCAAAACATGCCTCGCAATGTACATAGAAGTCGGATCGTGCTGTGTCGACGGATTTAAAACGGTACGTATGGTGCTCTTTACATAGTTACGTAATACCATTTCTATAATATAAACATTGTATTCATACCATAAATATTATAAATAATAAATAAATATAAATATCTTCACGCAATTCCCAATAGAGGGGTAGATAGAGGTCTAGTCTAGACAATTAAGTCCCTTTGACCCACCTTCCATCGAAGATATTTTCGGGACAACGTGACAGGTGGTGAGCCCGTCGTCGTCTTTATGTCCACGCCAGCGATATAATTCGCACATAAGTTTTTGAAAAACTCATTGGTACTGCCACCTGGGGATTGAACTCGGGTCTCTTGACTCGAAATTCCTAGATATTTATTTATTGTTTGGTTTCATAGTATGCACTTGCACAGAGTAATTATGGGTACTTATTCTTACAATTAAATTAAAATTAAATTAAAATTAAATTAAAATTAAATTAAAATTAAATTAAAATTAAATTAAAATTAAATTAAAATTAAATTAAAATTAAATTAAAATTAAATTAAAATTAAATTAAAATTAAATTAAAATTAAATTAAAATTAAATTAAAATTAAATTAAAATTAAATTAAAATTAAATTAAAATTAAATTAAAATTAAATTAAAATTAAATTAAAATTAAATTAAAATTAAATTAAAATTAAATTAAAATTAAATTAAAATTAAATTAAAATTAAATTAAAATTAAATTAAAATTAAATTAAAATTAAATTAAAATTAAATTAAAATTAAATTAAAATTAAATTAAAATTAAATTAAAATTAAATTAAAATTAAATTAAAATTAAATTAAAATTAAATTAAAATTAAATTAAAATTAAATTAAAATTAAATTAAAATTAAATTAAAATTAAATTAAAATTAAATTAAAATTAAATTAAAATTAAATTAAAATTAAATTAAAATTAAATTAAAATTAAATTAAAATTAAATTAAAATTAAATTAAAATTAAATTAAAATTAAATTAAAATTAAATTAAAATTAAATTAAAATTAAATTAAAATTAAATTAAAATTAAATTAAAATTAAATTAAAATTAAATTAAAATTAAATTAAAATTAAATTAAAATTAAATTAAAATTAAATTAAAATTAAATTAAAATTAAATTAAAATTAAATTAAAATTAAATTAAAATTAAATTAAAATTAAATTAAAATTAAATTAAAATTAAATTAAAATTAAATTAAAATTAAATTAAAATTAAATTAAAATTAAATTAAAATTAAATTAAAATTAAATTAAAATTAAATTAAAATTAAATTAAAATTAAATTAAAATTAAATTAAAATTAAATTAAAATTAAATTAAAATTAAATTAAAATTAAATTAAAATTAAATTAAAATTAAATTAAAATTAAATTAAAATTAAATTAAAATTAAATTAAAATTAAATTAAAATTAAATTAAAATTAAATTAAAATTAAATTAAAATTAAATTAAAATTAAATTAAAATTAAATTAAAATTAAATTAAAATTAAATTAAAATTAAATTAAAATTAAATTAAAATTAAATTAAAATTAAATTAAAATTAAATTAAAATTAAATTAAAATTAAATTAAAATTAAATTAAAATTAAATTAAAATTAAATTAAAATTAAATTAAAATTAAATTAAAATTAAATTAAAATTAAATTAAAATTAAATTAAAATTAAATTAAAATTAAATTAAAATTAAATTAAAATTAAATTAAAATTAAATTAAAATTAAATTAAAATTAAATTAAAATTAAATTAAAATTAAATTAAAATTAAATTAAAATTAAATTAAAATTAAATTAAAATTAAATTCAAGAGAAAAAAAACGTCAACTAACACGAGTGGGATTAGAACCTTTGCGGTACCGTGCTTTTTCCCTTTAATTTAGTACTATTACTATTAGTATAATACAAGGCTAGTATTCTTTATAAAAAATAAGTACAGTAGCGCAGGCGACCACAAATATTTATGTTTGATATGTATTTGAAATTAACATTCATTTGGATATCTGTTATCATAATCAAATTAACTTAAATTATTTGTTCATCGAAATAAGAATGTACATTCGTTAATCGATGGTAAATTTTTAATCTACCACCGTTTCGTAATGAGCTAACTTAAAAGAAACAGGTGAAAGAAACTCTATGCATTCTCTTTTATGGTCAATCTTTTTTTTCATACTTTTTCATTCTACCCTAACCTACATTACCTACCTAATGCTACAAAGCCACCTGCATCCATTATGAGAGTAGATAATGGACAAAAAATTGTTTAAGAGAGAAAAAAATTCTTCGTTTTTATATATCAATTCAAATGTTGCATAAAATATATGGTATTACGATTGTAAAATTTAAAAAAATAGTATCGACTGTAATGAATGCAAAGAATACTATAGTAGTATTATATGAATATTGGTCCCTTCACGCCGTTTCTAATACTGGTGGTAGACAGTGGTCTATACAATTAAATACTTTCAACCCACCTTGGAACATTTTTTCATTCATTTTTGAGACAATGTGACAAGTGATGAGCCGCTTGCCGTCTTTATATTCAAGCCAACAATATAAAACGTACATAAGGTTAGAAGAAACCCACTGCTCGAATTCCGATCACCTAACCATCCATTCGCTGCCGATTTTTGCCGAATAATGAAATGGTGAAAATAATTTTAGCGCGTATGTCTAAAATACGCCTAGCCGCATGTTACATGTTTAATAATTTTAAACGTTATTATTTAGTAGCCTCCGCTGCAGCGCTGGCTCTGCTACGTTTCACATTTTTGTATGAGTTTTAGTTTCTACGTTATATTGAAGTATGGTAAAATTGTTTGTGAAATAATATGATGCAACAAATTATTAAAGATGCCAGACTCTTTTATTAGCTCAGTCATCTGAGACAGTACTTTTAGCCATTCTTACTGCCTAATGTCTGTATAACAACTGCTGTGTTCCACATGAAAGGTTTTTATGAGAGTAGGGTAAAGTCCACCTGATGGTTACTGGACACTGCAGTACATAATATCTGCAAAACATTGCCAGAGAATATAACGGATGCAATGCCTCTCCTTAGAACTAAAATTAAGCTCCATTTTCAAGTGTGACAATTAAAACCTGGGCACTTAAGGGCGGCAACGCATCTGCTATGCCGGCTACGCATCTGGTATGGCGGGTGTTCATGGGCGGCGGTAATCACTTACCATCACGTGAGCCACCAGCTCGTTTGCCTCCCTTTTCTATGAAAAAAAGAAAATGAATAATGTGTAGCAGCCGAGGATTTTTTCTTTCAGTGTGATACCAAAACAAAAAAAAAAACGTAAAGAAAACACAAGACTGCGTTAGTAGACTCTGGAAGTTATTTTACCGAAATGTATTATTAAATACTGTGTGGTACTTGGCAATATTCAAGGATAGGAAAGGGAGTAGTACTTTCTTCCTTCCCGTGGGTGTCGTAAAAGGTGATGAACTAGGCATCAGCGTCGACGTATGCGTCACTAACCATCCATTCGCTGCCGATTTTTGCCGAATAATGAAATGGTGAAAATAATTTTAGCGCGTATGTCTAAAATACGCCTAGCCGCATGTTACATGTTTAATAATTTTAAACGTTATTATTTAGTAGCCTCCGCTGCAGCGCTGGCTCTGCTACGTTTCACATTTTTGTATGAGTTTTAGTTTCTACGTTATATTGAAGTATGGTAAAATTGTTTGTGAAATAATATGATGCAACAAATTATTAAAGATGCCAGACTCTTTTATTAGCTCAGTCATCTGAGACAGTACTTTTAGCCATTCTTACTGCCTAATGTCTGTATAACAACTGCTGTGTTCCACATGAAAGGTTTTTATGAGAGTAGGGTAAAGTCCACCTGATGGTTACTGGACACTGCAGTACATAATATCTGCAAAACATTGCCAGAGAATATAACGGATGCAATGCCTCTCCTTAGAACTAAAATTAAGCTCCATTTTCAAGTGTGACAATTAAAACCTGGGCCTTAAGGCTGAATTAAATAAAATTATACACATAAAATTAATAAAATTGGCGTATTCTGTGAGATCGTGGTACTTCCCCGATCGAGCCGGCCCATTCCTGAAACAAAAAAAGCTGATGGGAGGCTCTACCACTGGTAAAAAAATCTTACGTTTTCAGTATAATTTCTTTATTGTGTATAAGATTCTCTATGTCTATGTTTCCTTCAGACTCGTACCCTTATGTTGTATTCGAATCAGATGTGGATCGCAAATCCGCTTGCCATGTAATAATCGGCATTTGCAGCAAATCCTCCTTACAAATACATTAAACACATAGATAAATACATGTATAGAGATAACATCACATACATTGCTCTGATCTCTAAGTACGTTGCTTAGGCACATGTGTCACGGAATCGGAAACAGTGAAGGTACGACAAATACCTTGATCAGAAATATAAAAAAATATATATTACCAAGCTGTTCTCAATCCTGGGGTAGACGGAGGTCTATATAATTAAATCCTTTCGGGTGAGCCCTTCATCGTCTGTATGTCCAAACCAACGATATGAATCCTACATAAGTTTTTGAAAAAACCTATTGGTACTATCCTGCCACCTTGGTTTCTTGACTGGAATTTCGGTCACCCATACCCTGGCCAATCGTGACTAAAAAATTCAGAAAAAGTGTTTTCTGTATTGATCCGGAGCCGAACCCAGGACCACAGAGCAGGCGGCAGAAGGAATAACTTGTCACACAGAGGTCGTCAAAATCCTCCTTACATATCCAGTAGAGGAATTTTATAGACATTAAGTAAATATTAATATTTATTAGTTATGAGCATGCATGAACCCTTGTGAAATAAACAGATCACCAAGTGTCATTGACATGCCTCTTTCGATTATATTAGGTTAATCTTTTCACAAACTAGGAGATAACATAATATCTTCCTCCTAAATGAGAACGTAGTGCAACTATTGTTTATTTTATTGGAGCATACTTTACTAAAGCCAAACATAAACCATTTAAGCTTTAAATTTTAACATGACCATTTGTAATAACATATCACAACATGTTGTCTTAAGCTTCAATTAAATGTGGGTCGAAAGGATTTCTTTCTACCCCAATATAGGGAATAACTAAAATAAAAAAATCTGTTTATACAATTGACGATCTCTAAGAACGAGAAGCGTACACACGGCGTTTTCATGGTGTCGCCAGCTCTGAAGTTCTGGGTTCGATTCCCGGTCAAGTTAATGAAGAATACAATTTTTTTATTTTCTCGGGTCTGGGTGTTTGTGGTACCTTTGTAATTTCTATAAAGTAAATAGAAATAAATAAATATCTTCATGCAATTCCCAACACAGGAGTAAACAGAGGTCTACTTTAGACAATTAAGTCCCTTCGACCCACCTTCCACCGAAGATATTTCCGGGATAACGTGACAGGTGGTGGGCCCGTCGCCGTCGTTATATTCAAGCCAACGGTATATTTCGTACGTAAGTTTTTGAAAAACCCATTGGTACGAGCCCGCCACCTGGGCTTCGGGTCGAACTTGACTCGAAATTCCAACCATCCAACCACTTGGATATCGTGACTTTCGTTATTTCTGATTCCATAATACAGGTGCTTAAACTTAAGCTGCTTACTTTGATATCAGAGCTATGTATATGATCTTGTTCCTATCAATTTATTAGTCGTATGCCAAGGGTAATACAAATCAAAATCAAACGTAAACTTTATTAAATGTTTATTGATCCACACAATTCCATCTATAAGTATATACAACAAGAATACAAATGTAGTTTTTTTAATTGTATGTCCCGTCTAACACCAATGGTTGCTGCACCAAATGCCTTCCGGCTAGTTGGTCAAAACAACATCCCTTTTAAGCCAATGTTAAAATACTACAGAGGAAAAGTTACTAAAGGTACCTTTGTTATAAATATCCCTTTGTAAACTTTTATTAAACGAATAACTGAACACTGAACATTTGTCAAAACAACGTCCCTTTTAATACCAATGTTAAGATAATATTATTATACTACATTACAATTTTTTTTAAGAGCTACTATTATTATAAAAGAGATCTTATTATAAATACTGTGTGGTACTTGGCAATATTCAAGGATAGGAAAGGGAGTAGTACTTTCTTCCTTCCCGTGGGTGTCGTAAAAGGTGATGAACTAGGCATCAGCGTCGACGTATGCGTCACTAACCATCCATTCGCTGCCGATTTTTGCCGAATAATGAAATGGTGAAAATAATTTTAGCGCGTATGTCTAAAATACGCCTAGCCGCATGTTACATGTTTAATAATTTTAAACGTTATTATTTAGTAGCCTCCGCTGCAGCGCTGGCTCTGCTACGTTTCACATTTTTGTATGAGTTTTAGTTTCTACGTTATATTGAAGTATGGTAAAATTGTTTGTGAAATAATATGATGCAACAAATTATTAAAGATGCCAGACTCTTTTATTAGCTCAGTCATCTGAGACAGTACTTTTAGCCATTCTTACTGCCTAATGTCTGTATAACAACTGCTGTGTTCCACATGAAAGGTTTTTATGAGAGTAGGGTAAAGTCCACCTGATGGTTACTGGACACTGCAGTACATAATATCTGCAAAACATTGCCAGAGAATATAACGGATGCAATGCCTCTCCTTAGAACTAAAATTAAGCTCCATTTTCAAGTGTGACAATTAAAACCTGGGCCTTAAGGCTGAATTAAATAAAATTATACACATAAAATTAATAAAATTGGCGTATTCTGTGAGATCGTGGTACTTCCCCGATCGAGCCGGCCCATTCCTGAAACAAAAAAAGCTGATGGGAGGCTCTACCACTGGTAAAAAATCTTACGTTTTCAGTATAATTTCTTTATTGTGTATAAGATTCTCTATGTCTATGTTTCCTTCAGACTCGTACCCTTATGTTGTATTCGAATCAGATGTGGATCGCAAATCCGCTTGCCATGTAATAATCGGCATTTGCAGCAAATCCTCCTTACAAATACATTAAACACATAGATAAATACATGTATAGAGATAACATCACATACATTGCTCTGATCTCTAAGTACGTTGCTTAGGCACATGTGTCACGGAATCGGAAACAGTGAAGGTACGACAAATACCTTGATCAGAAATATAAAAAAATATATATTACCAAGCTGTTCTCAATCCTGGGGTAGACGGAGGTCTATATAATTAAATCCTTTCGGGTGAGCCCTTCATCGTCTGTATGTCCAAACCAACGATATGAATCCTACATAAGTTTTTGAAAACCCATTGGTACGAGCCCGCCACCTGGGCTTCGGGTCGAACTTGACTCGAAATTCCGACCACCCAACCACTCGGCTATCGTGACTTCACTGTTTAACAGACTATGATAATATTGAAATTATAATTTTTAAATTATTTAGAATTATATTTCCATTATAAAACGTTTCGCGCTGGCGATGCGGATGCAGACAAATTAAAAAGTGAAAAAGAACTGAATACGCGCGCGGCCGGTACAAAACAATCGTGTCTGGAGTTTTAAAATTAATAGACGGCGGAGAAAGTTGATATGATGACGTAATTTAAACTACGTATATTTCGTACGTAAGTTTTGAAAAACTCATTGTTACGAGTCTGACGCTAGGGTTCGAACTCGGGTCTCTTGACTTGAATTCAGAGTCACCCAACCACTCGGCTATCGTGACTTCACTGTTTAACAGACTATGATAATATTGAAATTATAATTTTTAAATTATTTAGAATTATATTTCCATTATAAAACATGATAGCCGAGTGGTTGGGTGGTCAGTATTGAGCCAAGAGACCATAGTTCGATCCTCAAGGGCATACCATATTATCGGGTTTTTCAAAACCCATGTACGATTTATACAGTGGGGTTAGACATAAAGACGGCGACGGGCTCACCACCTGTCACGTTGTCCCGAAAATATCTTCGGTGGAAGGTGGGTCAAAGAGCCTTAATTGTTCAGACCTGTGTCTACGATGTAAATCGTACTTAGTTTTTGAAAAACTCATTGTTACGAGTCTGACGCTAGGGTTCGAACTCGGGTCTCTTGACTTGAATTCAGAGTCACCCAACCACTCGGCTATCGTGACTTCACTGTTTAACAGACTATGATAATATTGAAATTATAATTTTTAAATTATTTAGAATTATATTTCCATTATAAAACATGATAGCCGAGTGGTTGGGTGGTCAGTATTGAGCCAAGAGACCATAGTTCGATCCTCAAGGGCATACCATATTATCGGGTTTTTCAAAACCCATGTACGATTTATACAGTGGGGTTAGACATAAAGACGGCGACGGGCTCACCACCTGTCACGTTGTCCCGAAAATATCTTCGGTGGAAGGTGGGTCAAAGAGCCTTAATTGTTCAGACCTGTGTCTACGATGTAAATCGTACTTAGTTTTTGAAAAACTCATTGTTACGAGTCTGACGCTAGGGTTCGAACTCGGGTCTCTTGACTTGAATTCAGAGTCACCCAACCACTCGGCTATCGTGACTTCACTGTTTAACAGACTATGATAATATTGAAATTATAATTTTTAAATTATTTAGAATTATATTTCCATTATAAAACATGATAGCCGAGTGGTTGGGTGGTCAGTATTTCGAGCCAAGAGACCATAGTTCGATCCCCAAGGGGCATACTCATACCAATGGGTTTTTCAAAAACCTATGTACGATTTATACAGTGGGGTTAGACATAAAGACGGCGACGGGCTCACCACCTGTCACGTTGTCCCGAAAATATCTTCGGTGGAAGGTGGGTCAAAGAGCCTTAATTGTCTAGACCTGTGTCTACGATGTAAATCGTACTTAGTTTTTTGAAAAAAACTCATTGTTACGAGTCTGACGCTAGGGGTTCGAACTCGGGTCTCTTGACTTGAATTCAGAGTCACCCAACCACTCGGCTATCGTGACTTCACTGTTTAACAGACTATGATAATATTGAAATTATAATTTTTTAAATTATTTAGAATTATATTTCCATTATAAAACGTTTCGCGCTGGCGATGCGGATGCAGACAAATTAAAAAAGTGAAAAAGAACTGAATACGCGCGCGGCCGGTACAAAACAATCGTGTCTGGAGTTTTAAAAATTAATAGACGGCGGAGAAAGTTGATATGATGACGTAATTTAAACTACGTATATTTCGTAATTTTACAACAGAAATGAATTTGTTATTACTACATGTATATTGCTATTGGTTTTAGAAGAGAGAAACTAAATGTGTTTATTTTGAATCTATTAAACAATTTATATGACAAAGCATTAAAATAGATACGTATGTAAATAAGAATTTGATCAAAATGTAATTAGAAGAAATTTAAAAAGTTAAAATAGGGAATAGGGTAATCCGAAAATATACATTAAAATTAAAAAATACGACTATTAATTATAACCTTACCTATTGGGCATAGTAGCGTCTATGTGGGTAGCAATTTTAATATAATTTTTTTAATTGTAGTGGTACGTATGTTGTATGGTATATACAGACGCTACTATGCCCAATAGGGAATAGCGTGAAGATATATTTAAATAAGTTATCGCAGACGATTAAATAATCATTACTTAAAAAATGAATAAAAGCTGGTATTAATGCAACTTATTATCATTTACTTCATACGTACATACACACATACATTACATTATATACATTATAAATTGTGATTATTTATATTGCATATGTACTTAAATTCGTAACCTCCTCAGTCATCTAATGTAAGAAATGTCTGGGAATACTATCGCCAATCCAATTGCCAAGCGTGGCGATTATGGCAAACCTGATTTGTTAATATGTCTACGTAAGATGCTAGTATAAATTTATTGTAAGAAAGTGAAGAAAAAGAAGGAATATAAACAACAAATTAAGTCACGATAGCCGAGTTGTTTGGTGGTCGGAATGTCGAGTCGAGAGACCCGAGTTCGATCCCCAGGTGGCAGTACCAATGAGTTTTTCAAAACCTATGTACGATTTATACAGTTGGCTTGGACATAAAGGCGGCGACGGGCTCACCACCTGTCACGTTGTCCCGAAAATATCTTCGGTGGAAGGTGGGTCAAAGGGACTTAATTGTCTAGACTTGACCTCTGTCTACCCCTGTATTGGGAATTGCGTGAAGATATTTATATTTATTATTATGATTTGTTAATATGTCTACGGAAGATGCTAGTATAAATTTATTGTAAGAAAGTGAAGAAAAAGAAGGAATATAAACAACAAATAAACATATTATTGCTAAGAACGCGTATTAAACTGCTATAAAATTGTACCTCACCTGAAATTTCATAAAATACTACGTCTGCTGCAGACTTCATTCGTACCGTAAATATTGTTAGAGCCTTTAACGTACGGTGAAATATGTCATAAAAATCTAACCAACCGTTATAAAAATTCATAGGGGAAATCCCTATGAATTTTTAAGAGACGTGATGAGCAAAATTTTACCGTTGACTTGCAAATGTTTATTTTACTTAAATAATTTTATACTGTACTAGCTGCCTGCGGCTTCTCCCGTGTAAGTTAAGATAATAAAATAAAAATATCTTCACGCTATTCCCAATAAGTCCTTTCGACCACATTCCACTGAAGACATTTTTAGGGACAACGTGAGCCCGTAGCCTTTATATGTCTAAGTCAACAATATAAAAATCGTACATAAAAGTGTTTGAAAAAACCTATGGGTAAAAACCTATTGGGTCTCTTGACTCTAATTCCAATCACCCAACCATTCGATTCGGGGGTCATTGTAGAAGCGTGCTCGTCGCGACCCCTGCCAGCCCTCTTCAGGGCTGCAATTCTAAACAGCTGCGCACCCATGCCAACGAGGGTTAGGGCGTCCCCCCAAGGCGACGCACACCAGATCGTCCCCGTTGGTGTGGAATGCAGCGAGCAAAGCGGCGATGGGGACCGCCACCCGTCACGCACAGCCCGACACGGCGGAAGGTGGAGGACGGAGTGCAGAGTTGGCACATGGAATGTTAGACGAGGCATGAGGGATAAGACGAATGAGTTGATTGAAATAATGAAAGAAAGAGAATTAGATGTCGTGTGTTTGTCGGAGACCAAGCGGAAGGGTAGCGGTACTGAAGAGCTCCCTGGCGGGGCGTTAGCTCTATGGTCCGGAGTCCCGGACAGCGAGAGCACCTGCCAGGGAGTGGGGGTGCTGCTGTCGTCTCGGTTGGTCGATGTTATGACTGAATATAAGGTTGTGCGGGATGGAAGATGTGATTGAGATGTGGACAGGCGTGTTGCTGCCGGGAACAAAGTCAATGGTGCCCTGACATCTGACATTTGCAGTACAATAAAATAAAAAAGCTACATAAGAAAGAGATAAACTTATTAAACCTAATGAGAGAAAGGGCCGTGTGGTATCGGACTAAGAATGTACCACCCTCTTTATTCCCGAGAATGGCGTAAGAGGCAACTAAGGGACAAGTTTTTAAAATATTTTTGGCTACCGACAGTTGGTATGACCACCATAAACCTTCTTTAACCATCTCAAACATAAATACCTATCTCGGTAAATCTAACAAAAATTTTACAGACCGATGTTGTGCAGCAGCGTCTGAAGTGCGAGGTGTCTGATACTGCAATCGTCTATTCGCCTGCCAAGCTTGGTGATTAGCGCAAACTCTTCCATTTGGTAAAGGCCTATGTCACGCAGTGGATTTTACAGGCCGTAATGCACATTTTATTGGTATGCATACGAGAGAAAGGGCAAATAAGGGCATTCTTAGAGATACTATACCTAGTAAAAAGGCAACCGACAGATAGCGGAATAATCATCTAAAAGCCCCAGTTAAAATTTAGCAGAGCGATGACATACTGCAGCGTCTAGGGTGAGAGGGTGTCTGCTTATACGATCGCCAATCAGTTGCAAAACGTACTGCAGTAGACACGTAGGCCGTTAAGTACATATGTATACGAGTTCATATTTTTTCACTATGGTGATCATCTGAACTGCGTGTATGTAATAAGCCGGTAATATTTATTAAACGTCTGTAATATGTGAATATCACAACAGTTCTGTAAAAGCTATTTCCCAATACTGGGATAGGTAGAGGTGTAAATAACGAAGCCCTTTTACCCAAGCTTATTTGAGAAAAAGTGACTTCTTCTTCGTCTCCTTCATTACAGCCTATCAAGACCACTGCTGAAGACAGGCCTCCCCAAAAATTATCCAAAAAAAAAAACGCTCCTCAGCAACCAGCATCCATAGGCTGCCCATAACATTGTGCAATATACATATAAACATATATACATATATGTAGCGTGTGGTCACGGTGTAAAAATATTGCCATTCCTTTTCTTCCCGTGGGCGGCGTATGAGGCGACTAATAGAAACTGCTTTGAATATTGTTATGGCGACCGATAGATGGCTGGATAACCATCTCTAAAAATATCAGACCAAAATAATCAGACCGAAGATGGGTAGCGACGTCAGAAGCTTGCCAAGCGTGGCGATTGTGGCAAATCCTCCATATGGGAGGTCCTGCAGTGGGCCCATGTATGTATATACATATATACCTAGTCGGGTCATAAATTCTGTCAAATGTTTAACCTAAAATAATTAAAACAAGTTTATTCATTATGTAACTATTTATATAACAAAATGAACTTAACGAAGGATGTCTTGAGTGACTCCAAATTGGGATGAGGTTTTGAGCACGCCTTTTCCTCTAAGTGTTGCCATATTTTGTAATCTAACGGATTCCAATCTGGACTGGAGGAGGGCCAGTCTTCGTGCCAGATGAAGTCGATTTCACGCGCCGCCAGCCAGTCTTGTGTGCTATTCGCTCTATGAGCTGGCGCTGAATCTTGTTGGAATACCCAATGCCTGTTATTGAACATGGTATGAGAAACAGGTTCCACAAGGTTCGTCAGGACTGTATTTTGATAAACAACTGCAATTCGTTTATACATCTTTCTCGCTAAAATGTACCTCTGTTAAGCCCCAATAAGAAACTCCCAACCATACCATGAGCGATGATGGAAAATAACTTCGTTGGATACGCGGAATACGGTTGCTCGCTTCTTCACTACTGTGTGCGTACCTTATCATTTTGTTTGTTGTAGCTCTCTTTTACGGTAAAAAATTTTCCAGCCGAAAAAAAAAAATCCCGATATTTTTTTCCCGCGTACCGCTTAACGCGGCATCTCTTCAGTCTCAGGTGCATTAGACGAGCATTCAAACAATGTCCAGTTTTTTTTCGATATGCCCGAAGCCTTCATTTAACACCCTTTTCACCGGGGTTCTGCTTAGCCCCATCTGAAGAGCCAACAGTGTCTGCTTACGTTTGGGATTTCTTTGAATTCGAGCCTTCACAGATTTTATCACTGCTGGAGTTCTAACAAACCGAGGCCGACCACTTCTTGACTTGTCATCTACACTAGAGCCTTCATTGTATTGTTTGATGGTACGATAAACGAATCTTTTGGTTATATTCAAATTTTTCAGTATGTCAAAAACTTGAATTGGCGCGTAATCGCAACGATGCAACGCAATAACTGCAATACGGTCTTCTTTAAGCGTCCACTCCATATTTAAAAATGAGTAAAATTCTAAAAAGTATACAGTTTTATTTTCATGAACAATTCGAAATTCGAACTCAATAAACTTTTTTGTGGCCAGCATTCTAAAAGAAAAGTTTTTACTGTGTGACAACACTTATGACCTGACTGTGTATATATTTGCATTCACAAATATTCATGTACAAATACACATCCATGATTCGAGTACAAACATACATATAAATCACAGCTTCGAATGCATTGTCACTTTCAACTAGGGTGTAGGGTCGTCAAAGTTCTATACAGGTAATGCTTTTCATCGATTATGTGATCATATAGCCCTAAAGCCGTTAATTTTAGTAACCCCGGCACGTTCAGTCCATCCCGCGCTCTGAAATTTCTCGATACTTCTCCAATGTCTTAATTTGGCGTGAGCAAAGTTTTCATTGAGATAAAAGTTTCACCATTAAGACCTGTTACATTTTAGGTGTGTAATCTCGTGACTGGATTAAGCACATTGCTTAATCGGAATATAGATTTTTTTATCTTCACGTATTTTCTTAGAACTGAGATAGACAGATGTCTAGAGAAGTAAGTCCCTTTGGGCCAACTTTTTCCAAAGCTTAATAGAGGCAACGTGAAAGGTGGCCCAGCCCATCGCCGTCTTATTGTTTAAGCGATTTTAAAATTCATAAATAAATAAAAATATATACATACAAACATACATATATATCGTCCTGTCAAAGTCCACTGCAAGATATTGGCGTCTTCCATAGCGAGGACTTGCCATAATCGCCGAGCTTGCCAGACCACTCGCACCACAGACACCGTTGCCCATCTTCGGTCTGATATTTTTAGAGATGGTTTTCCCACCATCTATCGGTTGCCATAACGATATTCAAGACTAGTAAAGGTTACACTATAATAATACAAACATAATAGGTGTATATAACATAATGCAAATAAAACTAAGGTTCTGGTATTTGAAACGGACGAAGAAAGAACGAAGTGCGAAATTTGGGTAAATCAGGAATGTCTAGAACAGGTGAATGAAATTGCATACTAGGCCATACCATGTGAGCAAATTGCTCGAAGAAGGGGGTCAAGAGTACTCGGATACCTAGACGTGCATGTATGAAGAAGATGATGAATCTGAAAGAAGCGAAAGAAGTATGTAGGGATAGTGATAATTGGCGATCTGTTCTCTCTGGCTACCACGTCAGGGATTGTGAAGAAAGGGATCGTGAAGATAAGTAAGTCAGTATCATAGGCGTAAATAAAAAAGAAATAAATATCTTCACGCAATTCCCAATACAGGGGTAGACAGAGGTCTAGTCTATACAATTAAGTCCCTTCGACTTACCTTCCACGGAAGATGTTTTCGGGACAACGTGACAGGTGGTCAGCCCGTCGCCGTCTTTATCGGTCTTGTATCGGTCACTTTGTACCAGAGAATTTCTTCGGTAAATTGTAGGTCCACTGTCTACTCCAGTATAGGAAATAGACAAAAGATTTTTTTTATTTCTTTTAAGTGCAGACAACTGCAAATCCAAACCAAGTATTAAAACTGCTACCAATAAGCTCTTCTCTTATATTAAATAAGTTAAAACAGTTCCAATAAGCTACTAACATATGAGGAATTTCAAAACATAGTCTTCGTGAAGAATAGATTCAACTGGTTTGGGAGAAGTTTCACATTTTGAGTATTTTATTAACATTGTATTCTAAAACATTTAATCACAAATTAATAAACCTATAATCATTAATTCTCTAGACCTATGGCTACTCTAATATTGAAAATGGCTATATTGGTTATAATTTTTTTTTTATTTTTAGACATTCCAGTATTAGAAACGCCGCCGTCAGTTTAAATATTTATATATACTTATAGTTATTTTAGTTCATATCTGATAAATGATATTACCTCCGACATATCCAAAACTAGTCAGTACTTACATTAGACATGAGTTGAGCCGTTTTTAATTATTCATTATAATGTCTCACGAAAGGTTTAATATTTTTTAAAGAATACTAGCAATGCCAAATAACATTACTAGTATTCCTGTTAACCACTCCAACTAAACTGCAATGCGTGTGCCTGAACTAAGTTTACGACAAAAGTCGAATTGCGGGTTCGAACCGGCGACTTTGTTTCGCAGCCTGTAAACCAGCCCTAAACCATTAGGCTATTGAAGCTTTATAATATTTTTACTAAGAGAAAATATAAGAAAGGTAAGATTGTCAAAATGTCGAAATTCAGTATTAGCAAAATAAAATTTCAAGCTGGACGTTAATTTTTAAGGACCTACTTAACAATCTTGAAGTAACTTGACAGAAAATTGACAGAATGTCAAAAAAACTCAATGTCCGCTTTCTTGCTCCTTCATAAATTGAATAATATTGAAGCTTATAAAGTACAGAGTGCGTGATCACAGTTGTCGAAACTTGAAGAAAATATAACCAGAAGTTACGTCACGAAAGCCGAGTGGTTGGGTGCTCGGAATTTCGAGTCAAGTGACCCGAGTTCGATCCCCAGGTGGCAGTTCCAATGAGTTTTTCAAAAACGTATGCACGAATTACATTGTTGGCTTGGACATGAAAATGGCACCGGGCTCACCACCTTTCACGTTGTCCCAAAAATATCTATCAGTAGAAGGTGGGTCAAAGGGACTTAATTGTCTAGAATAGACCTCTGTCTAACCTCTGTCTAACCCCTGTATTGGGAATTGCGTGAAGATATTTTTTTTACTTATAAGTATTTTAGTTCATATCTCATGCACCCAGACGAATGCGGAGGTCATTCATATCCGAAATTAGTCGGTACCTACTCGTAAATTAGACAAGAATTTAGCCGTTTTTAATTACTTAATTATAACGTCTCACGAAAGGTTTAATATTTTTTAAAGAATACTAGCAATGCCAAATAACATTACTAGTATTCCTGTTAACCACTCCAACTAAACTGCAATGCTTGTGTCTGGACTAAGTTTACGACATTAGTCGAATGGCGGGTTCGAACCAGCGACGTCGTTTCGCAGCGTATACCCTAAACCATTAGGCTATTGACGCTTTATAATATTTTTACTAAGAGTATATATAAGAAAGTTAAGATTGTATAAAAAACAAAATGTCGAAACTCGGTATTAGCAAAATAAAATTTCAAGCTGGACGTTAATTTTTAAGGACCTACTTAACAATCTTGAAGTAACTTGACAGGAAATTGACAGAATGTCAAAAGAACTCAATGTCCGCTTTCTAGCTCCTTCATAAATTAAATGATATTGAAGCTTATAAAGTACAGAGTTTGTGATCACAGTTGTTGAAACTTGAAGAAAATATAACCAGAAGTTACGTCACGATAGCCGAGTGGTTGGGTGATCGGAATTCGAGTCTAGAGACGCGAGTTCAATCTCCAGGTGGCAGGCTTATACCAATGGGATTTTTCAAAAACCTATGTACGATTCAGATTATTCGCTTGAACATAAAGAGGAACACGGGCTCACCACCTGTCACGTGGTCCCATCTTCGGTAAATATCTACCCCTGTAATGGAAACAGCATGAAGTTAGTTGTATATTTAGTAACTTTTCACTCGATTAGATATTTATTTTATTTTTAATTAATCACAATCCAATTTTATGAAACCATCAAGAAGTGGAGCGACAAATCTCGTTCCCGTTCGCCGGGTAGGCGATAATTTATTTTTTTCGCTATAAATACTTGTTTCAAAGCAACAGGAAAACCGTAATCGAATGATAAAAAAATGCTTTTTAATTATAAATTAACCAAGTGAGGATTCATCAGTTATTTATTTATTTCGATTACATTTTGAGCTTTTATGCCTTTGATATTTTGAAATAAAATTAATTTTAAAGACTAATAAGTAAAAGATAAGGTAAAAACTGTTAAAATAACTGTCTTTTTATTTTTTCTAATAAAGCTGACACGTTTCTTACTGCAAATCATAAGACTAAATAATCTTAGATAAAGAGGGTATTCTGATATTTTTTTTTATTTCTACTGTCCTAAATATAGGACAGTAGGCTTATCTGGGTTAATATAGTCTTCTGCCAAGCTATATCTTATAAAAGGATGATTGATGTATAAGTATGTCCTAGAATATTCTGTTTCAAATTTCCTTCATAATCTTAAGCAGCGTGTTTATGGCGTTAAAAACCACTACTTTAATTTTTTTCTCGACCCGTTGGTGTAAAGGAAAAACCCCTAAAATATCATTGACTACCAGCCAAAGATAACAGGTGCAGACCGGTGATAGCTAGCAGAGTCTAAGGGACGAGTTCACAGCTCTTGTGTTTGTCAATCCGCTTACCGAGCATAACAACTACGTAGTAAGCGTGGTAACTAATAAATAAATATAAATATCTTCACGCAGTTTCCAGTACAGAAGTCTAGTCTAGACAATGAAGTCCCTTCGACTCACCTTCCACCGAAGATATTTTCGGGACAAGTGACAGATGGTGTGCCCGTCGCCCCTTTATGTCCAAGCCAACGATGTAATTCGTACATAAGTTTTTGAAAAACCCCTTGATACGTGCCTGCCACCTGGGGATTGAACTAGGGTCTCTTGACTCAAAGTTCCGACCTCCCAACCACTCGGCTACCGTGATTTAAACTAATAGTAATTCTATTTGATTACTTTTTTATATTAATGCAATGCTCATAGCAAAATTAATGTGCCTGTTTAGCGACGCACAATTTCGTAGGTACTGGCTGAATATCAGAATTGGTTAATCTTCCGACATTATGCTTAGACAGTACCGTTTCATTTGGCACGGCACTGGTATTTCTTATTGTTATTCAAATTTTATGTAGTTCCTTTTTCTCCTTTTTTACCATTTATGTATACTTGTATTGATTGTCTTTGTGTGTGTGTACGACTTAGTCATTTATTCATTCATTCAATCATTACTACTGCTTATATTTTGCAGTCCATACTCCAATATATTAGATTATTTATGTAAAATTGTGGAGAGAAAATTATTCCTACGCTCTTACAGCTGCTGTTAACTTCTATTTTCGGGTTGCCAAGCTTATCTTGTATGCATAACGATGATTAATATGAGTTGATGATAATATGATGATTAATATGTAGTTTCGTTCCTTAATCCGTTTTCGAGTAGTGGTTTTGCCTGGACTCAAAAAATAAATATAAAACGATGCGGCAATAGAGAATTTGGTATACTGTTAAACGCGAACAACTTTTTATACAAGCATTATAGTGATCACACAAATACTATTACTTGTAAAAGAACCCTAATTAAACACAATATGTTTCGTTTAAAAAAGGGAGCCCGAATAAAAGGATACGAATTTAGAAATCAGCGCATAAATCAATATAAGTCTTTTTGTTTTTACTAGCGCTCCAAAGGGTTTCGCATTTCCAAATTGATAGGCGTACGATGTGATGTACATTTAACAAAGCTTTTCCCAATTTATTTAGATATCTGTCTGCTATGGTGAAAAATAACTTATGTACCTTTGCTGTTCAGACAAAAAAAGGAAATAAGACGAATGTTTTTGATACGGATTTATGGATATTGTATTCTGTTATGAAACATATAAAGTCATTCTTAAATTTTAAAAGTTTCTATAATTTTACGCTATAATATCCTAATCACTGAAATGTACCGAAAATATCTTCGGTGAAAGGTGGGACTTAATAGTTTAGGCTAGACCTCCGTCTATTGGGAAATGCGTGAAGATACATTTTTTTTATTTTTAACCAATGTATCTTGCATTGCATGCATTTTAGTTAAGGCGTAAATATATACCACTGCCTTCTTCCTTTGGTCACGATAGCCGAGTGGTTGGGTGGTCGGAATTTCGAGTCGAGAGACTCGAGTTCGATCCCCAGTTGGCAGGCTCGCATCAATTTGGTTTTTCACAAACTTATGTACGAATTAAATCGTTGGCTTGGACATAAAGACGGCGACGAGTTCACCACCTGTCACGTTGTCCCGAAAATATCTTCGGTGAAAGGTGGGTTGAAGGGACTTAATTGTCTAGTCTAGACCTCTGTCTACCCCTGAATTGGGAATTTCGTGAAGATGTTTTATATTTTTATTTTTATTTTTCTTCCTTTGGGCGCTGGAAGACGTGAATAAGGGCTTTAAGCTGTAAGGCGCAAGGACTACCGATTGATGGCGGCTATCACGAAAAGTATCTAATCAAAATAAACTCACGAACGGCATTGTCTAAATGTACGGAATAAAGTCAAGGTGAGGAAAGAGGTCCGTCTGCAGAACTTACCCAATGTTCAGTTAGACACCGTAATTCACAAATGCAGACGGTTATTTTTTTTATACATATACACCCAATATTCCCGATAGAGGGCTAGACAGAGATCTAGACCATCAAACTCTTAATGTCCTCCTTTCATAGATGCAATGTGTAAGGTGGAGAGCTATTGCCGTTTTGTTGTCCAAATCAACGATACGACGTACTTACATATATACTTATTCAAATAGATAAATATGCATAAATATAGATAATTTTCATGAGTCGCCCACGAGAATCATCGTCACATAGATTTTTGTCCCTTGCGGGATTCGAACCTACAACCCCAAGCTTCCTACCCAGGGTCACTATCAACTAGGATATCGGTCATCATCTTTATATGTTTTTTATTTTCTAAACAGTTTTAATACATCAAACACAAAATCAGTATCAAATACCCAAGCAAGTGAAAGTATTAAATCAATTTATACAAACATAATTCACTGAGAAATGGTCTATTTACATAACGGTCATGGCAAAAAGCCGTCGCAAAGAGTTGCCTTACGTACTCCGAAACTGAAATAAAACGGAATAAAGTTAATTTAGGCAGGATAAGTTGCCATTGTTCCTGCTATTCAAGGAAGTATTATAAAATATGAAACAATTTTAAGGGAAAAATGTGTATATAGATACCATTGGAAAGAAATAAGTGTAAAAAAAAACTAAATGACGTACAAGGAATATCTATTTCATCTAAATGTGATAAATAAATACATAATAATAAATAAATACATACATACATACATAGGGACAACATCACATCTATCCCAATGTAAGATGTTAAAGCCCTTGAGGTATGGGAATCGGAAACAACGAAGGCACCACAAACACCCAGACCCGAGAAAATGTAGAAAAAGTGGTTTTTCTACATTGACCCGATCGGAAATCCCGGGACCTCGAGATGGCGATACCTTAAAAACCGCTGATTGCGCCACTCGTCCACGGAGGTCGTCTAATCATAATGTTAGTAATCTGTAATCCTCCTTACTTTACTACAAAGGATAGTCTTGCAGTGCAAATGTATGGATCGCTAACTGTCTAAATATTAATATCAAATTCAATCCCATAAAGCTCTTACAAGCTTTTATATCATTTTGAAAATCTGCATAAAAGCCAGCAAATTGATTCCGCGACGTGAGCACAATGCATCTGTACAGATAGGTAATCTGGAGCGTATCTTCAGTGTCATTGTTAGAAAAGCCATTGAATAGAGAATCGTATAACTTGACTAAAAAATTTCGACTATCTTAATAATTTTTATTGAAAAAACTTCCATTTTCAATGCATGCATAATTCTGAACATACACATACTAATTAGCTTGTGACATATAAATAAGTCGAATAATCAATAGATAGAGATAACATCTCATGCATTGCTCTGATCCTAAAGTAAGCTTAAGCACTTGTGTAATGGAATCATAAACAACAAATGTACCACAAACATCGAGATCTGAGAAAAATTTTAGAAAAAGTGTATTCTACATTAACCCGACCGAGAATAAAACCCGAGACCTCAAAGCAAATCATGAAAACCGACGCGTACGCCACTCGTCTACGGAGGTCGTCAACAATAAGTACATGCATTGAAAAAACAATATTAAGTAATCTAAATTTTGTCATCTTGAGCCCCTAAATATTCTTTCAACATCTCAAAATCTCATAAGATGTGACGAACGGCGGTCAAACTATTTAGCTCAATCACATTCACATAAACGAGGCACGTAAACTTGCTGAAAAGGTCATCGTCGTTTACGCTCTTCACTTTGACCTTTATTTATCCTTTCATAAATGTTTATAGGAGTTTATGTTAAAATCCAGGGTCGTAATTAGAGATCTACATTAAATTTAAAATGAGGTCTTAGAAGTTTGATACATAAATTAGTTATTACAGAGAGGGCCTAATCTTCACCATACCCTAAACTGAATATAAATAGTCCACTGCCATAGACATAGGACATATACTGTTTCATTAGCATAATTATCTCGCATAACAAGAAGATTGTCGAAAAGGTAAAGGTGTTTATAAATATGGGAAAGGCATGCGAGGAAATCGAGTTTGAGTATAATTTGGAGAGAGCAAATTTTAGTCGATTTCCAATTCTTTATGAAAAATCTGTGCATATGCTTAATGCATTTTATTTTTAAAAATTACGCAAATCGCCGTTGCATTGATCCCTGAGCGAAATTGTGAAAAATCGAGACTATTGGGGCAAACATGACAGGTGATGAACCTAACGTTCTCTTAGTGTGTTAGACAGATTCTGAAATATGAATCCAGTACAAAGACGGTTCGAAGCCGCAACCCATAGCTTTGAAGGTAATCATACAATGTAATTTAATTATACAATGTAATATACATGCAAAAATGTTTAGAATCCAAAAGAATTGCTAAGTGATGGATACCTATGGAAAGAACTGCTGAAGCAAAATTTTAGATATATGCAAGGTACAATATATTGGTAAGATATTGCTTGCCCCGTATACCTGGTATTGATTCTGATCTTTTGTTGGAACTTATTACTTACTGACAGGTGTACTAGAACTTCATATGTGCGGTATTATTGTATATATATATATATATATATATATATATATATATATATATATATATATATATATATATATATATATATATATATATATATATATATATATATATATATATATATATATATATATATATATATATATATATATATATATATATATATATATATATATATATATATATATATGTCCATAAGCTTTAGGGTTAGTAATCTCTAGGCTTCAGTTGAACCTATAGCAAGATTGCCACTTACTTTGGGATCAGAGCAATGTATGTGATGACTTATCTATTCATTTATTTGTATGTCAATAAATTTTTATCGACTTCAAAATGTCATAATGAAGTCGACATAAAAAAACGCTTTTAATAGCGTCATAGCCAGCAATTAAATTTATTTAATTTTTTCTTTTTAAATTTTACCCTTCTCTATTTTAAACTTTTTTTTCAACAATTTTTTCGAATAAGACGCTTTTGGTGCGTGAAAGACGCCGGTTTGTTCCCCAGGTCTGCACCACTAAAATGCTTGTAATGTGCTTCATTCACGAGCTCGGTAATGAAGAAGGGTTCTTGTGAGGAAACCAATATCTGATAAGAAGTTTGCAAACCCGCAGTAGAGCAGCGTTGCGGACATTTCCCTTTTCGAATCTATTTCAAAAAGAATATCTGTAATAAGGTCTTTAACCTAACTTGTAAAAACAGGATGCTTTTATACTCTCTATTAATAATAGAATATTGAACAAAATACATAAATAATCATACTCTCAGTCATCAATTAGACAGACAGGTGTAAACTCCAGTATTGGGTATGCGTGAAGACGTTAAAAATGATTATTTACAATATGTTAAGAATACATTCATTTGCGGTTGCCGTGTGGCGTAACCACACGGCAATCGCAAATGAATGTATTATTAATATGCGGTTTTTAAGAATATGCTAACTCCTTGCTTCATGTGAGAGGCAACTAAAGGAAAAGCCTGAAAATTGAAATAGCTATAGCAATAGCTACAGATGGCGAGACCATCACCGAAAATACCTGACCAAAATAATCTAACAGTGACGGTAGTAGCTAAGTTGTGAGATGTCTAGCAATGTGATCGCCAATCCGCTGGTTAAGCACTGCGATTATGGCGAACGCTCCCATACGGAAAAGACCTTTGTGCTACAGTGGTCGTTTACAGGCCGTTACGTTGATGGTGATGTATATCTATATTATAATACAAAAAAAAAACAAGATAGCTGAGTGGTTGGGTGGTCGGAATTTCGGGTCAAGAGACCCAAATTCGAGCCCCATGTGGCAGGCTCGTACTAATGGGTTTTCAAAAACTTTTATACGAATTATTTATTTTTTATTTATTTAAGCTTCAATGCACAAAGTAGTACATATGGCGAACTTAATGCCAAATGACATTCTCTACCAGTCAACCATCAGGCTAAATAGAAATAAAATGTATAAGCAGTGCAGTTGAATAAAGAGAGAGAGAGATTTAAAATAATGTACAAAAAAATTACATTTACATACGTACGATACATTGTGTGTATATATATATATATATATATATATATATATATATATATATATATATATATATATATATATATATATATATATATATATATATATATATATATATATATATATATATATATATATGTGTATATATATATATATATATATATATATATATATATATATATATATATATATATATACATTCATATTCAATTATATCGTTGGCTTGGACATAAAGACGGCGTCAGGCTCACCACCTGTCACATTGTCCTGAAATATCTTCGGTGGAAGGTGGGTCGAAGGGACTTAGTTGTCTAGACTTGACCTCTATCTACCCCTGTATTGGGAATTGCGTGAAGATATTTTTAAAGTATGTAACATGACACGTTTAATTTTCTAGTTAACAAGGAATACTTCAGAGTGCCATTGTGTAAGCACTAAAACTTCAAAGGCTTCAGCTAAGGGCGCTTTGTAAAGTAAGCTCTTAACTAAACTTACATGGAGTATAAATATTTATATAGTTTTTGTTTGTTATCGTTGTTTTTCACGTTTATTATTTAATATCTTCACGTCATTCCTAATAAAAGGGTAGAATGACGTCGCGACAATTAAGACTTATCGACACACCTTCTACCGAAGACATTTTTTGGAACAACGCGATAGGTGGTGAGCCCGACGCCGTCTTTATGTCCAAGCCAACAATTTAAATCTATTGATAATTATTTGGGACAACGTGAGAAGTGGTGTGCCGTTGTCCCAAAAAAAAAATCTTCCGTGAAAGGTGGATCGTAAGTATTTTTTTGATACTCACGATTGTTCACATTTGGTAGAACTTCATCTTTAAACACATAAAAAGTTATCATAAGTAAAAGTGAATTTTAATGAGTCGAAATTATTTAATTGTATCACTCACCAGTGTAAAACATATGTATTCACTAAGTAGTTTTTTAAGTTAAACGACAAAAAGAGAGAGAATATATAAGAAGAGACATACTTTGGAACTTCTTTTATTATGTCTACTTAAATAATTCACTTTGCATCTAACATCTTTAATTGAATTTGTAACTTAAAATTGTTTTTATTTTTGGCATCCACTCTTAAAGATCGTACCACTTAAAATGTCAGATGTACTTTTACGGAGAAATATATTCATGAGAAAAGAAATGTACGCCGTTCCCAAGATAGCGACGGTTCCTAAAAAGAACAATAGATACATTAGCGTTCGATACAGTTTCCGTGCCAAAATAAGAAATGCTTTGTTGTCTATCTGTATGTAGGATAGTCCAAAATTATTACATATAGAAGAATGAGTATATGATGATGATGATGAAACTAAATGTTTGAATGGAAAACCATTCCAATACAGGGGTAGACAGAGGTCTAGATAATCAAGTCCTTCCGACCCACCTTCCACCGAAGACGTTTTTGGGACTACGTGACAGGTGGTGAGTTAGTCGCCGTTTTTATATCTAAGTCAACGATATGATTCGTACATGACTTTATTAGAAAAAACTCATTGGTACGAGCCTTGGGGATAAAACTCAGATCTCTTTGCTCGAATTCTAATCTTCCAACCACTCGACTATCGTGACTGATTATTATTTTTGATTGGAAAATGGTAGAAGGAATTTAGTCTCACTCTAACCTCTGACGTTTCCAAGGTGTCGCTGACTCTGAGGTCCCGGAATCAATTTCCGAACGGTCAAACCGTTCGGAAACAACTATTTCTATACATTTTTGGATGTTTGTAGTATCCTCATTGTTATAATTTCTTACCAAAACTACTTTAGCTTCTTACCATGGAATGTGTGACAGTGTGTTATGTTTTGCTCACTTATTTTCATTCTGCACATACACAGCTGATATTCATAAACACACAGAGACACAAGAATAATAAAGCTGGGATAGTGTGTTGATTTGAAAATATTTTGTTTTTAAATGTCTATTTTAACACCGTCGTGATTAGCAACTACAATTATTTAGTATTTGATGTGGTCGTGGCAAGAATAAGCCATAATGACGTCATACGTATTTTTGCATGTTATTTACTTAATATAACGTAAAAAAAAAGTGGAACATCCACATTTTTTACACATTTTTAATTAAGCAACGATAAATTGGTACATACGTTTTTGAAAAACCCATTGGTACGAGTCTTGCACCTGGGGATCAAACTCGGGTCTCTTGACTCAAAATTCCAACCACCCAACCACTTGGCTATCGTGACTATCTTTGTTGGCTTGGACACCGGGCTTACCACCTGTCACGTAGTCTCGAAAATATCTTTGGTGGAACGTGGGTCGAGGGGTTTTAATTGTCTAGACTAGACCTGTTTTTTTTTTTTTTTTGGCCGGTAGGTGTAAAAAAGTTAACATCTTTTTGATAACAGCTCTGTAATTTTTAAGTGTAAAATTAATAAACACAAGTATTTTTACATTTTTTTTTGGAATATAATATATGTGACTAAGAGCACCCACCGTACAGTATTTTCCTATCAAAAACTTCAAATTTGACATCACTTCATAAACAGTTTTGCTTGTTTTGCACTGTCACTACACAACAAGTATGGATTCAGTTAAAGAATCACTTAACGCCTTGGCAGATATGTTCCAACAGAAAATGAGTGAATTTCAGCACGGCCTCGACAGTACACCGACAACTAATACCATGTTGGGCTCAGAATTTCACAGTTTCCGGACTTTTGTGCTCTCTGCCATGAACACCTTACAGAGGCAGGTTGAATTCCTCAGCACAGAACTTGATCGACAGGAGATGCGTAGACGCCGTAAAATGATACTTTTTCATGGAGTTAGCGAGGAAAAGTCATAAGATATAACCACCCAGGTGTGTAACATTGTACATGAACATCTCGGTGTGACTGGCTTCTCTGCTGCCTGCATCAAGTCATCTCATCGAATGGGACGTACCACCGGTAAGGAACCCAGGCCAATAGTAGTGAAGTTTTCAGATGTTGCAATCCGAGACAAGATTTGGTTCTCGAAGACTGCTCTCAAAGGTAGTGGTATAACTCAGTCAGAGTTTCTAACAAAGAGTCGTCATAGCGTGTTCATGGATGCAAGGCAGCGATTCGGTATCAGTAAGTGTTGGACAAGAGACGGCTATATTCATATTATTGCCCCAGACGGTTCACGTCACAGAGCTGAGTGCCGGGCTGACTTGGACTGCATACCTCAATCTACTGCTAAGCCTTTGTCGATAGGCACTACCAGCGTTGCCTCCAGATCCAAAAGAAACATCAAGAATAAGTAACCGATGCATTTATTTCTCATACAAAATTGTAAAGTATTCTAATCCAATGAACAACATTTAATAATAAAACATTTACTTTTAATTTTTTTCTCAATGTATTGAAATAATTTTACTTATACTTTGCTCTTTGTTTTAGGATTGCATGTTAAAATTGTTTTCCACTTTCATATTTTATAACTCAACCTATTTACAATTTTTTCATCTTTCAATATATTGACAGTTTGTTAATTGCAAAGAGTATATAATCTTATTACTTGTTATATTTATTTACCATTGTTTATTTGACATAAAATATTAGATTTCATGACAATAGTGATATTTGACACTTAGCCACAGAGAAATATTTGCTGTGGATACAAAGATATAGATTAGGTAACCATAATAACACAGATAACCATATTTATTCTTGTATGACTGTACAGAAGAAACTACTTGCGAAGTACTTTTTACTTTTCTGTGTCTTCCTGTTATTGTTAGCACTACTGTTTTTGTTGTTTTAATAATACTCTTTTTTTTATCTTTTGTTAATTTTGATTAGATAAATGTGTACTTATTGTTTAAGATTTAAGGATTTTTTTTGTTTTTATTATTTTTTGGTAATTTTTGTTATTTAGGTTATATGAAGTGAGATCTTTCCTTGCAACTGGCGGGTAGGTTCCTTAGTTCTTAAATTCTTATTTTTATATATATATTTATATTTGTCTATTTTGTCCATAACTCATATACTATTCACCTTTCAATGATTACTGGTAATGATATATTAGATGACAGTTTTTTTTCCTTCTGTGATTCAGACGGATTGAGCAGTAATGATAGTTTTCATAGCATCCCTTCTCTAAGCGAGACTCTAAATTCTCTCTTCTCGGGTACACTGAAAAATTTTAATGCAATTCATATAAATGCCCAGAGTATTCCTGCACATTACCCTGTAATGTTGTCCTCATTCGATAACAAAATATACACGCAATTTTAGTATCTGAATCTCGGTTAAAACCTTGTTTAGCTTCTTCAGCTTACTCTCTTCCAGGTTATTATTTGATCCGCAACGATCGTGTTGGGCGCGCTGGTGGTGGCGTAGCGATTTATTTAAAATCACACATTCCTTTCACTGTTTTAAATTCCTCTCAAACATTGTCTCGTGCCGGCCCTGAACATCTTTTTATAGAAATTATACTTGGTCATATGAAGCTCCTTCTTGGTGTCTATTACAGTCCAAATCTAACTATTGACTATTTTTCGTCATTTGAAATTTTACTTGAACAGTACTCCTCACTGTATAGTCGCACTATTATCATGGGAGATTTCAATACATGTCTTCTTAAAAATGACTGTAGGTCATCTCATCTGAAATCTCTCATAAATAGTACCAACTTACACATTCTTCCACTTTCAGCGACTCACGCTTTTCCCAACTGCACCCCTTCTCTTCTTGATCTAATTCTTGTTTCTTCCATTGACCATGTTTCAATGCATGGACAATGTAATGCTTCTGCTTTTTCCTACCACGACTTGCTTTATCTATTCTATAAAATTAAGCCTCCGAAGGGTAAGCGAAGGATCCTTCTTCAGCGCAATTTTGGTAGAATGGACATTGATCGGTTAAGAGAGGATACTGCTAAAATCGACTGGTCAGTTGTTTCGAGTGCAGATACCGTTGATGAGCAGATATCAATTTTTAACTCCTTAATCGACCAACTGTACAATGTACATGCTCCAATTCGTCCGGTTCGAATAAAGCATCTTCCTGCACCCTGGCTCACTCCGGATATCAAAAAACTATTAGAGAAAAAGAATTTGGCAAAAACTAAATACCGTATGAACCCTAATGATTCCAATCGCGAAAAATATCATAAAGTACGAAATCGCTGCAACATGGTGTGTAGAGATAGTCAACGACGCCATATCTATAAATCTGTTGTTGAGCAAATTGACTCGACTAAAGTTATGAATTTCCTCAAATCTTTAGGAGTTGGAAAGGCAAAGTAAAATGTAGATTCTCTTAATATATACTTAAATATGCTTAATACGCATTTCCTCACTTCCTCTATTGTAAATAATACAACGAAGCAAAACACTCTTAATCAACTTTCTGCTATATCAACTCCTGACTTTCCATCTTTTTCTTTTAGCCAAGTTACTGTCAGTGATGTTAAGAAGAATATATTAGCCATTACATCTGATGCAGTTGGTTCTGACTGCATTAGTCGTAAAATGATCATCCCTATACTCGACGTCATTGCTCCTATTATCACACACATTTTTTATTATTCCCTTGATTCCAGTCTTTTTCCTACAGTTTGGAAAGACGCCTTAGTAACTCCACTTCCTAAAAAATCCAATCCCTCTTTAGCGGACTACCGTCCCATATCCATTCTTTCCTTTCTGTCTAAAGCACTTGAGCGCCTTATACACCAACAGCTGAGTAAATTTCTTTCTTATTCTATATATAACCTTCTGAACTCTTTCCAGTCTGGTTTCCGTCCTGGTCATAGTACGACAACTGCTCTGGTCAAAATAATACGTATACTATATATATATATATATATATATATATATATATATATATATATATATATATATATATATATATATATATATATATATATATATATATATATATATATATATATATATATATATGTATATATATATATATATATATATATGTATATATATATATATATATATATATATATATATATATATATATATATATATATATATATATATATATGTATATATATATATATATATATATATATATATATATATATATATATATATATATATATATATATATATGTATATATATATATATATATATATATACATATATATATATATATATGTATATATATATATACATATATATATATATGTATATATATATATACATATATATATATATGTATATATATATATAGTATACGTATTATTTTGTACACCCTTTCCGCTTTCTTTAGAAGAATCCTTTTCCCTAAGGTTGCCTGGAAGAGATCGCTGTTTAAGCGATAAGGCCGCCTTTTGTACTAATGTCCATTATAATTGTAATTTCTATGTCAGTCATGGTGTACAATAAAGAATATTTTACTTTTACTTTACTCTGTCTACCCCTGTATTGGGAATTGCGTGAAGATATTTATTTATTTAAATAAGCAAAAATATGAATGTACAGATACAAAAACGAGATAAAAATTCTTTTAGAAAAGAGGACGTTTTATGTATTTTGTCGTATGAATGTGAATTAATATAGCATTAAATTATCTCTATTCAACCTCTTTAGCAAACGTAAATCGTACCTGCAAAAGTAAAAAGAAATTAACGTGGGCAGACGCCGAGAGCTTTTCACTAAGCTCGCATACTGAATTATTAAAGTGGTTTCAATTTGTGTATATATACATAATTTTGAAAAATATAATTACTTCATTGATGATACGACAGCCTACTTGGTATTGATTTAGACTTTGAAGCTTAGGGTTGCGTATTGAAATCCTGCTGGGATATATAAACATTTGTATGGTGAATATAGATGTTTGTGCTTGTGTCATGGATATTTCATCATCATAAATATTTACCTATGTAAGTATATTGTAGCGTTGGACTTGAAAAACTAAGGCGGCGATAGGCTCACGACCTGTCACGCTCAAATCATTTTGTAGGCTCATTTATATTGATTTAAAACTGATGCGCATAGTTGAAAGTCAATCTAGCCAACTGCAAAGCCGATTGTTGTGACCAGGTTTTGCTGCCATCGCACTCCTGATTCTTTTACATAATATTGATTTAAATGAACATGAATTTACCGGTAGCTAGATAAATATACTGATATTTTTTCATATTTCATTTTTAGACAGACGATTTACTTACTTACTTAAGATAACGTGATAGGTGGTGAGCTATTCGCAGTTATAGCGTTAAAGCCAAGGATGCAAATTGTGCATAAGTTTTGAATAAAACTCATCGATTCCTAACAGCCGCGAGTGTCGAAGTCGAGTCTCCTGTTTCAGATTCCGATCAACTTACTACGCTGCTATCATACATGAATAATACATAGTAAGTAAATGATCACCTCTCACCAACCACTATTTAAGACAATAGGACCGAACTGACAGATAGGGAGCCTATAAATTTCTTATCTCTCAAGCCAGCGGTACAGTATTTATTTTACATAACTAATATTTAAGTTACATAACTAAATATTCACATATAGATCTCAACATCAATTCCGATGCAACTAACGGGATTCGAACCTGCAACCCATAGCTTCGAAGGCAGAGTCACTAGGGCAATTAGGCTACCGGATCAACAATTGGTAACATATATCACAACTAAATACTCTAAATCGACATACAAACATAGCAAAACATACATATTTCTTTTACATACAGCAACATTTGAATTTACATTTACGAATACGGATGCAAAAAAGTATTTTAAAAATCGTTTTAAAATTTGGAACTGTTAGAATTTAAATTAAAGACTATTTTAAGTTAGGAATTAGAAAATAAGAGAGAAAGTAGGAAAATAGGCTATCAGGCTCCGTTTATCTCTCGCACCAGACGTAAATCGGAGCATGGGATTATCTACTTCGCGCTGGTGAGCTACGCCGCATGTGCTCCAGTCTGGTCCATTGGCTTGGCTTTATCACAAATATTATTCTCCTCATCCTATTGGTAGTTATTACGGTATTCTAGGTTTTCACCCTGAGACGTCTTTTACAGAGGTAGAAAGTAGGTGTTATTCAATCAATAGCTGACGTTAAAATAATGTAGGTAGTATAAATTAATACTGTTTCGCTCCACATCAGTTAAGCACGATAGCAGACTCGTTAGCGTAAAGAACTTCAGCTTGAGTTTGAAATGTAAATGAACGCATATTAATTAAAATGATTTTTAAAAAAAATCTTCACGCAATTCCCAATACAATGGTAGACAGAGGTCTAGTGTAGACAATTAAGTCCCTTCGACCCACCTTCCACCGAAGATATTTTTCGGGACAACGTGACAGGTGGTGAGCCCGTCGCCGCCTTTATGTCCAAGCCAACGATGAAATTCGTACACAAGTTTTTGAAAAACTCATTGGTACTGCCACCTGGGGATCGAACTCGGGTCTCTCGACTTGAAATTCCGACCAACCAACAACTCGGCCATCGTGACTTCACGACTTTTATTCTAATAAAATCAATAAAAAATTGCTCAATAGAAAATTTGAAACTGTGGAGTAATAGTTTCTGTGTTTTATGGATATTTATTTTTTTTTTTTTTTTACAGAAGAGGGAGGCAAACGAGCAGGTGGCTCACGTGATGGTAAGTGATGACCGCCGCCCATGAACACCCGCAATACCAGAGGCATAGCAGATGCGTTGCCTCCCTTAGAGTGCCCCCCGCCCTCGAATTGGGGGAGAAGGGTGTGTGGGCCTCCGGTTACCTGCACTCACCAGACGAAACGCAGAAGTTGATTTTCTACTTCACGCCGGTATTCTGTACTTCCCCGGTCGAGCAGGCCCATTCATGCAACAACAAAAGCTGATGCGTGGCTCTACCACTGTTAGAATTTAAATTAAAAACTGGACACTAACCATCACCACTCGACGTACGTCTACAGGAAACCAGAATCAGAAGTAAATACGTTGTGATATAAAAAAAAATTAAAATATGTACATACATAGACAGGGACAACATCACATACATTGGTCTGATCCTAAATTCAGTAGCCAAAGCTGTGGAATCTTAAACGTACATTCTTTTACACACTACAATTTATAATAACATGATCATAAGCATGTCGGTGGAGTGAAATTCCGAATTAATCAAAAGACGACAAAAATATTATTAAATAATATTTAAATTCCTACTGCTATTACCATTATAAAATAATAAATATAATAAGTCATTCATAGCTATCCTTTATTTGCGCAACATTACACTAAAATAAATCCGTAGACAGAGGTCCAGCCTTTAGAGGGGCCATTAAACAAAGAAAGAAGGCGAAGGTCCAGCCCTCCTTTCGACCCCCCTTTTACCGAAAACATTTTTTGGGACAACGTGACAGGTGGTGAGCTAGTTGCCCTGTCTTTATGTCCAAGTCAACGATATAAATCGTACAAAAGTTTTGAAAATTTCTTTAGTCCGTACCTCCAACCAGGGGATCTAATTCTGGTCTCTTGACAAGATTTCCAATCACCTAACTACTCGGCTACGGTGCTATTTTTACTAAACGTCATTATTCTTCATATTTATAATAAACTCATCTATATAAGGCTGTTACTTTTCTTATTTTGCCCTTTATTTATCCTCATCATTCATTCACAATCAATTCAGAGCGAATTGGAAATCGTAATTTTTTGTCGGTTTAATTATTTTTCACTTTTTATTCGTTAGTTCGCATTACATTTTGTTTCATTAATAATATTACTAGGACGTCAAAGAAAAATCTGTAATGAGTACGCATAAATACCACCTCGTTATCAGACCGTTGCCCGCACTTCAGCTGAGTTTCGTTGCGAAACTGGCCGTCTACATCACTGCAATAAAATTTAATGAAAATTTTCAAAGCAATTTTAGTGTATAGTAATAACATTGAAATGTATTTTTTAAAGTTTTCGCAATATAATATGAGAAAATTTAAACCTATTAAACCTTTTATTGCTGAATAAATGCTTTCTCTAAATATATTAGTGTAATTTGTAACACAGATGGTGGTATGGTATCAGCATTAAAATATCAAATCCTTTCTTTCCATGGGTGTCTCAAATGTCAGGGGCTAGTGACAGATAGCGGGATAAACCCTGTTGTAAATATCACAATAATATGCAGATCGCCGGAATATGTGTTATTTTAACATTTTTTGTATTTAATTAATGTGTATATTGAATCTACTATATGTATTTTTTATCGAAATCATTTCAACTTCTTTAAAATAAATAAATATCTTCAAGCCACCTCAATACAGGGGTAGACAGAGGTAGAAGACTAGACAATTAAGTTCTTTCGAAATACAGGTGGTGAGCCTGTCGTCGTCTTTTATATACAAGCCAAGGATATAAATCATACATAAGTTTTTAAAAAACCTATCGGTACGGGCCTTGGCGATCGAACTCGGTTCTATTGAGTCAAATTCCAATTACCCAACAACTCAGATATCGTGTCTTTAGAATGAATTGTTAACTTCTTTAGTATGAATTAATATGAATATCATATAATTATTTAATCAACAATATGTATTAATTTTTTGGAAATAACTCGACAGGCCTGTCTGTACATACATATCCTCACGCAACGAGTAATGTTATGTATAAATAGATACAAGATAGTTGACCATGTGTCACGATCTTAATTCATTCTATTCTATCAGATTAAATATTTTCTTCTCATACTCACGTCGGGATATCCAAGTATCCTAGTTATCTCATCTTCGCGAAATTTGTTCACATAGTGTTCAAAGGTGTGTCTCAGCTTAAAGTGACTCCTGGTATTGTTCATTTGCGAACCATAATTTTTTTGTTAATATTATTTTTATATGTATATTATTGTAGACCGTATGGTGAAGAAAATCAACTGCGCAAAAAGGTAAGGAAATTACTGAAATAGCAGAGGGTCATAAGTACTCGGATATAGAAAATGATGACTTTGAAAGAAGCGAATAAGGTATGTAAAGATCGTAAGACTCAAGCCACCCCGTCGAGAGCTATGTGTGAAGAACAATCCAAATATCGAAAAATCGGGTTCCCTGGGTCTAGGTTACTGTATGGTGATAATATACGTGTACATATAACTACATAATATATTGTTAAATAATAATACTCATGACGTGAGCACAAGCATTCATTCATACGAAACTCAGACACGGAGATCATTAATTATTTTATGAAAATATGTTTAACAGGAAAAGATAAAATAATTGGCTATTTAATTAACGTAACTTACGTTTCATATACAATTAACTTGTGAACTGCGTTAAGATAACGCTCTTGAGGTACAATCGCTGTTAACAAAACCAGACGGTTGGGTTATAAAAATACAAAAGATAATTTGATTGTTTCATGTTGTGGCTTGTGTATAACTTTAACTTAGTACTTAGTAACTTTAATTTGGGTTTATAAAGGTAAGTCAATGTTTTGTTTTTCACTTTCTTATTTTTTTATTTGCACGCATTTTTCCAGTAGTGTAGACAGAAGTCTAGAAAATTGAGTCCGTTCGACCCATCATTCACAAAAAAATTATTTTAAACAATGTGACATGGGCTATCACCATTTGTGTAACCAAACGAATGGTACAATATATTTACATATAGAAATTCATAAACAGACTATAGAACAAATTTTGCTTCGTTTAATGTTTTTTATTCATCTTATTTTTGCTCTAGCGGAAATCAAACCCGCAAACGTCAGCTTCGAAAGTCGGGTCACTATCAACTAGTTTATCAAGTCGTCGCTGCACCTTCTTCTTTAACATAATAAATATAAATCTCGCTAAGCAGATGGTAAATCCATAAGACATTTAGTACGAATCAGCTATCGCTCAATAACGTATATATGACTTGTTTATTTATTTATATAATCACTACTATACACGTTGGAAGAGAAAATGTAAGATACTATTTGTGATAAAAATGTATAAAGGCGAGCTTAACCCTAAAAAGACACTTTAGACCCTACGAGAGCCCTTATTTTACCTAAAAGAGCCCTTGATCGATGATAGAAATATTTTCATAATATTAATCGAGTCATCTGTCAGTAGCTATTGGAATTTTTAACTGTAACCTTACTTAACGCCTCGAAAAAAAGAATCCTATAATACTTACTTACTTTGAATTTTCTGCCACGCACTTGCACTTTATGGAATGTGCTGCCGTCAGTGGTTTTCCGGACCGATACGACTTAGGGACCTTCAAGAAAAGTGCCTTACCTTTCTCAAATGCCGGCAACGCATCTGCTATGCCTCTGGTTTTGCGGATGTTCATGGACGGCGGTAATCACTTACCATCACGTGAGCCACCTGCTCGTTTGCTCTTTTCCGTATAAAAAAAACGCACAGTCCCTGACGGGGTACCCAGAGCGGACAGATCGCCAAGTGTCACGATCCTTACATACCTCTTTAGCTTCTTTCAGATTCATCATCTTCATACATGCACGTATAGGTATCCGTGTACTCTTGACCTCCCCCCCTTTGAGGAATTTGCTCACATGGTCTTCGAAAGTTAGTCTCGGCCTACCTCGACACTATTATAAATTTCCGTAATCAATACTCTTGACAAACTAATTTCAGATCGCAATACTACATACATAATACATACGACCATAAGGTTAAGTGCCTGCTATCAGTACGCTTAATTTTTGTTAACTGTTTTCATCACGCTACTTCAATTGCAATTGCCATTTTCAAATCACTTCTTTTATCTTCACACCATTCCCGATACAGGGGTAGACAGAGGTCTAGACAATTAAGTCCTTTCGACCCAACTTCCACTCAAGACATTTTTTGGGACATTGTGACAGGTGGTGAGCCAGTCGCCGTATTAATGTCCAAGCCGTCGATGTAATTGGTATTTAAGTTTTTTGAATTGATACGAGCCTGCCACCTGGGGATCGAACTCGGGTTTATTGACTCCGAGTCCACCCACCATCACCCAGCCACTCGGCTATCGTGACTATCCAAATTAATAAAAGAAAGAGGGTGGTATATATTTACGTCATTACAACTCGGGAATTGAAAAAGGAGGGACCTACTTTGAAAGCAAACATATGCAATAAATAAATACTCACCTTACCGAAACAGACAAAAAGACAAAAATCTGGACCTGGCACACGAGGTGACCGACATGTAAGGTGGTGTGCCGTTTGAAATTATCCCGATAGCCGTTTCTGCGAATGGGTTTATCCCAGTCAGTCTCTCCAAACACTTGAGGTGACTGGGACACCGTGACGGAGAGCTTCGAGCTCAAATGCAGAAGTCGGTGCTCCTCGATGACTCCCGCATCGTCCGCCGGTTTCCCTCACTTTCGCCCTAACCCGGTTCGGCCGTCTGGTCTCTTCCGCCGAGGACTTCCGACAGGTTGGGTTTTATTTATATATGTATCTGTTTTTAAGTATTTATGTAGGTATATATCTTTTAGTATATTATTTATTAAATGCTTCTTGATGTTTATTTTGTTATGTTTATTGCGTTTTAATAAATATCCCTAAATAATGAATACTTATATAGTTATGGAAAACATCACATACAATTATCTGCTCCTATGGTAAGTAGCGAAACAACGAAGGTATCACAAACACCCTGACCCAAGACAATGACAATGTAGACAATTTAGAAAAAAAACGTGTTTTTTTTACATTGACTCGCCCGGGAATCGAATCCACAGAGTTCCAATGAGTCGCACTTAGTGATCTAATTTATTCAAGTGTTATTAATGAAAAAGTACATGATATTACAGCCTTCGATCTAATAACATGTTTTTTTAATTATACGAGGGCCTACTTCACTGAAAATTAAAAAGTTACTTTTTCTTATTGATCAAGCTCGATTTCAAACAAAAGGGCGTTTCTAGGCAAAGCCCTCTTGAACAAAACAACAAACCTAAGGGCGAAATGGACTTGCCCGAAAAAACAATAATGTTAAGTTTCTCATATTGAGGACAGTACTAACCCAGTGATCAATAGCCAGCTTTAGAAAGAAGGTGACGTTAGATAGATAGACTCCATCGTTACAGATGATGAGATGTTGTTATAAAATTATATTGCACAAGTCTGTGGAACAAAACTTTTCTACCGTCATTACTACCAAGAGAGTTGTGCAAGCATTGTTCGAAGAGAAGAATAGTACCTTTGTACTCTTCTTTTCTTCGGCGGGTGACATCATTCCTTCTTCTTCACAGCAGCTATTTATTGTTTTTTTTTGTATGCGGAATTCTGCAAAACAAGTTAATAATTAATTTACCTCTTATTTTTTTTTTTTGTTTATGCTGATGCTGCTCTCTCCGTTTGTATAAGATTTATTCACTTCACAGCGGTATTTTGCAAAACAATAATGCAGTTGTGGTCGAGGTAATAATTTTTAGTAGCAGCAAAAACCTATAAAACTCAGAAATGTCAATGCGAGATTTTACGACTAATTGCTTTTCTTGATGTTGGTGTATTTTTAAGCCTAACGTTGTTTAAAGTTGTAGCAATCAATTTCCTGTGTTTTTTTAACAGACAACAAATAATAATTATCACAAAAGATACCAAAGCAAAACTAAGCGGAACCATCTATCGCTCGAGCATAGCAAATTCAACCAGTTCTTACTCTACGTGAAGTATGGCCTTTGGGCCAGTACCACACTCTTACTTATTTTTATCGCCATATATCTTTGAAAGTACTCTTGTGTTCTAGCTTGAAGTTTATATTTTCTATATAGAGTAATTGTTAGGTATGAGGCCAACCATCTTAATTCTCGGGGGTGAATACCCCTCTATAACCTTTTAGTTTTAAAATTGTTTGTAGGTGTTATGGGCTCCAGTAGCCATTAACCACCAGGTTGACTGTTAGCTGATTAAATTACGCAGATAACCGGAAATGACGAACCGTGTATGACGAAAATCATCAACCTTATGGAGACAAGAGAGGTACTTAACGATCAGTCAATGACTGTTAATGATTTGAATACTCCATTTGGAACGATTGTGTGTTTCTGTTTCTCACAGGATATTCTAATAATTGCCGCAATGTTAGACTTTAGAAATAAGCAACTTTTACTAATATATATCTCCGTGGACGAGTGGTATAGAAACCGGTTTTCAAGGTGTCACCGACGGGGTTCGATTGGGTCAACGTAGAAAAACTATTTTTTCTACATGTTCTCGGGTCTGGGTGTTTGTTGTTTTTTTTTATAGAAAAGGGAGGCAAACGAGCAGGTGGCTCACGTGATTCCCATGCCTCAAGTGATTTAGCATCTTACATTGGGGTCCCAGCAATATATGTAATGTTGTTCCTATCTATATATGTTTTAATATTAATTTATTTATATAAATAAATATCTTAACGTAATTCCCAATACAGGGGTAGACAAGAGACCACAATTAAGTCCCTTTGACCCACCTTCCCCTGACGGTATTTTCGGGAAAATGAGACAGGTAGTGAGCCCGTCGCCATCTTTATGTCCAACGATATAATTCGTACATATGTTTTTGAAAAACCCATTAGTATGAGTCTGCCACCTGGGGATTGAACTCGGGTCTCTTGACTCGAAATTACGACCACCCAACCACTTGGCTATCGTGACTAATGTAAATTATTTTTTGAACGTTATCTCATTACCCTTAGAACAATAAAACAAAAATTCGATTATAAAAATACACTTTTATTCCAAATTCATGCACATCTACAATTGTTTTCACTAGAATTTTACATTGTGATATCATTGTGCTATTCAGTTTTGGGACAACCTATCCAGTCTGCTGTATACAAAATTCATAATGTCATAATCAAGTTCAAAACAAATTTATGTCCGCAGAGGTTTCACTAATATTTTTTAATTATTTATACTTTTTTTGACTACTAACTTAATTTTGTTAAGTTACTTATCATCAAACTAAGTTGAATTTTTCCACTTTGCTGTAGTATGTAGTATGGTTTAATGTTTCCACATAATTCTAAACGTATTTGAGTTACTATTAATGCAGTTATCTCTCGGGTCTATACTTTGGTAATGTTAAATCCATTGAATAACAGAGTTTCAATAACTTATTTCAATAAAGTATTTTTCTTCCATAAAACGCATATGAGACACCGTAACGAGATGAATTTATCATAGATGGGTTTAAAACAACTATTTAATTCATACCTTTAGACAAAAGTCATTAATGTGTTCTAAAAGTAAAACTAAAATTAAAAAAATTACATATTTTTTAGCTTAGTAGATTAAACTGGTTAGATTCAATATATATGCTTGCTACCATACTACAGCAACGTGTCCTATTTTTATAGACCAGGAACCGTAGGTACACTACTTGAAAATGATAACATTATAAATAGAAATAATTATTGCTACCCTTTATAATGAAAAGAATAAAATTATTACGTTCGCATAGACATAACGTGACTCATATTATTATTTATTATAATGCCCTGTCACCGCGTTCCATTAACATTTATTTTACAGAAAACTTTCGCCACTGAAAGAGCTTAAATAAACATTGCCTTAGAACTAAAATAAACAGTTTGCGTGTTTGCCCAAGTGGCGTGCCAAATGTAAACTTTTCTTTTCAACATGACGAGTATAATTACATATCTTAGTTTTGGAAGCGTGTAGAATGAAAAACTTTGCTCATTTGTTTTATATATCCTGTGATCACAACGAACATTCAGAATACACGAGAAAAATTGTTAATTATTCTTCAAATATAATTTATTACATTAAGTTCTTTGCAAAATTAAAATCAAACTTAAATCGTAATGACGTTTATTAAAATAATTCTTCGTTAAATAAATGCAATTGAAACACTCAATACATGTAAAGGGAGTTACCCTGATATCGATTTAATTTAAAAATAGTCACTAATCGATTCGTTATAGAATCGTTACTAATATTTTCATTAAATTTACAGATTTTACATCCTAAGTACAAGTAGAAAATCGGTACTTAATTCTTACTATATTATCTTTGCGAGCGTTTAAATAATCCATGGCAATTAACCATATAATTAATAAATATATGTTACTATGTATATAACTATATAAATAAATAAAATGGTACAACTTAACATACACTACTCTAACGCCAAATAAGTTTAGCTCAAGTACTTGTGTAATGAAATCAGAAACAACGAAAGTACCACACACATCCAGAACCGAGACAATGTAGAAAAAGTAATTTTCTAACTTGACTCGTCCAGGAATCGTAACCGCGACCTCAAAGCTGGCGACACCTTGACAACCGGCGTTTCCGCCACTTGTCTAAAGATAATTAATAAGATGATAAAATATATAAACAATAATTTTATATAAATAGTATTGATTGACTTAAACTTTGCAAAAACAAAAACTGTACAATGACATGAAATTTTTTTTATTTGACCTACTCTTGTATGGAATATATAAAAATGTAATTTAAGGTTAGTATAATCTTAAAATATCTACCTTTACTGCTAGGCACATAATCAAAAGATTAAAATGAAAGAAAGAAAGAAATATTTTATTTGGCACAACCAACATAAACAAGCTGATTACATAAAACTCATTAACATTTTAGTAGACATAGAAAACAAAAAAATATAAAAAAATTATACATAGAACTCATGAAACAAAGGACATTCACTCCTAGTTTATAGGTATGGCACAATTAAATAAGAAAACAAGTAACAAAAAAGCAATCAATAATATTTAAAAAATAATGATAAAGAACTACAGAATAAGGAGTCATGCATAAGGTGTATTACACAGATAATCCACCCGTCAATGCCGCTATGCTCAAAAAAGGAAAGCCACTCAGGATATGTTGGAATGTATCAGAAGTAGAACACACCAACCCTGATTTTCAGTGGCACCCAAAATGAGAAATATATATACAAATAGACTTCCATAAAACTTACCATACATATTAAGAGTAAAACTTAAATCAAAATAATAAACTTTGAGCACCTATTTGTGTGTATTTTTGTATTAGTAGTGTTGATTTGAGATATTTTAATTAATTGTCGTTTTCAATAGTGTCACGTAAGTAATTTATACGAATTCTCTGAATAGAATGAAATGCAATTCTTCAAATGAAGAAAATATTTATTCTTGAACATTAATAATCATAATACATAGATAAGAACAACATCGAATCCATTGCTCCGGTCCCAAAGTAAGTTAGTGTAGAACATGTGTCATGGAGTCAGAAACAATGCATGTACCATAAACACCAAAACCCGAGATATTTTAGAAAAGTTATTTTCTACATTGAGCCGTGCGGCAATCGAACCCTGGACCTAGACCTAGAGCTGGCGACAGGTTGATAACCGGTGTGTACGCCTCTCGTCTACAGAGGTCGTTCGAATATTTAACAGTTGAATGGAACGTAACATATTTTTTTTATAGAAAAGGGAGGCAAACGAGCAGGTGGCTCACGTGATAGAAGAAGTTTGTTAAACTTCTACTTCACGCTGGTATTCTGTGAGGTCGTGGGACTTCCCCGGTCGAAATGTCGAAAATATAGTAATCAAAATGTAACATACAATTTTAGTTATCTTATCGTACAAAAATATAGATAAAATTTTCAGCTTATATAAAGATTGAATTGTACTAGTGATATATTGTAAATTAGGGAAACAAAAGCTTTCAAAGTTACACATAGACATCATAACATACAAGATGATAAGTGCACGAGATGTCCAACATATAATATATTTACGCGACATTTGAAACTTAAAAATATTTAAACCAAGGCTTATAAAATGATATAGATAGTACTACAGTAAAAACATGTAAATGGTCGAATATGGGCAGAGGCCTTCGTCCATTATTTTAACAAATTGTTTTCGGATTAGCACAATCATCTCATGATGTATTTTACCTCATACGCTGCTATTTTTTGAAATAGTAATCCTGCCATCTTTTGGTTGACGACATTTTCAAAGTTTGTTCTTACTCACCTCTTTCAACACCAACGAGAACCGGTAACATTATTTCGCCAATACTCCAAGGTGACTAATATAATAAATAAAATATATGTTCGCGTCATCCCAGTACTGTAATTAGTCCTTTCGACCCTCCTTTCATCGAAGACATTTTTGGGACAACGTGACATAGGACGACAACAACAGACAACGAAAGTCTATCAAAAAATTCTTAATAAATAAAACATTACATATATAAATGTTTGAGAATATCGATCATACTGTTATAACCGATCCGCCTGATTGATTCAATTGGATTGGTCAAAAAATAGTGCTGCCTTCCTTCGTTCGTGCTGTACTGACATTAAATAAAAAAGGTTATTTTATTTTCCCTTGCATGTCACATACTTGATTTGATCGCATGCAAAACATTCTTTTGAACATGAAATAGTCTTATTATTATTAATTATGACATAAAATTTGCCAAACTTTACCATACTAAACCAGACACTGTTTCATTATTACTTTCTATTATAGTTTATGTAGGTTTATATAGGTTTCTTTTTCTCTTTTTATCAAGAAGATCTGCATTCAGATCAAAATAACACACATCGTTTTGGTCCTGGACGGGTGACGGGGCTCGGGCCCGCCAGCTAAGAGTGGAGTCGATGTGTAGGCCAAGGTCTTTAACAGAAGAACACAGCTGAAGTACAGTCCCGTAAAAGACGACTAAAGGTAATCAGTCAGTATCCAATTTCCTCAACGTCCGGTAGCCACCTACTATTATGGCCTGACACTTAGATGGGTTAACAGTCAAACCAAACTTATCAGACCAGCTCTTAATATATTCAAGGTCCCTGTTAACCATCTCTACCGCTGTGGCCACATCCTCGACGGTCGCTAGTGAGTACAACTGAAGATCATCGGCATAAAGATGATACGCACATTGAAGGTTTCTTGTGATAAAATAGAGAAAATAATAAAGGAAATAGAATTCCGCCTTGAGGAACGCCAGCAAGTATGTCACACCAACTGGAGGAGGACTCGTCGATGCAGACCGACTGCTGGCGCCTTCGAAGATAATTGGAGAACAAGTCCAAAGCCACGGATGAGATCATAGAATGAGATCATAGAAGGGGATCTATTAGATGGTAACATTTGATTACACAAAGCAACGTCCTTCCCGCTCTCTTTCTTTTTCTTACTTCTTGTATCTGTCTTAAATTTCAATAGTATAATTTATCGCTATCAATAATACTATTATTAAGAAAATTACAGTTGTAATAACAACTAAATGTTTACGTGGAAAAATAACTACGATGATAGCAGGTTTTGTCTTTCGTAAGAATTTTCAGGGTGTAGTTTGCTCTAGTCCGGCCGGCTGAGTTTTCAGCAACGCATGAGTACGTACCATTATTCATACATTTCCTTTCTGGTTTCAACGTAAAATACGTGGTGTGGATTTGAAGCGTAAGTTGAATAGTTACGAATTATCTGTCCTTGATTCAACCAATGGATTTTAGCTTCTGGTATAGCTTTCACTAAGCATTCAAGTGTGACGTTGTTGCCAGCGATAGTCTCGGCGACACTAGTTATGGTACGGTTACTCAGACGCTCCGGTAGAGAACAGACTGGTACTATAATATGGGGCATGTTAAAATTTAACAACCATGTATGTAAGTCTCTTAAGTGGCAGTCACATTGCCTATTATTATTATATAAGTCAATACCACGCAACGTGTCAGGGATGATGTTATCTCCTTCAATATAAGACTGCCTATTACCATTTTATCTCAACCATTCCAAATGTTTCAGACTAGCAAACCCTTCTATTTCTATAGTCTCTATTTTACAACCAATCATTTCTAAATTATTCAAGTATGGTAAATGTTGAAAACTGTGTGTTCTTATACTTGTTATCGGATTATTGTCTAAACATAGTCTCATCAATATTAGAAAGAAAACGAAATTTGCTGATGGGATCACAGTTAAATAATTGTTTGATAGATCAAGGTCTACTTAGTTAGCAAGACGTTTAAAGGCGTAGTCGTCAATCTTTTTTAGACGACACCTTTGCAAATAAATCTTTTGTAAATCCATTAATCCGATTTTTGAAATGTCTCCGTATGTAATGTTTGTAAATCATTTCCCGTCTAAATCTAAAACTTGAGTTTCAGAATCTAAGGAGTAAGGTATCGCTTTTAAATCTTTTTCTGTACATTCTACATATCTTTTCAATTTTTCAATTTGCAGACACACTGTGAAGGACAGGCTATAGCCGAAAGTAGAAAGCAAGTCGTACACAACGCTATGAGCCTTAAGTTTACACTCCTTTTGATTCGCATATTGCCTTAAGGCATACGTTCTGTATGTAAATAAGCGAACATTATCTGAAACAAAAAGAAATAAGAAAGATTTATTGCCATTTATATACTGCAATACATTTTTCCATTTTAGTGTGACCAAAAAAACGGAAAATGATTGTATGAACTGATTTTAAAATTTCATAATTTTTATTTGGTCTGTTACGGTATATTATTTGAAAAATTACCATTACGCAGTACACCCTGTAACATACACCAACACGGCGTACTCTACCGACCGATTTCCACTCTACTGTCCATTAAAAAAAAAAGAGTCCTCGAGCCTTAGTTTCAGTTACTTTGCTGCTCTGGTAGTTAATAAATAATAATAATGACGGTTATTTCAATTTGTAAAATGTGTAACAAACGTGTGGCAAGGTTACAAGTTTTGAAGCAATTTATTAATTCGTTAACTTTCAATATGAAAACAACACGGACGCAGTATCTAAATTGGTCTGGTCATTATTTCGATTTCAATTATCTTCAATATTTTGAATTCTAATAGATTTGATGGAGGGTACCCCCTTGGGGGATACTTGTGTTACAAATGGACTTTGGGTGATTTATATTTAAATTATCAGTTATAAGTAACCACAGTGCTAAGTCTTCGTATCTAATAACGGCCGTTATTCACATGTTCGTATGATTACAAGGTTTATTGTAACAACAGTTTCATGAAATTGATAGCTGTTGAAGAAAATCTCTATCTAATGTATTGCAAATATAAACTTAATTTTCTTTTTGTAATTAAAGTATTCAAAGTAAAATACATAAGTATTGTAGCAAATTATTTTAACATTTAAATTAATATGCTGACAATAGATAGATAGATAATTCTTTATAGTACATAGTTATATAGAATTAATTATTACAATTTCGGAAACCTTAAAACTACAAACAGTGGTCATATCACTTTAAGCGATTTCTGCCTGATTAACAAGGATAGGTGCAATTTTAATACAACAAATATTTAACAATTAAAAATATTTCTTTAATTGACTTTGTAATATATAGATTTTATTTATTTATTTATTTATCTTCACGCACAATCCCTGACGGGGTAGCCAGAGAGAACAGATCGCCAAGTGTCACGATCCCTACATACTTCTTTCGCTTCTTTCAGATTCATCATCTTCTTCATACATGCACGTCTAGGTATCCGAGTACTCTTGACCCTCCCCTCTTCGAGCAATTTGCTCACATGGTCTTCGAATGTTAGTCTCGGTCTACCTCGACACCTTTTAATATTAACTTTCGCGCTATATATTTTCTTCACCATTCGGTCTTCAGTCATTCGCTCAACGTGCCCAAACCATCGAAGCACGCCCTTATCCATTTTTGAGACAAGGTCATCTTTCAAACCTGCCATATTGCGAATCTCTTCGTTTCGCTTTCGGTCGGCCATGGTAAGGCCGCACATTTTACGAAGAAATCGCATCTCCACTGCATTTAACCTGCTTTTATGCTTCTTCTGGCATACCCAGGTTTCGCTGCCATATAACAAAGTCGGTACCAACACTGCGTTATGTATAGCAAGGCGTGCACTTTTCACAACGCCTTGCCTTTTGATTAACGCAGTTAGGGCACCATTGACCTTGTTCCCGGCAGCGACACGCCTGTCCACATCTAAATCACATCCTCCATCCCGGCTAAACGCACTCCCCAAGTATACAATTTCATTCACCTATTCTAGACATTCCTGATTTACCCAAATTTCGCACTTCGTTCTTTCTTCGTCCCTTTCAAATACCAGAACCTTAGTTTTATTAGCATTCAAACGGAGACCATTAATTTCACATTCTTCTTTCATACACGTGACTAATACCTGCAGTTCTGCCTCTGATGCTGCAATAAGCACTGCATCATCAGCATATAGCAGACAATTCACTTTTATGTCACCCAATTTCACACCCAAACAGCTTTCTTTCAGCTTCTGTAAACAGCTGTCGAGATACAGTATGAACAGCCAGGAAGACATGACACAACCCTGTTTTACGCCCGTTTGGACGCTAAACATGGGTGACAGGTCATGCCCTACCCTGTGTGCGGGTAGGGCATGACCTGTCAGGCTTTACAGTCACAGTAAAGTGACTGCACAGCCCTTTGCAATCGACAATCCACACCATACCCCGGCAACAGTTCCCACATTTTCTTCCTTACAACCTTATCAAATGCTTTCTCAAGATCCGCAAAAGCACAGAAAATCTTCTGGTTAGCAGCCAGAAGCTTCTCCGTGATCATGCGGATAGAAAACTTTTGATCCGTGCATCCTCTTCCAGGTCTAAATCCGCATTGTGCCTCCCATAGAAATCTTTCCGATTTATGTTGCATCCTACGTGTCAAAACCTTCGAGTAAACTTTACTTGCTAAACTGGTCAAGCTGATCGCCCGATAGCACCCGCAGTCATAGTGTGAACCTTTACCTTTATATAAAGGCACAATAACCGCGGATCGCCAATAATCCGGAACAGCCCCCGGTCGCCAGCACAAATTACACAGCAGATGAAAGCTGTCCCAGACGCGTGGCCCACCATACTTGACCATTTCAGCAGTAACTCTGTCTAGTCCCGCAGCCTTACCACATTTCAAACTTCTAATCGCACATTCAATCTCTTTCATACTGATGACCTCAGTGTCATCGAGGTCCGAGTCTGGCCTACCATACACGGCGTCACCCCCGGATCCCTCACTAAGATCATCACACGCATACATCTCTCTATAAAATTCGCTCCATCGCTGCATGACGTCCGATTTATATATATATATATATATATGTATATATATATATATATATATATATATATATATATATATATATATATATATATATATATATATATATATATATATATATATATATATATATATATATATATATATATATATATATATATATATATATATATATATATATATATATATATATATATATATATATATATATATATATATATGTATATATATATATATATATATATATATATATATATATATATATATATATATATATATATATATATATATATATATATATATATATATATATATATATATATATATATACATATATATATATATATATATATATATATATATATATATATATATATATATATATATATATATATATATACATATATATATATATATATATATATATATATATATATATTTCTTCAATATGGAATATTGTCGTTAATATTATGGTTTAAATAAAAATAATTCCCTTTATTGATCTGTTCAGTACAAATACTTTGTATATTTTACGACCTTTGGATTATTCGATTTTGGATAAGTGCATTATCTTTAATTTAAAAACTTTGCTGAAGCTTAAGTCTTGTGGCTCTTCGAGTCGTATTTTGCATTAAACAGACTACAGAAATCTACACCTACGATCTTAAAAACTTTAAAATCCAAACAATAGTTTCATTTAATACTGTTTAATATTCGTGTAAATACAAAAAAAAAAAAAAAAAACAATATATAAAGTATTATTAAGTGAATGAAACTGTTTATTCTCCGACATTGGAACATAAATTTTACTTTAAAACTCTTATTTTTCCAATCTTACGCCTATATAATGTTGTTTCACGAATGGAAAAGAAAGAAGGCGAAAGAAACTTTTAAGGTATACTCTTTTTTATTAAATTACTATAGGCTGCTACTAATTACTTAAAGCATCGTTTTTATAATTATTATATCTTCACGCATGTCCCTGACGGAATAGACAGGGAGAAGAAGTCAATAATTTCCATTCGGTTTTCTCTTATTCTTTCACCTAGACCGCTGTCTACCCCTGTATTGGGAATAACGTGAAGATATCTATTATTTAAATTTTATAAATTGCTTTTTTATTATTATATATATTTGCTTTTTAAATGTTTACTTATTTAATTACTTAATTATTAGATGCCGGTCCTGGAATCCAAGCTGTGTCACTCGATTATGAAACAAGCGCCGTGACTACTGGGCTACTACCATAGCTCTACAGCAAAAAAAATAAACTAAAACATATGGTCAATTAAAAAAATTTATTCCAATATAAAAAATGAAAATCGAGATATTCAAAATAATAATTTTACATTTTTATGTATCTTTTCAAAACAAAATTTCCACTGTATAACATGTCAATGCATAATACAACTAAAGAAATAATAACAGATTATTTAATTAAAAATTACAATAAAAATAACTATTTAAGCAAATTAAAACTTTATTCTTTTTGACATTTATTTATATATACATAAATATTGTTATGTTAATAAACGATATTATATTTTTATCGCAAGTCATACCCCCTTTTTCTACCCGCGGGTGTCGACGTGACTATAGGAAAAGCCTTCCGGAAAATATCAGACAGAAATTCAGCAGATCGGTGGGTAAAAATCTTAACAAGAATATTTTTCCAAATACCTTACTTCTTTTCTTCTTTCCATAACTGACGGAAAAATAAAGCAAACACATTACACTAAATAAACAGTTGTAGTATTAAATATACCAATAAAATACAATGTTTGCAGTACTTTTTTTTTTCACTACTTAACGTTCGCTGGAGCCCTGCCAATATGGACATTAAGGGAATCTGCGCCGTAAAGTAACAAAAGATTTATTTTCAATAAAAACATTATGAAAATGTAACAGACATACATGCGCCTTTTGTTATGTAGGCAAACATTATTGAAATGTTATGTCCCTTGGAGGGACGTTCTATACTGCGCTTGCCAGAGCGAGGCTGCCACTCGAGAACTTTTCTTCCCCAACAGTTGTCCGTTCTGCGAGCTATGTGGCCGGCCCATTGCCACTTCTGCATGTTAAGCCAAGCTATGTCGGTTACCCTAGTTCTGCTGCGAATGTCATCGTCGCGGATTCTGTCACGCAGAGAAACACCCAACATAGCTCTCTTCATAGCCTGCTGAGCAAATTTGAGCTTCCTCATCCGGCCCGCAGTAAAAGACCCTGTTTCAGTTCCGTAGGTCACCGCGGGCTACACGCACTGGTTGTATACTTTGTTGTTAAGGTTTTGAGCTTGACGAGAAGATATGGCGTAATTTCCCGAACGCTGCCCAACCGAGTTGGATTCGCCGATTGACCTCTGGATCGAAGTTGGACTTACCTAGTTTGACAATTTGTCCCAGATATACGAGTACGTATTCAGTCAACAACTTCGATCATAGCGCTCTCAACAATAACCGGCATTAGTCTGACATGGATAATAAACATGACCTTAGTCTTGCCCATGTTCATCTTAAGACCAACCTGTTGAGAAACACTATTGAGATCATTGAGCATAGTACTAAGCTCCTCAAGCAACCTTGTCATCAGAACTATGTAATCGGCAAACCGAAGGTGAGTAATGAATTCGCCATGGACGTTAACACCGTATCCATTCCAATTCAGTAGCTTGAAAACATCTTCCAACGCAGCGGTGAAGAGTTTCTGGGATATGACGTCACCCTGTCTTACACCTTACTGCAATTGGATAGGTTTCGGGTTCTGGTCCTGTACTCGGATACACATCGTAGCCTCATCGTATAAGCATTTAAATACTTTGATATACCTATAGACTATCTGACATCGCGAAGAGCTTGTAGCACCGCCCAAATTTCGACAGAATCGAAGGCTTTTCATAGTCCACATACGCCAGACATAGTGGTAGATTGTACTCTTCTGTCTTTTGTACAATCTGGCGAAGAGTATATATGTGACATAGATCATACTGAAGCCTTTGCGGAACCCAGTTTGTTCAGGAGGCTGGAAGTTGTCAAGTCTGCTTGCCAGACGATTCGTAATGACTTTCAAAAACAGTACGTAGACGCGGCTTAGTAGCGCTATTGGTATATAGTACTTCAATAGGCAGTTATCCCGTTTCTTGGAGAACAGGAGTACCACGATCCTGCTCCACGCTTTCGGTGTAGCACCTTCTTGGATGTCGGAATTGCTTCTGAAGGACCACAAATATCGACTTTCCACCCGATTTCAGAAGCTCAGCAGTAATTCCATCTTCACCCGGTACTTTGCCGTTTTTGAGCTGTTTGAGAGCCATTATAATCACACAAACATAAAGCAAAGTGTTGTATAACCTTGGCTCTTGTGTCGCCACTCTCAATCGTGTATGGTTTTAGCGACGATGTGTACAGCTGCCGGTTTTCACCCTAGAGATCACGGAGACATCACTGAACAGCTGTCGCCTAGTCGTCATAATGCAGTCGATCTCATTTTCGACGATCCGGGCAAATCCAAGTCCACTTTCTGTGTGGCCTCTTCTTAAAAAAAGAGTACATCATAAAGTGGTCCTTGAAGTCGGTCAGTTGTTAGCACCTTGGGTTTCGAAGCCCTACTCCAAAATTGCCCACTATGAGCTCATCGCCTTTTTTCGTGCCTAGTTTTGCATTGAAGTCTCCCATCAACACCGTAGTGTGGGTTTTAAAGCAATGTATGGCACTAGAAATATCCTCATACATTGCTTCCACTTCTTCATCGGGGTAAGCTGAGGTTGGTGCATATACCTGTATAATCTTCATTGAATACCGCTTGGTAATTCTGAGTATAAGGTACGCAACCCTACCCGACACACCTTCGATTCTGATCACGTTGCTGACGATAAACCCGACACCTCCTTGGGACAGATGGTCGCCCTCCCGGTGGTAGAACAAGTTACCGGAGTTGAGGATTCTTGAGTCCTCCCCCTGTCTTCGAACTTCCGACAATCCTATAATGCTCCAGTGTAACTTGCTCACCTCTTCTTCCAGCTCCAAGATGTTGTGGTCAGTCCTCAGTGTGCGTGCGTTGTATGTTGCTAGGTCCAGTCGTTTAGATCTCAGCCGGAGATTCTTAGCACCCCCTGCCCCGCCGTTACCATTGCTGCTACGTTGGCCACGACTGGCGAGGCCGCCGGGGACTGGGCGCCGTTGTTTTGCGTTTGTTACCATGAGGAGTTGTGCCATAGTTGCCACGACTGGCGAGCGGGTCGGTAACCACAGTTATTTTTTGTTACCATGCAGGAAGATGATGCAGCCCATCTCCTGACATTTGTCCTTCTATCGACTTTTACGATACCCACGGGATGTAACGGGATGGCAGATTTTCTTGTGCCGCCGCCATACGGCGAACAATACTCTACACTAGTATAATTATTTTTCGCAGTCATGATAGCTGAGTGTGTTGAGTTTGATCCTTAGGTGGTAAGCTCGTATCAATGGCTTATTTCGACCTTTGTGTACGATTTGTATCGTTGTCAAGGACATACAGACGGCGACAGGGTCACCACGAGTCACGTTTTCCCAAAAAATGTTTTCGGTGAATGGTGGATCGAAAGGTGAAGTGATCGCCTTGGTAAACTAAGGTTCGAGATCGGCTAGGGGCAAATATTTTTATGATGAATATGAATGTAGGTACTACATATAAATGTTTATCTATCTATGTAAGTACATTGTACAGTTGGCTTGGACACTAAAGACGGCGACAGGCTTCCCACTTGTCACGTTGACCTATATTGGGTTCGGTGAAAGGTAGGTCGATGGGACTTAATTATATGAACCACTGTTTATCTCATTATTCGGATGTGCAGAGATATATATAAAATATTTGCGTGTACAAAGTCGAGCTTACAACATGGGTATGACCTCCTTTGATAGACAACTACTTAAACTTTAGTAAGTAGTTTCATCAATAACTGAATTTATTCTACTGCAAAGTGTCCCTTAGTGTTAGAGGAGGCTTAAAGTTTCCAAGTATTAATAAAATTACTCTGAGGAAACAGTTTAATTAAACTTAGTTACGAGATGGTTATGACAATAATGTAATATATATTACAATAAATACATACATACAAAGATGGGGACAACATCACAAATGTTGCTTTGATCCCAAAGCATGTGGGCAAAGTGGCAATAGCCTAATGGTGAGGGTACGGTCTGCGAAACATGATGTCGGAGGTTCGAGCCCTGCCATTCGACTATTGTCGAATCAACTCCATCCGCGATCTCTTCGTAAAATGTGCGGCCTTACCATGGCCGACCGAAAGCGAAACGAAGAGATTCGCAATATGGCAGGTTTGAAAGATGACCTTGTCTCAAAAATGGATAAGGGCGTGCTTCGATGGTTTGGGCACGTTGAGCGAATGAGTGAAGACCGAATGGCGAAGAAAATATACAGCGTGAAAGTTAATATTAAAAGGTGTCGAGGTAGACCGAGACTAACATTCGATGACCATGTGAGCAAATTGCTCGAAGAGGGGAGGGTCAAGAGTACTCGGATACCTAGACGTGCATGTATGAAGAAGATGATGAATCTGAAAGAAGCGAAAGAAGTATGTAGGGATCGTGACACTTGGCGATCTGTTCTCTCTGGCTACCCCGTCAGGGATTGTGCGTGAAGATAAATAAAAATATATAAATAACTCCAACCAACCAGCTTTTTTGGAGTCATTAACAGGAATACTAGTAATGGTTTTTGGCATTGTTAGTATTTTTCTTTTTTTTAAAAAAACGTGTATCAAGAAATAGGAAACAACGAAAGTACCAGAAACAATGATATAGATAGAGACCCGAGACGGTGTGCAAAAAGTGGATTTTCTATATTAACCCTTTCGAGAATCGAACCCGGAACCTTATAGCTGATGACACCTTGTAAACTCGTCGTTGGTTTAGAAATGTTATTACCGTAGCAGTCTTATTTACCTACTTTTTAACGACCTGAAAGTCTATTGCAAAACATAAGTCTCTCCTATAATGCGGTTTTACGAAAATCGCCGCGTTGGGCAAGCAGATTGGCGATCGCCGTACCTTTCCTTGAACTAAGTTGACGGTGACGGGCCGTCACCGATCCTGCTATTTTCGGTCTGGTATTTTTCGAGATGGTTATCACGCCATCTATCGGTAACCATTGTTATTTACAATACTTTATCATTAGCTTTTTACAACCCCCACGTAAAGGGATACTACATACTATATGAAAGCTTTTTGTTTCTTGAGTCACAATAGCCGAGTGGTTGGGTGGCCGAAATTTCTAGTCAAGAGATCCGAGTTCGATCCCCAGGTCACGGGATACAACTGGTTTTCTTTTTTCAAAAACTTAAGTACGAATTATATCGTTGGCTTAGATATTGAGACGGCGATGGGCTCACCACCTGTCACGTTGCCCCAAAAATTTCTTCGGTGGAAGGTGGGTCGAATCGACTTTATTGTCTAGCTTATCTCTACCTATGTCTACCCCTGTATTGGAAACGGTGTTAAGATATTTGTTTTTGTTTTTTTGGTCAATGTTCAACGTGGTAAGGATGCCGGAAAGAGCCAGCTCGACTAGGCACGGTATTTTAGAATACCGTGATGTAGAGATTTTCGTCTCCTGCTTTCGTCTGGTGACTGAGGACCACCCATATAACCTTAACTTTCTTTTCTCCTCTTTTTCCTATGTATTTCAGAAGCTATAAAATATATGCATACGGCTTTCTGTCGCAGATTTGTCGATAATATATTTTTTAAGGTAAGGCGCAAGTGTTCAATTATCGTAGTATTACTTGAACTTGCTATTGTTTACATACTTCGCCATTTATACTTTTTATTATTAAAACAGAAACAAGTGAAAAGAATTTTACGCGACTATATAATTTATTTCAGAATTTGCCTCCGCTTGAGTGGGGACAAGAGGAAAACCTTTGACTTATTTTTATACAAGTTTCTGCATCGAGCTTACATTGACTTATTCTGTAGAGATAAACGCTTCTGTTGACTTATTTTTGTAATACGTGGAACCAAATGATGTGAAATAATACTCTACTGGGAGGTATTCTTAAAAGAAAATTCTTTTTAAATATTACAAAACGTGCCTCTATGTTGAAGAATCATTAGATGGAATCGAAGGATGTATGTTATATAGTATCCAGACCCGATTCCGACCTCTTTTCTCTAGCAAACCCATTAGACTTGGTGCATGATATGTCAAAATTTTATGTACTATTATCGAGCTTAAATCGAATCGGATAACAAAATGCAGGTTTATTTCGTTTTCGTTTTGCGGAAAGAGTAAGTGGCTAGTAAATTTCAAGAAGAAAAATTAAGAGATAGAGCGTTCTCTATTCTGCTCTATTCTGCGTTGACTTCATACATTAATATATTATTTTCATAATCTAGTCACGATAGCCGAGTGGCTGGGTGACGGGAATTTGGGTCAAGATAACCTTCGCTTCACAGGTGGTAGGATCGTACCGATACATTGTTTCAAAAACTTATGTAGCATCATGCCGTTAGCTTGGATATACAGACGACGATAGGTTCACCACCGCCTATCAATTTATAAAATTTCTTCGGTGTAAGGTGAGTCGAAATGACTAAATAATTATAATTATCTCTCATTACTTCAGTGTTGGGAAGGGCGTGAAGATATCTATTCTTTTAGATTTTTCCTGGCGATCAGTTCCTTCACAGCCAAACCCGTGGTAAATTCAGGACTTTTTAATTCAAATTTAGAGGTCCCGGCCCGGGATTGAACACTTTCTAACACGAACGCCTCCCACTAGGCCACCTTGCATTTCCTAGTTACAGTAATTCATAAATGTTATTGATGGTCTGTAAGAGCCACTATAGGACATAGCCCTTTAAAATGCGGAGGATTTCCCACGGGAAGGAAGGAGTTGATATTATTCTTACGCCTTAAACCGATGCACTATGCAAAATATTTACTGTAGCTACTTAGTCGTTATAAAAGTACTTAATTTTATACACTTTTTGATATACAGGTGGCAAGCTCGTACCAATATTTTCAAAAACTTTTGTACCATTTATATCGTTGGCTTCGACATAAAAACTGCGACGGGTTCACCAACTATTATGTTGTCCCAAAAAATAACTTTGGTCGTAGGTGTGTCGAAAGAACTCAATTGGCTAGACCGTTTTCTACCCCGTAGAGAGGGCTATCAATTGCCGTGGACTATATATGCTGCAAAGCCTGCAAAGGTTACATATGTGTATGTAGGCATTTGTATGTATGTGATGAAAATTGTTCATTCCCAATGTAATAATCATATACGAAACTACGAACGTGCACAGAATTCATAGTCATATTTAATTAAGAAAAATTTATAATTAGTTAAATGTTGACCGATGCATTCAGAGTTGTGACAGCTTCGTAAATTTAATGAAATGTTAGTGTAACTTTCGTGTACAAATGTTTTAGTTGGACAGAAAATGAAAAAAAAAATATACCACATGACTAGATTGCTATATGTTTTATTCAATCGAAATAATACACAAATAATTAAATAAAAACAATATCACATTCATTTTCAGTTCCTAAATTGGCAAAAGCACTTCTGTCACGGATTCAGACATGATATAGCTAATACAAGTACCCGGAAACAAAAAGTATTTTCTTCCGAATCCTGGACCTCAGAACTGGCGATACCACGAAGATCAGTGTGTACGCCACTCAACTACGGAGGCCGTCACTAATATATCTTAAAAAAACAAAACGGATTTTTTTTTTAAAAACTTAATTATCTTCAGTGTAAGTTATTGGTGGATTTTAGAAATTCAAATTTATCCGAAGAATGTTTTCAAGGTGTTGTCCGCTCTGAGGTCCCGGGTTCGGTTCACCGACGTGTTAAGAAAATCACTTTTTCTACACATTATCGGGTCATGATAATGTGTAGAAAAAGCCTTACAACCCAATATTCATCGAAACCTTTTTTCGGGACAATGAGACAGATGGTGATCATTCTTCTCTTCTTTTATAAATTTTATGGCAGTTGGAAAACTCTTTATGGCATAACAATAGGGAATACCCGTTTTTAAATTAATTAAAATACATAATTGGCGTGTGGTTATGGCATAAGTATACGCTAGTCGCCTTTCTTACCATCTTTCCCCATTCGACTATAGTCGTACACCACCCCAAACGATGCAGCTTAATTTGAGTGCTTAATAGGGTTCGTGGTAATGTTAAACATTACTATTATTCTTGTTCAGGAATATACACTCACACACACACACACACAAACACATATACAGATTACATTAAAATAAATAAATTATATTGTTAACAAAATCTAATTGAAATGTATGGTCGACTAAAACTATATGTATAAAATTGTGGGTCGAAGGGACTTAATTGTCTAGACTAGACCTCTGTCTATCCCTGTATTGGGATTTGCCTGAAGATATTTATTTATTTATATAAAATTTTATACAGGCATAAGGTGGCAGACAATATAAGGTGGCAGGCTAGTACCAATGGGGTTTTCCAAAAAAAACTTATGCACGAATTACTGTTGCCTTTGACAAAATGATGGCGACGGGCTCCCCTCCTGTCACGTTGTCCCGAAAATATATTCGGTGAAAGGTGGGTCGAAGGGACTTTATTGTCTAGACTAGACCTCTGTCTACCCCTGTATTGGGAACTGGTGAAGATATTTTTTTTTATTTTTTATGTAAATATATATGTAGATATGTCTATAGCACAGTTAGCTTGAATACTAAAACTGCGAGAAACCAGCACCTGTGATATCTAGAAAAAGCTTCGATTAAAAGTGGGTTGAAAGGATTTAATTATCTAGACCTTACCTAGACCAGCTTATCTGGTTTATCTACCTTGTCTAGACCTATCAAAAGAGTAATTAGGAAGAGAAATCTTCACGAAATCCCAATGAAATGAAGATGAATGTTAAATGAAGATGTTGTGAAGATGATTGAATCATTATTCATTCATAATTAGACCTCCATCTTTTCCGCTAGCGGGGTGCCTTATAATAAAATCATCAATCATTCCGTGCTAAGTTGTAAAGTCTACTTTACGAGGCCTAATTTTCTAAAAAAATTATGATACACAGTTTAGAGATAGTTGATTTGACAAAATTGAATCACGAAAAATATTTTTTAGGTATTATCTTCATGCAATTTCCTAGTACTGGTGTAGTTAGAGTGTAGAAAATGAAGTCTTTTGGATCCACTTTTCGGAGCTTAATTGGTCAACGTGACAATGTTTGTATATTTATATAAGTATTTATTTTTTCTCTAAAATATTTATTTACAGAAAAAATTATGTTAATATTTACAATACTTATTACCTAAAAACTATTATAATCGTAGAGCCCTACTCCTCATGGCATGGTACCAAGTACGCTGGCTGCATTTCCACGTTGAATGGCTAGACTTAACCGTTGAGCGACAAAAGAACCAGCCCTCTTGTCACCAGCGGCAACGATAAGTCGCGGATACAATTCCTTTAGAAACTGCATCGCGCGGGGACCCCACGGGCCGATTGTCTCTACGGCAATTAGAACAAATATATAGTCTCCTTTCAAAGACTCATATTTACGCCATTTACCCGATTCAGCTGCTTCTGATGCCGCCCCGGCCCTTATCGAAGTACCTTGATATGAGAATTTAAATAGTTAAAAGTCACTATTTAAATAGTTAAAAGTCACGATAGCCGAGTGGTTGGGTGGTCGGAATTTCGAGTCGATAGACCCGAGTTCGATCCCCAGTTGGTAGGCTCGTACCAATGGGTTTTCAAAACTTATGTACGAATATCGTTGGCTTGGACATAAAGGCGGCGACGGGCTCACCACCTGTCACGTTGTCCCGAAAATATCTTCGGTGAAAGGTGGGTCGAAGGGACTTAACTGTCTAGACTCGGCCTCTGTCTACCCCTGTATTATATATATATATATATATATATATATATATATATATATATATATATATATATATATATATATATATATATATATATATATATATATATATATATATATATATATATATATATATATATATATATATATATATATATATATATATATATATATATATATATATATGTATATATATATATATATATATATATATATATATATATATATATATATATATATATATATATATATATATATATATATATATATATATATATATATATATATATATATATATATATATATATATATATATATATATATATATATATATATATATATATATATATATATTTAAATAGTTGCGATAGCCGAGTGGTTGGGTGATAGGAATTCAAGTTAAGAGACCTGAGTTCGATCCCCAAGACTAAACCCATTGGTTCGTACCAATAGTTTTTTTTTTTCAAAAACTATATAAGTTTTTGACTCCTCTCAATCCTATCACTCCTATCGACTCCTATCACTTTTCCCAAACAATATCTTCGGTGGGTCGAAATGACTTTATCGTCCAGACCTCTGCCTACGCCTGTATTAAGAATGGCGTGAAGATATTTTTTTTAATTTTTGTCTGTGTAAGTAAATATTTGCTTAAATTGGACGTAAGACGGGGATATGCAGAAGCATAACATGCGTCTACTTCACGCCAGTATGCTCTATGTATATATTTCTACTAGTATTATGCTTACTTTCGGGCCGTCTCCAACAGCATGTTTAAAATATTTATCGGTCGATAGAATTCTATTGAAATTTTAAATTATTTCATAGTCGTAACAAGTATGTTCGGTAAAGTTTACACACTTAAAAACACATTAACAGTGGTAGAGCCACGCATTAGCTTTTGTTGTTGCATGAATGGGCCGGCTCGACCTGAGAAGTACCACGACCTCACAGAATACCGGCGTGAAGTAGAATTGCATCATTTGGGATTCCGGGAAATTTTGTAATTGGGTCACTAATTTTCTCACAGACCGGAGCATCAAGGTTGACGGTGCGTGCTCGCACTCCAAGTTTGTGAACGCCGATGTCCCACAAGGCTGTGGGCTATCGCCAACCCTGTTTCTTCTGCATATCAATGATTTGTTACAAATTAGTAACATCCATTGCTATGCAGATGACAGTACTGGTGATGCCCTATATACCAGCCGTGCCAATTTTTCTCGGAACCACGTCGACGATTACCGGAACAAACTTGTGTCTGAAGTCGAGATTTTGTTACACAAAATCTCGGACTGGGGCCAACTAAATTTAGTTCAGTTCAAACCTAAAAGACACAAGTTTGTGCGTTTACCGCTAAAAAGAAACACTTCGTCGTATCACCTCGTTTTGAGAGCACTCCCTTAGTTGCCTCAGCCAGCATCGAAATTCTTGGTGTCGACATATCGAGCAAAGTTCAGTTTCGCGGTCATTTAAGGGGAAAGACTTCTAAAAAGCTTGGCGTGCTCAGTAGAGTACGACAGTACTTTATGCCGGCCCACCGCTTGCAACTTTATAAGGCGCAGGTTCGGCCGCACATGGAGTGCTGTTCTCGTCTTTAGTCGGGGCACCCCAGTGTCAGCTCCATTTGACCTTATCTAACGTAGAGCGGCTCGAATCGTCAGCGACCATACGCTATCTGATCGACTAAATTTGCTGGCTTTGCGAAGAGATGTTGCATCTCTTGGCATTTTCTAAAAGATCTACTACGGTGCTCCGAGGAGTTGTTCGGATTAACTACTAACTACTACTATTATCTACTACGGTGCTCCGAGGAATTGTTCGGTTTAATCCCAGCCGCTGAATTTCACCATTTTACCTTACGGCATAGTCAAAAATTTCATCAACACCACCTTGATGCTTGGCATTCCACCACAGTGCATTTTTTGCGGAATTTTCTGCCACGTACTTGCACTTTATGGAATGAGCTGCCGTCAGCGGTATTTCCGGACCGATACGACTTAGGAATCTTCAAGAAAAGAGCCTATACCTTTCTCGAAATGCCGGCAACGAATCTGAAATTTCGGAAAATAATTTCCGAAAATCTGCGGCGACTAGGCTCGGAGCGGAGCGTGACGGACCGCTCAGGTTTTTGAATAAAAGTAAATAAATAAATAAATATAAATATCTTCACGCAATTCCCAATGCTGGGGTAGACAGAGGTCTAGTCTAGATATTTAAGTCACTTTGACCCACCTTCGCCGTCGCCGTCGCCGTCTCAATGTCCAAGCCAACGATATACTCGTAATTCGTAAATAAATTTTGCATTAAGCCCATAGGTATGAGCTTGCCACCTGGGGATCGAACCGGGTCTCTTGACACGAAATTCCGACTACCTTTCCAATCGGCTATCGTGACGCTTTATTTACATTTTTTTTAAATCAGTCTTTCCATGTTTCAAAAAAAATACAATCAGTGTGATCAACATTTTTTAGATGGAAACATAATTTAAATTTGGATTGATAAAAGGTGTAACGCTACTTCATTTTACTGCGTTTGTGTTAAAGTAAAACGACGGCAACTACGATGAATAAAGATGACGAACTAAGATGGAAGAACCCGTCTCGTCTGAATTAATAAAAATATCTTCACGCTATTTCCAATACCGAGGTAGAAAGACGTGTAATCCATTAAGTCCTTGTGAGCAACGTCTTAACAAACATATCTTTTGGGACAACGTGAATGGTAGTGAGCTTTTTTTAAACTATTATACGATTTATATCGTTGGCTTGGATATAAAGACGGCGACGGGCTCACTACCTGTCAAGTTATCCCGAAAATATCTTCGGCGAAAGGTGAGTCGAAGGGACTTAATTGTCTAGACTCGACCTTTGTCTACCCATGTATGGGGAATTGCGTGAAGATTTTATTTAGGTTATGAGATATGTTTATTTCTTCTTATTTTAAACACATTAAAAGTTTCAAGAAACAGAATCATTTGCAAACGACGACAAAAATTACAAAGAAGAATTGTTCGATTTTCAAGCAGACTGTCCCAGGAAAAGGTTTGAAAAAAATAAATCTAAAAATAGCCGAGCCATTCATTGCCAAAGATACTTTTCTAAGAAACAGCGGCATCGGCAAATTTTCTGATATACTCAAATTGTTATTATTAGAAGATGTGCGAGAGATTTTAAGAAATGTTTTCCCGAAAATATATCCTTACAATTTGCTTTTGATATTATTTTTAGATGAACAATTTTCCTAGAAACACCCTTTAGCACATATGTGTTGGATCATATTGTGAAAACCTTTTTTACTTGGAAACTAAAGGAATAATGTTTTCATTGTATTTGATTAAGATTTTATATATTATCGCATTTTCCAAACTTTGTAGTAGACAGAGATCTTGACAGTTAAGTCCTTTCGACTCACCTCACACCGAATCATATTTTGGAAAGTGACAGGTGGTGATAAAATCGCCATTTTAATGTCCAAGTAAACAGTGCAACACAACTTACGTAAATACAATTCATTATTTATTATTATTAACATAAATATATAATGTACATTACATATAAAATTATATAAATTGTACTGTATTTTTTAAAAGGCCATGTCAAGAGTACTCTAAATCGAAGAGCATGTATGAAGGGAATAATGAAAATGGACGAAGTGAAACAAGTATGTAAGGATCTTACCAAGTGGAAAGAAGTGGTCTCTGCCTACCCCTCCGGAAAAGAGGCGTGGTTATATTTGTTTTATTTTGACTAAAGATAAGAGATTTAAATCTCACGACAGCCGAGTCGAGAGTTCGTACCAATGAGTTTGTCAAAACCTATGAACGATTATATCATTGGCTTGACATAAACATAGTTCACCACCTATCGCGTTGTGCCAAAAAATGTCTTCGGTGAAAGGTGTGTCGAAAGGAATATTGTCTGGACTTCTTCTGGAGTATTGAAAATAGCGTGAAATATTTTTTAAAAAGATCTACTGTTTCCCAAACAGTGTATCAACATATTTAACGCCCAGTTTACTTCCACCGCACCCCTGTAGGTCCACCTCTTCCCGTAAAGAGGGTTTGTCATAATCGCAAGCGGATTTATGTTCGCAGTATATATAGCACATTCAACGTTGCTGCCTGTCACTGCTATGCTATATTTTGGTTTGGTATTTTGTAAGATCGTTGTGGTTTGGTAATTTCTTAGTTACACTTGCATTTTCAAAGTTATTCACTTTGTCGCCTCTTAAATACTAACTTAACGAATGGGGGTAATTTGTTTACTTCGTAACCGCATTGTCTATATACACAATATAAAGCGTGTTATTTATTTACATATTCTTTATTATACACCACAATTTAAGAAAAAGAACACAATGACAAGGAACAACAAAATGGTACAAAAGGCGGTCTTATCACGCACTGTTAAGCTGGTTAAGATCTAAAGTATGATGATTTAAGTTTTTATTCGATTTCACAACTCCTAGAGATTTAAGAAACTTCCAGACTCTAGCAGAGTCAGGATTTTGAACTGATTCATGAATATAGCGTCGTTGTGCTTTCCTACACGCATTGTTGCAGCGATGACGTATTAATCTATATTTTCTCTGTTACTGTGACTAGGATCTGATTTTGTATCTAGATTTTAACCTATTCTTCTTCTCAATTATTTTTTTTATGTCACCCGTCAACCACGAGGATGGTGGATGTTTAAGGCGCACTGGACAAACAGGTGCATGTTTATCATACAACTGAATTAAGAGGAAGTTAAACAAAGCAGTTGCTTTCAGTTGCAGTTGTATGTTCGTCAACTGTGGGCGCATTAAGTACTAAACTCCAATTTAACTCTTCGACGTCCTTAATAATATGATCTAAGTTTATACTACTAAAATTGCGCTGAAGTAATATCCTTGACTTAGCTTTCGGAGGTCTAATTTTATAGGATAAGTATATAGCATCGTGGAAAGAGAAATCATCAGCAGCACACTGACCCGATGTTTTTCAACATGACAAAGCAAAGACACAAATATTATGTCAAGAAGAGAAGGGGTACAGTTAGGAAAAAAGTGAATAGCAGAAGAGGGAAGAAGTTTCAAATTGGCTGCATCGATAACAGATTTTAGTCGGGTTGATCTTAAATTGTTTTTTAAGACAACTGTTAAAATCTCCCATTACAATAAAGTGATCATAAGATGGAGTCAGATCTTCAAGAAGGTTTTCTAAAGTAGGAAAGTAGTCGACAGTAAGAGAAGGGCTGTAGAAAACACCAAGAAGTATTTTTGTATGTGAGAGAAGTACTTCGATGAAGAGGAATTCCGCGCTGCCTCCAGACTGCGTGGAAGTTGATGTACGAATGATTGTATAAGGTATGTGGAATCGGAGGTAAATAGCAACGCCACCACCGCCCCGATCAGTAGGGTCGTTACGAATAAGCGTGTTAAATACGCTGAACATCCCAGAGTCGCCAGCTCTGATGTCTCGGGTTCGATTCGTGCCGGGGACAATTTATAAAAAAATACTCTACTTCTACATTATCTCGCGTCTGAGTGTTTGTGGTACCTTCTTTGTTTCTGATTCTATAACACAAGTGATTTAGCTACATGCTTTGGGATCAAAGCAATGTTTGTCATGTAGTCCCTATCTATGCATGTATTTATTTTTATCCTTTCTATCAGCGATCATTTTCGAACGGTTTTTGCGGAACTATCTCATGCATGATAAGCAGAAGTTTGCTACTATTTGCCAAACCATATTGTTATATTACTTGTACCCTCATAACCAGGAAATAAGGAAATGTGATTTAAGTTTTTATTTGATTTCCCAACTCCTAGAGATTTAAGAAACTTCCAGACTCTAGCAGAGTCAGGATTTTGAACTGATTCATGAATATAGCGTCGTTGTGCTTTCCTACACACATTGTTGCAGCGATTACGTATTAATCTATATTTTCTCTGTTACTGTGACTAGGATCTGACTTTGTATCTAGATTTTAACCTATTCTTCTTCTCAATTATTTTTTTTATGTCATCCGTCAACCACGGGGATGGTGGATGTTTAAGGCGCACTGGACAAACAGGTGCATGTTTATCATACAACTGAATTAAGAGGAAGTTAAATAAAGCAGTTGCTTTCAGTTGCAGTAGTATGTTCGTCAACTGTGGGCGCATTAAGTACTAAACTCCAATTTAACTCTTCGACGTCCTTGATAATATGATCTAAGTTTATACTACTAAAATTGCGCTGAAGTAATATCCTTGACTTAGCTTTCGGAGGTCTAATTTTATAGGATAAGTATATAGCATCGTGGAAAGAGAAATCATCAGCAGCACACTGACCCGATGTTTTTCAACATGACAAAGCAAAGACACAAATATTATGTCAAGAAGAGAAGGGGTACAGTTAGGAAAAAAGTGAGTACCAGAAGAGGGAAGAAGTTTCAAATTGGCTGCATCGATAACAGATTTTAGTCGGGTTGATCTTAAATTGTTTTTTAAGACAACTGTTAAAATCTCCCATTACAATAGAGTGATCATAAGATGGAGTCAGATCTTCAAGAAGGTTTTCTAAAGTAGGAAAGTAGTCGACAGTAAGAGAAGGGCTGTAGAAAACACCAAGAAGTATTTTTGTATGTGAGAGAAGTACTTTGACGAAGAGGAATTCCGCGCTGCCTCCAGACCGCGTGGAAGTTGATGTACGAATGATTGTATAAGGTATGTGGGATCGGAGGTAAATAGCAACGCCACCACCGCCCCGATCAGTAGGGTCGTTACGAATAAGCGTGTTAAATACGCTGAACATCCCAGAGTCGCCAGCTCTGATGTCTCGGGTTCGATTCGTGCCGGGGACAATTTATAAAAAAATAATCTACTTCTACATTATCTGGCGTCTGAGTGTTTGTGGTACCTTCTTTGTTTCTGATTCTATAACACAAGTGATTTAGCTACATGCTTTGGGATCAAAGCAATGTTTGTCATGTAGTCCCTATCTAAGCATGTATTTATTTTTATCCTTTCTCTATCAGCGATCATTTTCGGAACGGTTTTTGCGGAACTATCTCATGCATGATAAGCAGAAGTTTGCTACTATTTGCCCAACCATATTGTTATATTACTTGTACCCTCATAACCAGGAAATAAGGAAATGTGATTGGCCAATATTGTACCCTATGATATTTTGTATATTTGCTAGCATTACTTATAGATGAATGGTACAAACTTAATTTAAAAACATTACGTAACATTTTAGTTTAAAAAATTAATTAATTTACATGAAAAATAATAGGATATGACTGACAACAATATTAACAATTTATATTAAGCGTAATTACAGGCCTAACCTCCCAATATCACACGTCTAATATTTAATATCACAATATAGCTTACATAGAGTTATATGTTTAAACATTTAAAAAATGTTTACAATAAATCTGCAATCTAAAATATTAAAACGAATAAAGCTGCAGAAGTTTGAATCGGCAAGAATATGAAATACAAAACACTTGCAATATAAGAATGAGTCCGGTGAAGTAAAGCTTTGCTTATTAAGTTTTTTGAAAAGTCACGATAGCCGAGTAGTTGGGTGGTCGAATTTCGAGTCGAGAGACCCGAGTTCGATCCCCAGGTGGTAGTACCAATGAGTTTTCAAAACTTATGTACGAATTTCATCGTTGCCTGGATAAAAAGGCGGCGACGGGCTCACCACCTGTCACGTTGTCC
>JAGSMR010000022.1:592500-612500 GCA_029286605.1 Sericinus montela | reverse complement strand
ATATATATATATATATATATATATATATATATATATATATATATAATTATAGTAAATACTAGAACAATTATACTTTAAACTCTAGAACAATTTAATTTAATATAAAGTATTCCTTTAATATTTAGAAAGACGTATCTGAAACAATGAACTAAAAGGACTAATAAAGCAGGCGGCTATTAAACCGTGCATGAATATTTGATACTCAAAACCTTCGAGAATGTTACTTTAACAGTATTTATTTAGGATTTCTCCAAAGGGAGCTCATAAAAACTCTTGCTGTGTAAAAATCATAAAATTTCAGCTTGATATAACAACTACTGTGAAATTTTGTTCGTGAATGACGGATTTGGAAAATTTAAGAGTGTATTTAAAAACTTTTATTTCAGCCATTTGTTTTATTCACCCATTTTTCCATACTGTGATAGGCAGAGTTCTAGATAATTAAGTCACTTTGACTAACCTTTCACTGAAGACTATTTGAACGTGAAAGATGGTGAGTCTACCGTCGTCTTAAAGTCTTGTCAAAAGGAATCTGACACCTTTTGCAGCTATGATGGTTGTAACTTCTTCGCAATATTTTTTGATTCGATTTCCGTAGAGAGATCGGTATGTGGGGACCTCGCGCGATAGAGTTTCTAAAGAAATCGTATCTGTGACTGGTCGTACCAGTTGGTGAAAAGAGCGCTGGTTCTTTTCTCGCTTAGCGGGTAAGTCTAGCCATTCAATGTGGAAATGCAGCCAGCAAGCCATTTAGAATAGGACTGTATATGGCCATAATTTTTCAGTATTTATTTTATTTATTTATTTGATCACCAGCATAGGTAACACTTATTCAATCGTAAAAAAAGACATTTTACAGTTATTTAATACCATAGAGATTAAATGTTACTATACTTATAGGTGATGACGGCGTGTAAAAAAGTAGTTGTGTGAGAAATTAGAGTTAAATTTAGAAATAATTATTTTGAAAAAGTACTAAAAAAGAACTAATAAATAACAAAAATAATATTCAACAATGCTAGCTTAAAAGTTAGTTAAAACTTAAATATAATTTTATATATAACATGTATGTGAGTACAAAGCAAAAGCGCATTTACGTAAACAAAATAACAATTGTTTGAAATTAAAATTAAACATTTGATATAAAATGAACTCTGACGAGACTTTTAAACACAGCTATCTTGCCTGCGTAGATGTCTATGGGATGTTCTCTGGATAAAGTGTTATATGACTTAATGATTCTGTTGACATACGTGAAATGAACAAGGAACAACCCCTGTGTGCGGTAAATTTAATAAGTCTTCGGTGGAGCGTGGGTCGAATGTATTTAATTGTCTAGACCTCTGTCTACACCTGTGTTGGGAATGGCATGAATATTTTTGAAATTTGCTTCTGTTAATAAAGTGCTTAAAAAATAAGTTTAAATTAATAGTCATATGTAATTGTATAAGGGTAAAAATACTACCCTGAAAGTGTACATACCAATAAGTTATAATTGAAAAAGTTGAAAAACTTATTATTTCTCCGTTAATAGTACGTATTCATGGAAAACTTTACCACAAAAGCTTTTGAAAAATGCATTAAGTTGACACAACAAGCTATTTTTAAACAAAGATAGTATAAGTTTTCTTAAAGGAAACCCTCTTAAGAAGTTTTATTTAACTTCAAGTTTATACTTTGAAAATAACATAATTTAGATGTTTGTCCTAGAGCAAAGAAGTTCTAGTTTTTACGGACTTCTAAAAAAGGAATAGATTCTCACCTTGGTTAAATATTTTATATTAATTTTTGTTACTTCCATCACATGTAAACTGATTTCCAAAATACTTTTTTGGTTTGGTAGGGTATACTTTTAGTTTACTTCCATTGTCGCCACGTCAGGAGTGCGAAGAAACTTATTGATATATTTTTTAATAATATTGATGTGAGAAATGTGTGATGACGGCGTTATGAATTGCTATCCATTTTCATAGTCCTTGAGTGTTAAAAAAATCGTCCGATGCTAAAGTATTAAAAATGGCAATGTTTTCCAATAAAAGGCGAAATAGCCATTTCAAAATCATAAACACATTAAGATTAACTATTTATTACCTATTCACTTGTCAAGCAGAGTTGTAATTTTTCTGTAGTTGAAGGTTACAGTAAATTCTCTCTCCGGTAGAGATCTACTGGCCTGACCCTGGTTACGCGTTATGATGTTAATAATCAACTAATTAGGGCATATTATTTAATTTCATTTATTATTTTTAGAAATAAGATTTTATTACTAGTGGAAATGTTTTTGTACTTTTTTAATAGATATAGATATGCTTTTATGAAAAAGTGGAGATCTGAGTTAAAATAATACAAGTGTGTTAAAAATACATTCTGAAGCGACAGTTACAAAACAAGCACACCTAGGGTGTTAGAAAAATATTACAGATAGTTGAAGTACGTACTCTTGGAAAAGATTTTTTGTTGCGAAAATTGGTAAAATTATATTCGTATTGTGTATATACATAAGTTGTAAAAGTATATTGAAGTACATAAGTGTCTCTTGTAAGGAGGAATGACCGTAATCGAAAGTTTGACAAGTGGATTGGTGATCGTTTTATCAGACACCTCATTCTTTACAAGGTGCAATTTCATTCACATATATTATTTTCAAAGCATTTAAGTTATGCTGAACATTTTGTTCAGTTATATTTTTATTAAAACCCAGTTTTAATTTAGGAAATGTTTTATTCTTCTTTCCAGTGCAATAATACAGACAAAGAGCAAATTCTTTTATCTTGTTTTACATAGATTAATTTTGGTGAATATTATCATACTGGCACATACTTTAATATCTGTACTATAACACTTTTTGTTACTGAGTTAAAGAGCGCCTTAACCTTCATTTGTTATTTTAAGGATGGCTATCCCCCTAAGCCGCATCGCCTTTCCCATTAGACGCCTCTTACGATACTCATCCACGATAAGCAAGAATAGTGATAAGTGATATAGCAAAGATACCACACAGCAAAGAAAAGAAATACTTCTATAATCAGACTAACTCGACGGTACTGGTAACATGTTGTTGTAGTTCCAACTGCTGTATTCTTACGTCAAATACAAATTAATAACTACATAAATAGTTGGGAAACATACTGGCTATTATTGTGTGGTACAATATATACAATGCTTTTAGGAAACACATTTTAATATTAATATTTTGTTATACCTTCACGCAATTTTCCCATACCGTAAAAGTATATTGAAGTACATAAGTGTCTCTTGTAAGGTGGAATGACCGTAACCGAAAGTTTGACAAGTGGATTGGTGATCGTTTTATCAGACACCTCATTCTTTACAAGGTGCAATTTCATTCACATATATTTTTTTCAAAGCATTTAAGTTATGCTGAACTTTTTGTTCAGTTATATTTTTATTGAAACCCAGTTTTAATTTAGGAAATGTTTTATTCTCCTTTCCAGTGCAATAATACAGACAAAGAGCAAATTCTTTTATCTTGTTTTACATAGATTAATTTTGGTGAATATTATCAATACTGGCACATACTTAAATATCGGTACTATAGCACTTTTTGTTATTAAGTTAAAGGGAATCGCGCCCGGGTAAGTTTTTTATATTTTTTTTAAATCAGTCACTGAGCACCTTAACCTTCATTTGGTATTTTAAGGATGGTTATCCTACTTAGTCGCATCGCCTTTCCCATTAGACGCCTCTTCGATACTCATCCACGATAAGCAAGAATAGTGATAAGCGACATAGCAAAGATACCACACAGCAAAGAAAAGAAATACTTCTATAATCAGACTAACTCGACGGTACTGGTAACATGTTGTTGTAGTTCCAACTGCTGTATTCTTACGTCAAATACAAATTAATAACTACATAAATAGTTGGGAAACATACTGGCTATTATTGTGTGGTACAATATATACAATGCTTTTAGGAAACACATTTTAATAATAATATTTTGTTATATCTTCACGCAATTTTCCCATACCGTAAAAGTATATTGAAGTACATAAGTTTCTCTTGTAAGGAGGAATGACCGTTATCGAAAGTTTGACAAGTGGATTGGTGATCGTTTTATCAGACACCTCATTCTTTACAAGGTGCAATTTCATTCACATATATTATTTTCTAAGCATTTAAGTTATGCTGAACTTTTTGTTCAGTTATATTTTTATTAAAACCCAGTTTTAATTTAGGAAATGTTTTATTCTCCTTTCCAGTGCAATAATACAGACAAAGAGCAAATTCTTTTATCTTGTTTTACATAGATTAATTTTGGTGAATATTATCAATACTGGCACATACTTAAATATCGGTACTATAGCACTTTTTGTTATTAAGTTAAAGGGAATCGCGCCCGGGTAAGTTTTTTATATTTTTTTTAAATCAGTCACTGAGCACCTTAACCTTTATTTGGTATTTTAAGGATGGTTATCCTACTTAGTCGCATCGCCTTAACCATTAGACGCCTCTTCGATACTCATCCACGATAAGCAAGAATAGTGATAAGCGACATAGCAAAGATACCACACAGCAAAGAAAAGAAATACGTCTATATTCAGACTAACTCGATGGTACTGATAACGTGTTGTTGTAGTTCCAGCCGCTGTATTTTTACGCCAAATACAAATTAAGAACTACATAAATAGTTGGGAAACATTATGGCTATTATTATTTGATACAACGTGTACAATGCTTTTAGGAAACAGATTTTAATATTAATATTCACGCTATTTTCCTATGCCGGGTTAATCAGATAGAGACCCACACTTCTACGGTGTTTATTTAGGAGTAGGACAAAGATGGTGATGTCTTGTAGTCCTGTTTGTGTCAAATAAGGTTATATTATGGCAATATTTTAGGTGGATTTTTATATTAGCTTAAACTATTGTAGTTATCTATATTTTTATCTTCACTAAAATAAATATAAATATCTTCACGCAATTCCCAATACAGGGGTAGACAGAGGTCAAGTCTAGACAATTAAGTCCCGTCGACCCACCTTCCACCGAAGATATTTTCGGGACAACGTGACAGGTCGTGACAGGACAACGTGATCGGGACAACCCGTCGCCGCCTTTATGTCCAAGTCAACGATGTAATTCGTACATAGGTTTTTTAGAAAAACCCATTGGTACGAGCCCGCCACCTGGGGATCGAACTCGGGTCTCTTGACTCCAAATTCCGACCACCCAACCACTCGGCTATCGTGACTTTGAAGTTTCGATAACTGAGGGTGGTCTTTTGACTCGAATTTCGATCACCCGATCGGAATTCGAGTCAAAAGACCCAAGTTCAGTCCCTTCATACCAATAAGTTTATCAAAACTTATGTACAGTTTATATTATTGGCTTGGACATGAAGACGGCTGCACTCAGAACCTGTGCGTTGCCCCAAAAATGAGCTCCGATAAAATGTGGGTAGATAGAACTAGTTAAATTGTGTAAACCTCTGGCTACCGCTGTAAATGCAAGAAGATAAAAAAAAATCTCCTATTCACTAAATGGATAACTAAAAGGAGGTATCTTCAATCGGGCCAATGCTGCTTAAATAGCCCGGGGATCAATAAACTGAAGTACGAAGGATGTCACCGCAAAGTTAGCCAACGTAGGGGAATGCGGTGCAGTGAGTGCTGAGTGTGCTAATGCTTATTCGTTTTCACCGTACGATTAATATTATTAGCTTGGACGTTAAGACGGCGCCTGGCTCACCACCAGGTGGGTTATAAGATCTAAATTGTTATAAGATCTGAATTAATTATCTGGATAACTCTCTTCCCCAGTATTCGGTAAGAAATGAATATGAGTTTATGTTATCATAATCATTATTGGACACTAAAAAGTCTTCGTTCAATATTTATACTAAACGGAAATTACGTGACAGGGCGAAACGATCTTAAAGTAGCTGTGCCTCCCTCTCCACCACGCATGTTGCATCATAGTCCTCACTCAACATAAAGAATCCTATGATTTTTTAGCTAGTGATTGGTTTCAATAAATATAGATCTGTAGCTACCCTATTTTTGTTATCATCAGTTTTCCGTATTGCTTTCCACTATGAAAACTAATCTGAAGAGGCGCGTTCAAGTCAAAAAATATATTTTAAATAATATTTTTTTGGAAATTGTGGTTACTTGAGAGAAAGAGTGAGAGAAAAAATATAGCAGAAAGAAATATGACGTGGGTAAAAATTGCATATATACAAAATTATTCTAAAGTCTACATTAAAATTTTGGTGAAATTCATGGTTAAATCAATTCTTTTAATTATTTTCCTTCAAATATCTGACCAGTTTCGCCTTAGTGGCTTCATCAAAAGCAAATATTATTGCAATAATGTTTTAAAAAACCCCTAATTTTCTCAGTATGTGCTTAAAAATATTTGAAAACTCCGTAGCTGTATTTAGTAGAGGTAACGACTCATATTTACAGATAATATTCAAAGTAACCTAATAGTTAATGACCACCACTGGTCAATGATATAAAAAAACATAAGCTTTGGATAAATTGGGTCGAACGCGGCTTTCCAAATTTTGATTTAGATCCCAATCATTCGACTTCCGTGGCACATAATATATATCATTACGGCATTAAATTAAAGCTAAACGTGAAATTAGTGGACCGTAAGATTAACCCGCGTAAAACGTCTAACGTCATCACATTACGGTCCAAATTCAATTTACCATCGAAGCAAAGTCGTCTGAACGCCTTGATTGGTTTAGAATTGAACAGACGAGCGTTTTAATACTCCGTTCAGAATAAACAATTTTTTAAAAGTTTAATTCTATCGCAATTTAACAACGGATGGAAAGCCACGAATGTAGCCTTTGGCATATATGTGTCATTAGAGTCGACTTTGGATTAACATTATATCAAAATCTATTATACAAATATAAATCTTATACGCTGTAGTTTTTGTGCTGATTATGATAGAGTTTTACGTTACTAAAGTCGTGATAGCCGAGTGGTTGGGTGGTCGGAATTTCGAGGCAAGAGATCCGAGTGGCAGGCTCGTACCAATGGGTTTTTCAAAAACTTATTTACGAATTATATCCTTGGCTTGGACATAAAGACGGCGACGGGCTTACCACCTGTCACGTTGTCCCGAAAATATCTTCGGTGGAAAGTGGATCAAAGGGACTTAATTGTCTAAACTAGATCTCCGTCTTCCTCTAATTGCGTGCAGATATATTCTAATATTTTATTATTTTATGGTGTACGCGTTGTACATGCGACAGTCTGTCATGTCGTGACGACCTGTCATGTTGTCCCAAATATGCTTCGTTGAAAGGTGAATTGAAAGGTTATAAATGTCAAAAGGTCATGACAATATATTTTGTGGGGGGTCTATATACTCTATTCGTTTCGTTCCATAACCCAAGTGAAGTTTGCTAATAATTAAATGTATATACGTAAACAGTTAAATATTGCATCTCATATAATTATACATCTAGCTGTTTGGGACAATTATTTATTTATTTATTTATTTGTTTATACAGATACTTTATTGTACACACCATAGCAGAAATATTATTAACAAGATATACATTTTAAGAGGTTATGTACAGTGGTTGTACAAAGGGCGGCCTTATCGCTCAAAAAGCGATTTCTTCTAGGCAGACCTTTCATAGAGAATATTAAGAAAAAATTTCCCGGGGGTGTGTGCATATAAATAAGGAAGCTCAATTAAACATATCATATAAAAAAATAATAAATAGATACACTTTACTAACAAAAAAACAGTGAAAGACAACGAAAATATGTACATATGTAAAGAAAATGAAAAAATTCAAAAATAATCTCATAAATTTGACTAAATAATACAGTTTGATTTTATTTTTAAATAATTCAAGGCTCTGAGCACTCTTTATGTCAACCGGAAGCGAATTCGACAGGACAAAGAGACAGGTTGCGAGTCTATGGCGGTCTAAGTGTATAATCCAATATTACAATATACGTACATAGACAGATATTTTCATAAATAATCATTATATGTATAAACATCCATGTATTAAGTATAAACATTCATATTCATCACACAAGTATATACTTTAGCTGCTTACATTGGCATCGGAGCAATGTATGTGACGTTTTTCCTAAATATGTGTTTATTTATTTAAAAAATACCACCGGTACAACAAACGCTTACATTTCTTTCATTAGTAATTGTTGCTTTTAACAAGATTTTTGTGGAAAAGCAACTCCTTTTCACACTTATTTGACCTATAGTCGACTACTTAATCATAATGTAAGACAAAGTCATGCTTAATAAAATTAGAAAACGTAAATACAAATTAAAATAAATATTTTACTAACATATACTGATTCAAAACTAAAATCAACTATGTTTAACTACTCTATACAGTTCACGACGAGTAAATCAAATTAACACGAGTTTCAATGGAGCTATGAGAGGTGAGTACTTTGGCGTTCTAAATAAAAAAATCTCAGACACAAACTTTCATCCGTTCTCCACCATACTGCGCGTACAGATGAACAATTCAATAATTTTTTGTCATTTAAAGGTTCTCTAAAGAACATTTTTACATACTAATATGTAAAAAATGTTCATGTTTTGTTTAATAAGTACAAAGGAATGGGTTAGCAATTCCTCAAGTGTACGTGTGTTACTAGAAATGCAATATATTTACATACGATAATAGCAAATCGAATCATCAAACTCGAGTTCGATTATTATTACATATTCGATAGTCAGGTACATCCTTATAGCCACGTTAGGTGGCTATGTGTTTAGGCTGTAGCAATTCGAATTAGTGGACCTAAGTTCGATCCTAAGGAAAAGGCTCTTACCAATGATTTTTTTAAGCTTAAGTGCGAATTATATTTGGCTAGTATGTGGCTTGGACACTCAGACGGCGACAGGCTCAACATCTATCACATTAGATTAAGTATTACCTGGTGATGTGCAGATTGAAAATAAAATTGTCTAGACTCCTAACTACCCTTATAATGCGAATGCTTGAAGATACAAAAAGTACTTTATAACACACAATGATACGTTAGATACACATATATACTATCAAAATTGTTAAAAGTGTCAGCAACATAAAGTTCTGCTTGAATGTCGTTTTGGCATGGGATTCATCTCATGCTGCCAAACGAATTAAATGTATCTTTTATAAGTTTACTGATTCGGAAATAATAATGCAGTATCAAACGCGACAGAACAAGTTATAAATAAATGTATAATTAAGTCAATTAAATTTCAATGGATTACTAAACCAAATCGGTGCTACACGACGTAAACAAAAATGTTTGCCTCTAGCGGATTCGAACCGGCAGCTGAGGGTAAGATTCGACTGTAGTAAATTATAATGACGGAAATGAGCACAAAAGGATTTATTTCTGTATAAATAAAATACTTTTGATGCGATTGTCAATACTAGGGTAGACAGGGGTCTAGACAATTAAGTTCTTCGACCCACCTTTCATCGAAGGCGTTTTTGGAACAGCGTGACACGTGGTGAGCCTAGCGATGTCTTTTTGTCTAAGCCAACCATATAAATCGTATAGAGTTTCGAAAAACTCATTGGTATAAGACTGCCACCAAGGGAAAAAATTCGGGTTTCTTGACTCGAACTCCGACCTCCCAAGCTAAGGCTATCGTGATTTGATTTTTGGATAGAAAACTGCATAGTAGTTATAGATACTTAATTTTATATTCTTTAGTGTTTTAAGTTCTTTAAGAACTTAAATGTCCATTTAAAGATAAGGCAATAAAGTTTTTTCTGCGGATGTGGCCCCAAAGGTTAAATTTATTACGCCCGTAATTCAAAATGCAGCGACGTGAAGGAAATATTTATGATCGGATATGAGCTGGATTAACTCTAGTATTTTTATGAAAAAGGTCCTTTTAGACGTAAGAACATGAGTACGAAATTTTTTCTTGTGAAATTAAATCACCTTTGTGTGTGTTGGATATTTGTATATCTAAATATTTAAATTTTGCCTCATTAATATTCTAATGTTAACAGTAGGTATATATTAATTAGTTTATTTATTCATTCTTATTATTAGATCTGTGTAATTAAATGACGATTGAGAAGATGGTTCATTACAATGAAGTAGTGACTTCATTGTAATAGACCTGTGCTTACCTCAATCAGTAAAAGAAAATTACACGGTAATAAAATGTCAAACGAGTATATGTATTGTCTAGTGAGACAATAGAGTATTTTCGACTTACTTTTCGTCGACGTTTATTTGTGCCTACGAGACAAGTGACGACAAGTGAGCCTATCTCGTCGTCTTTAACGTCGACTAGGCTTTTATTATTGTCTGATTATTATTGTCTGTGTCATTTCTCTTCAAGTAAATTATTTAAACATCAAGCTCGATAAGGTTGGCATTAGGCAACTACGAAGGTTAAGACTATAATAAAACAACTTAAACGTCAGCAACAAAGATACCGCTTCGTGTCTGCTCTCCGCTAATTGCGAAGTCGGAGCTGGACTTCGTTTCCCGATGAGTTGGTCCATTGTTTTATTTTTGGACACTGCAATACTGAACTTTGTTGTTTGTCCTTTTGTACTAGTATAATACTGTTATTTACTGGATTACGTAACCCATCTTCCTCGTTTTACCTTAGATTATTGCCCTTAATGACATTTACATTACAAATCTTCACGCATTTTCCCCACGCTATGGTAGACTGAGGTCTAGACAAATAAGTTATTTCAACACACCTCTTACCGAAACCTATTTAGGAGTACTTAACAGATGGTGAGACTGTCACCGTCTTAGTATCCAAGCTAACCGTACGACATACTTACAAAACAGATCTTGTCTATATTTATTTTTATTTTTATTTATGTATGTAAAAAATACATCTCCATCCCACTAGCCCGTATTGTAACTATGAACATTCCTTGAACCAATTGTCGTCTTTTCTTTATTTTCAGTCATTAGCTAAGTAAAACAGAAGGAGGCAGTTAAAAGTTAACTGTAATAGATTATTAGGGTTCTTTCGACTGAGAATAAAAGAATTTCTTCCGTAATTAGTAATTCTTCTTCTTTTTTTCAGTCGAGAATCAAATAATTTATTCCCTTTCGGACTGAGAAAAATCTCTAACAATGTTTTAAAGAAAAGAAAACGAAACAGTGAAAACTGGCTTTAATAATAACATAGTCTTCGTTTTTTATTCCAGTATTCAAACATGTGTAACGAAACGTAATGAGTTGTTGGGTGGTCGGAATTTCGAGTCGAGAGACCCGAGTTCGATCCCCAGGTGGCAGTACCAATGAGTTTTTCAAAAACTTATGTACGAATTTCATCGTAGGCTTGGATATAAAGACGGCGACGGGCTCACCACTTGTCACGTTGTCCCGAAAATATCTTTGGTGCAAGTTGGGTCAAAGGGACTTAATTGTCTAGACTTGACCTCTGTCTACCCCTGTATTGGGAATTGCGTGAAGATATTTTTTTTAAAGATATTAAAACCTTGAAATTATAACTGAGTAAATGAATTATTAGATTTATATGTATTTTTTTACCCAAGAGGTAAAATAATATACATTGAGATCATAATTAAAACGAGAATGTCTAATTAATTTAATTTACATCATAATTATAAAATGAGTTATTAATATATGAGAACAATAAGTAGTCTATATAACCATTATTTAATCTTGTTGGAATACCCAGATATTTCCTAAATTCTTAAAAAAAATATATAATAAAAATATCTTCACGCAATTCCCAATACAGGGGTAGACAGAGGTCAAGTCTAGACAATTAAGTCCCTTTGACCCACCTTCCACCGAAGATATTTTCAGGACAACGTGACAGGTGGTGAGCCCGTCGCCGCCTTTATGTCCAAGCCACTGATGAAATTCGTACATAAGTTTTTGAAAAAACTCATTGGTACTGCCACCTGGGGATCGAACTCGGGTCTCTCGACTCGAAATTTCGACCACCCAACAACTCGGCTATCGTGACTTTTAAATTCTTATGACACTACAGTTTATTCTAAATGACCTCCGTGATTTTGAATACAGGCCTTCAAACTGTGCGGCCAGTCGTCTATCGCAGCACGAACGAGGTCCATATCAATATCGGCGGCAGCCTTAATCAAGGATGTCTTGAGTGACTCCAAATTGGGATGAGGCTTTGAGCACGACTTTTTCTCCAAGTGTTGCCATATCTTGTAATCTAACGGATTCAAATCTAGACTGGAGGAGGGCCAGTCTTTGAGCCCGATGAAGTCGATTTCACGCGCCGCCAGCCAGTCTTGTGTGCTCTTCGCTCTATGAGCTGGCGCCGAATCTTGTTGGAATACCCAGTGCCTGTTATTGAACATAGTATGAGAAACAGGTTCCACAAGGTTCGTCAGGACTGTATTTTGATACACAACTGCATTCGTTTTTACACCTTTCTCGCAAAATGTACCTCTGTTAAGCCCCAATAAGAAACTCCCAACCATACCATGAGCGAGGATGGAAAATGACCTCGTTGGACACGCGGAATACGGTTGCTCGCTTCTTCACAACTGTTTGCGTACACCTTATCATTTTGTTTGTTGTAGCTCTCTTCTGCGGTAAAAAATTTTTCATCCGAAAAAAGAATTTCCCGATATTTTTTCCCACGTTTATTTTCTTCAGTCTCAGGTGCATTAGACGAGGATTCAAACAATGTCCAGTTTTTTTTCGATATGCCCGAAGCCCTAAGTCTTCATTTAACACCCTTTTCACCGTGGTTCTGCTTAACCCCATCTGAAAGGCCAACAGTTTCTGCTTACGTTTGGGATTTCTTTGAATTCGAGCCTTCACAGCTTTTATCACTGGGAGTCCTAACAGACCGAGGGCGACCACATCTTGACCTGTCATCTACACTAGAGTCTTCATTATATCGTTTGATGGTACGATAAACGAATCTTTTGGTTATATTAAAATTTTTCAGTATGTAAAAAACTTGAATTGGCGTGTAACTGCAACGATGCAACGCAAAAACTGCAACACGGTCTCCTTTAAGCGTTCACTCCATATTTACAAATGAGTAAAATTCTAAAAGTATGTAGTTTTATTTTCATGAACAATTCGAAATTGAATTCAATAAACTTTTTGTGGCCAGCATTCTAAAAGAAAAGAAAACTGAAAGAGAAATACTGAAATTTATTGTTTAGATAAAAAGAGGTAGACAGAGGTTTACTCTAGACAATTAAGTTCCTTCGACCCACCTTCCACCGAAGATATTTTCGGGACGACGTGACAGGTGGTGAGCTCGTCGCCGCCTTTATGCCCAAGCCAACGATGTAATACGTAAATAAGTTTTTGAAAACCCATTGGTACGAACCTGCCAACTGGTGATCGAACTCGGGTCTCTCGACTCGAAATTTCGACCACCCAACAACTCGGCTATCGTGACTTTTAAATTCTTATGACACTACAGTTTATTCTAAATGACCTCCGTGATTTTGAATACAGGCCTTCAAACTGTGCGGCCAGTCGTCTATCGCAGCACGAACGAGGTCCATATCAATATCGGCGGCAGCCTTAATCAAGGATGTCTTGAGTGACTCCAAATTGGGATGAGGCTTTGAGCACGACTTTTTCTCCAAGTGTTGCCATATCTTGTAATCTAACGGATTCAAATCTAGACTGGAGGAGGGCCAGTCTTTGAGCCCGATGAAGTCGATTTCACGCGCCGCCAGCCAGTCTTGTGTGCTCTTCGCTCTATGAGCTGGCGCCGAATCTTGTTGGAATACCCAGTGCCTGTTATTGAACATAGTATGAGAAACAGGTTCCACAAGGTTCGTCAGGACTGTATTTTGATACACAACTGCATTCGTTTTTACACCTTTCTCGCAAAAATGTACCTCTGTTAAGCCCCAATAAGAAACTCCCAACCATACCATGAGCGAGGATGGAAAATGACCTCGTTGGACACGCGGAATACGGTTGCTCGCTTCTTCACAACTGTATGCGTACACCTTATCATTTTGTTTGTTGTAGCTCTCTTCTGCGGTAAAAAATTTTTCATCCGAAAAAAGAATTTCCCGATATTTTTTTCCCACGTTTATTTTCTTCAGTCTCAGGTGCATTAGACGAGGATTCAAACAATGTCCTGTTTTTCTTCGATATGCCCGATGTCCTAAGTCTTCATTTAACACCCTTTTCACCGTGGTTCTGCTTAACCCCATCTGAAAGGCCAACAGTTTCTGCTTACGTTTGGGATTTCTTTGAATTCGAGCCTTCACAGCTTTTATCACTGGGAGTCCTAACAGACCGAGGGCGACCACATCTTGACCTGTCATCTACACTAGAGTCTTCATTATATCGTTTGATGGTACGGTAAACGAATCTTTTGGTTATATTCAAATTTTTCAGTATGTCAAAAACTTGAATTGGCGTGTAACTGCAACGATGCAACGCAAAAACTGCAATACGGTCTCCTTTAAGCGTTCACTCCATATTTAAAAATGAGTAAAATTCTAAAAAGTATGTAGTTTTATTTTCATGAACAATTCGAAATTCGAATTTAATAAACTTTTTGTGGCCAGCATTCTAAAAGAAAAGAAAACTGAAAGAGAAATACTGAAATTTATTGTTTAGATAAAAAGAGGTAGACAGAGGTTTACTCTAGAAAATTAAGTTCCTTCGACCCACCTTCCACCGAAGATATTTTTGGGATGACGTGATAGGTGGTGAGCTCGTCGCCGCCTTTATGCCCAAGCCAACGATGTAATACGTAAATAAGTTTTTGAAAAACCCATTGGTACGAACCTGCCAACTGGTGATCGAACTCGGGTCTCTCGACTCGAAATTCCAACCACCCAACCACTCGGCTATCGTAACTAAGAGAAGATAAGAAGGGATAGTTTGATCATTCAAGATGGAAAAGAGAGTAAAAAGGATTCTAGAGTTACGCCTCTCCTAAATATTGATCCATTTCAGGCGAGAACGATAGTGAGAGATATGGTCATACTTTCGAAGGCCGAAAATAAATCTGATGCAGTTGGTAAGAAGTGGCTCTAGCTTGTTTTTAAAGGTCTGTGTAGGTCTGAGTAACACACATCAGCATAGTCTTTTATGGGCAATATCAACATCTGAATAAGTACAACGTTGGTCTGAAAGGGCAAAAAATATTTTAACTGATTTTGGGCGCGTAAAGAGACTGAACTTTTACGGCTTATTTCTAAGACATGTTTCCCCCCAGTTCATAGAATTATCGATATGCAACCCAAGGTGTTTCACCGAACTTGATAGCAGTATTAGACTGCTATTATAATAGATGATAGGCAAAGATGCGTAATCAATTTTGGTCAACATTCTTGAGCTACCGAAAAGTATTGCTTGACATTTTCTTGGGTTTACGGAGACGCCAAAGCGTGTCGACAAAAATTGCCCTTAAATTATTATTTAATCTACTAATGGCAGTACCAATATTGTGAACTTCCGGTTGCATATAGGAGTACATTTGTAGTAGTTGTAATATGTGTAGTAGTAGTAATATACAAAACAGAGTTCTCTCTCTCTCTCTCTCTCTCTCTCTCTCTCTTTCTATCTTCATTAATTTATACCCTTTCAATTTCAGTTCGGCTCACCCGATCACAGTTTTCGTAACGCTCTCGCCACGCTTTCTCCTTTGCTTATTCACCAAATTACTCCCCAACTCAAATACCCGTGCGTAGAGAAGTTTTGAATAAAAAAAATTACTATTACCGTATCACAAGATACGTATCGCTAGAAGTAAATTACACACAACCCTCGTCACGGATCGGCGTAGCAGGAAAGGAGACAGATTTAACGTAATACACCACAATTACAGCGGCACGTGCACATCCGTGAGTCTGTGTTGTATTCAAATCTTTTATTAATTTTATTCCTTGTTCTTTAAAGGACCTTCCTTCATTTTATTACATCTTCTATACAGTCACGCCATGTGGTTGGGTGACCGGAATTCGAGTTAAGAGACCCGACTTTGATCGCGAGATGGCATCAATGTATGTAATGTTTTCTGTGTTTATTCATCTATGCCTTTATATATGTCCCATCTTTTTAAGATTCAAATGTGGGAAACTCTTTGGGTACTTTGAAATACCTTTTGAACCGCTTTGTTGAATTTCGCAAGAAGCTAAAAATGTAACTTTAATTTTATTTGAAATAACGCGCGTTTCATCGAAAGAATTTCTAAATTACATCAAAGGAATTTGAAATAAATATAGATGGGAAAATAATAAAGGAAGGGATTATGTAAAACCGTAAAACTCTTTGCTAAGACCCTTCTGTCGTCTAAATAATTTAACCTTTTCAAACGACCCTTAATATTTTTAAAAGTCGTTCCGAAAGCGGGTCGAACAACAATTATTTCTCCCTCGAACTCATTGTGTAGGAAATTGCTGAAAACATAAATTTTGTTTACCATTGTTGGGATAAATATTTCGATTATTTCTATAAATTAATTATAAATATATATCCAATAAATTAATATAAACATATTCTTTGTATCCTCGATAGCCGAGTCGTTGGTGGGGGATTCGATTCGGGATTCAAGAGAGGGGGACCAGTGCTACGACAACCAAACTCAAATAGATAAAAAAATTGTCTTCTCATATACAATAATAAACAGCTACATTTTCTGTTAAGTAATAGAATTTAAAGTTTAAGGGATAATTTTTATTTCAAAGTGTCCTTATAGGGGTGAAATAAATGTAGTACTGTGTGGGTTTTTTTGTGTGATATGACAATATAATTACACTGTCCAGAATTACTAAAAAATATACATTAATACTATCCTATACCATTTTCAAAACAATGATGATATTTTTTTATTATAAAGACTTATTTTGTAACACCGCTGCCAGTTTAAAATGAACAAATTGTTTCCGTGTGACTCAAATCTTATTTAGAATGTTTACAGCGTACATGTCTTACTTTTACTTTTCATTGGCATGTGGATATATTTTTAGTTATTATATATTGTAAAAAGTAGCAGTAAACTCCCCAAATGAAATAATATTCAATATATAATAATTTAATAACTTGCATTTCTCGTGTGGGAAGGGATTTGTACTCACCCGCAGACGGGTGAATGAGTTTGGGAAAACAATGGCGAGATAAGGTCCATCCCTATCTCACCATGGTTTCGCGGAATCGAATCTCAGATCGTCGTACCGTTACGTCTAATAAACTCTACGCTTTCGCTGTTTGCCCTGTGACCTTCACAGATTTATCAAATAAGAGCGAAGGCATACAACGGTGCTATAAATGAATTTTTTAATGAATGAAATATGCTTTCATTTTATACAAATACATCAACTTTAATTTACGTAACATACATAACGGCTTGTTAACATTCACTGCAGGACATAGGCCTTTCCCATAGGGAGGATTTGCCATAATCACCACGCTTGGCAAGCGGATTGGCGATCGCAGTACCAGATTACTCGAACCTTAGACGCTGCTGCCCATCTTCTGTCTGATTATTGTGGTCAGATATTTTTAGCGATGGTTATTCAAGGCTATTTCCCTGAGTCGCCTCTCACGGCACCCACGAGAAGAAAAGGAGTGGCAATATTCATACGCCGTTACCACACGGTTACGGCGTATGAATAATTTAACTTAATGAACCTAAATTATATTAATTAAAATACTTATCTCGTGGCACTGAAGAAGACTGGCTGCATTTTCACGTTGAATTGCGTTGAGAGAGATGATTTTAATTTTACATTCAATAAAAACAAAAATCACTATAAGCTAGTACCGTTATGCGTCTAAGGTGCGAATGATCGCCAATTTGCTCGACAAACGCGGCGATATGTAAATCCTTCTTACAGGAGAGGGCTATGTCCGTGGCTAAGGATTTTAACAGGCCATTAACCAGTGCCAAAATGAATAAAAGTAAGATTTTAAACTTCATCAAGACCATTGGCCATTATTTAAATCCATTCAGCCGTTCATTGGAACTTGTTAAAAATACACAGATTTTTGCTTTCATAATATTTTGCTTTCATAGCTGACCTTCACAACTTTGTCTACGCTACATTTATTAAATTGAAAAAAAAACATTTTATTGGAATTACGTAAAATCCGTTCTTAGTTACGTTTACATCGCAAAATGAGTAAGTGCAGGCAAAATTTCAAGTCAATCAGGAGAATTTGTTGTTGTGGAAATCTTCTAATACGGGTGGATTTTATTCTGTAACTTTCGACGTCCTTACAAGGTGTGCTCAGTAGTAGTAGTAAGTTTTTTGCAGAATTTTCTGACACGCACTTGTACTTTATGAAATGTGCGGATGTCAGCGGTTTTTCCGGACTTTATACAATTTTGCCATACTGCGGTGGTAAGCAGAGTTCTAGATAATGAAGTTGTTTGAATAAAGGATGAAGTCTAGACAATGAAGAAAGCTGTATTAGGATATCGTTATAAGTGGTATCGTTATAAGTGGACGATAAAATGTAGATAGACTTACGTAGATAAATATTCAGGACTGGAGTTATTTAAAAACCATACTTTAAAACCAAACAATACAAATATTGCAACAACAAAGAAGTAATTTCTGGGAAGTTCCTAAAGATACAAATTGCTTTCGTGGCTATAAATATATTTGATTTGGTCCAAATTGTGTTTTTAACAACTTCACAGTTTACTAATTGATTTCTGAACGAACTTGTTCTTAATTTAAAATACACGAATAATAGGGAATAAGGAAAACATATAATTGACGAATAGCATTTTACATGTTGTCGCCACCTGTGTGGCCACGGGTTCTATTGTCGGATGGGTCAATATTGAAAATCATTTTTATTTCTTTTTCTCCGTTCTGTGTTTGTGGTTCGTTATTTCTAAGTCCATAACATATGATTTAGCTACTTACTTTGAGATCAGAACAAAATACCTAAGTGGTAGGTTCTACTGCTGCATAAATACAGCTCAACTAGGGTAAGTAAAAAGTTTAATTGAACTCTAGAACAATTTAATTCAATATAAAGTTTTCCTTAAATATTAAGAAAGACGTATCTAAAGCAATGAACTAAATGGACTAATAAAGTAGGCAGCTGCTAAACCGTGCATAAATATACGATACTCACAACCTTAGCGAATATTACTTTAATAGTATTTATTAAGTATTTCTCTAAAGAGAGTTCATAAAAAACTCTTGCTCTGTACAACTCATAAAATTTCTGCTTAATATAACAATTTCTATGAAATTTTGTTCGTGAATGACGGCTTTCGAAAATTTAAGAGTTTATTGCGTTAAAAACTTTTATTTTTAGTCATTTGTTCTATTCACACAATTATCCATACTGTGGTACCATACATTTAAGTCCCTTTGTTCACCAACGTTTCACCTTTTGAACTATTTGGGACAGCGTGAAAGGTGATGAGTCTACCGCCGACTTAAATGGAGTGTGGGTCGAATGTACTTAATTGTCTAGACTTCTGTCTACCCTTTTATTAACTACTTAAAAATAAGTTTAAATTAATAGTCATCTATAATTGTATAAGGTTAAAACACTACCCTGAAAGTGTACATACCAATAAGTTATAATTCAAAAAGTTGAAAAACTTATTATTTCCCCATTATTAGTACGGCTTTTGAAAAATGCATTAAGTTGACACAACAAGCTAACTTAAACAATGATAGTACAAGTTTTCTTAAAGAAAACCCTCTTCAGAAATTTTTATTTAACTTCAACTTTATACTTTGAAAATAACACAATTTAGAGCAAACAAATTCTAGAGCATACAAATTCTAGTTTTTACCGACTTCAAAAAAAGCAAGAGATTCTCACGTTGGTAAAATGTTTCTTTATTAATTTTTGTTACTTCCGTCACATGTACACTGATTTCCAAAATACTTTTTTGATTTGATAGGGTATACTTTTAGTTTACCCCCATTGTCGCCACGTCAGAAGTGCGAAGAAACTCATTGATATTTTTTTAACAATATTGATTTTAGAAATCCATTTTCATAGCCCTTGAGTGTTGAAAAAAGCGACTGGGGCTGAAGTATTAAAATGACTATGTCTTCCAATA